>CAJNDS010000556.1:45000-114506 GCA_905221605.1 Symbiodinium natans | reverse complement strand
AAAAACAAAACCCCCCAAAACTCGACAAAACTCCGGACACAAACCCTATACAATTTCTATTAAACCCCAAAACCCTAAACCGTAAAATCCTTAAACCCTGAACCCGGGGTCCCGAAAATTTCCGGAATTTTCAAAGGGCACCCACGTCATCATTGTTGTGTTGGAACCTTAAATCCAACCCGGAAAGCCTAAACTTCAATTCGGGTGATTCCGAAAATTCCTAGAATTTTCAGATCCGGGTGATTTCCTAGGATTTTTAGACAATAAGCGTAAAAATTCCGGGATTTTCCGGATCCCCCTTCAAGGCCCTCACAAGCAGCCAAATTGACCGCAAGAGGAGGCGGGACAACCGACAAGGCGGCCGCAGAGCGAAAATAGGAGTCGAGCCTGTAGCCCTTTATAGGGATATTCATTTCAAAAATATCTCTTAAAAAATCAACAATAATATTTATAAGTACGAGAATCATCCCTTTTATTTATTTTCTCCGTATAGATCTCCAATTATAATGATGGCCACGAAAAATTTAATAACCATCCTAAATCCGATCTGGCAGACGTGGACGCGGAGGGCCGCCGACACTAGGACTACGTCGACGCGACGGAGGTCTTCAGTAAGTGGAGCATGCGGCGACGAAGAGCAATGAAACCTTTGGATTTGAATCAGCACTCCTCATACTGCGTGGCAAGGCGTGCAACCGGCTTCGCATGTCTGCAGCTCACTATCATGCCGCTCAAAGAACTAGTACCTTGACTGCCGCGGTGCTTTCTGAGTGCCGACGGTCCATGACACTACACATCCTTTGAAGCAAGGGCGTCGGGCAAGATCATATAATATCCTCGTTGGGGCCAGCCCAGTCGCCAACCACCCCAAAATGAACTGCGGGCAACCTCAAGTGAGGGGGTGACTGGAATTCACGGCATGCCCCTTGGCATAACCTCGGCAGACTTCCGGTGATCCACTTCCCGGCGCTTGGGCATTATCGGTTTAACGAAGTCCGAAAAGTGTGAGTGAGTGCGTGTGGGTGTGCTTGTGTTCTTTGTTGAGATGTTTGCTTTCGGGCTAGGTGGCCCAGAAATAGCTAGAAGATGTGCCTTGTGCCACCAGCCACGTTTCACGATGCATGGTCGGTCAATTAGTTTGGATACAGCCAGTGTGAGTCGCCCATCTGTTCTCGTCATTTTGGTTTAAATTTCGGCCATGGCCATGATCCGTGCCCTCAAGTTTGGTGAAACTCCAAGGTTCCGGGCCGCCCTTTGAGAAGGCCATTGCCCATGTCTCTTAAAATGCTTTCGCATTGCAGCTTCTTTGATCTTCACGGCCGCAGTGGTGGACCCAGAACCCGCACGTCTGATGCCGCCCCTCTGCCCGTTCATAGCTTGGACTTGTGACCGCATAGCTGCCGACATAGGTTTGCTGTTTGACACGCTCGGTTTGCGCTTATTGGTCAACTTCTTACTCTTCCGTGCAGCAGCAACAGCGTTCCACCCACGTTGGCCCCCGGCATCAGAAGCAACCTGCAAGTCCGAGCCTTGCTGGCCTTGCGTAATCACGGGCGGATGGCAGTGAAAGCAGCAGCCCAAAGTCTGCAGTGCCACCAAAGCGCAGTCAGCGACCCGGAATTCGCCGCCGCTGCACAACTTGGCCAATGCCTCGTCGCAGGAAGTTCGGTTCACCAGGTACGCGTGTGCCTGATAAACAACTTCAGCCACGTGGAGACCTGCAACGTCCGTTGGCCCGTTCCTGGTTTTGTGCGCGAACCTGTCGACACGCGAGCCGCCCAGTTGCAGGCAGCGCCAAGTCGGACAAGCAGTGTGCATGGCCTGCGTCATTCCGCTCACAGCTGCGGCTGCTTGCTGAGGCGACAAAGCATTTGGCAAGGATACGTCGTCCTCGAAAATCCAGCATCCGTCCGCGCCACTGTCGGCAAATGCAGCTTGGGCAAGCTTCAGGGCCTTATGGTGGCTCATGGCACACGCCAGGACAGACCACGAGTGCACCGATCCGTCCTTCAAGGACTGGCGCAGGCCTCGGCCGACCCTCAGCTTACAGCATTGCCGTGTGTTGCCAGCACCTGTCCACGTAAAGCGAACAGAATGCCGCAGGAGCCGTTGGCGACCCTGAGCTTTCACTAGGTGCTGTCCGTCGATTGCTTCAACTACAGTGATGTTGCTCCAACCCACAGCCGCCAAAAAGTCGAGAGCATTCTTTGTTCGATCCGCCCGGCGGTTTAAGCTGATGACAAAAGCTGGCCAATCCAAAGGCTCTGTGCTGAAACGCTGCAGCTGCGGGCTCCTCACCAAGACGCAGGCGGACCTTACCGCCGACACGAGTTGCGCACCCATGGGATCGTGCTCAGGTTTGGACCTGTGAACCAAAGACCTTGCGACCAATTGTGGTGCATCACGAGAAACTTTGGGAACGTCATCGTGTCTAATTAGACGTCGTATTCTCGAAAGCAAAACACCGGGATCTTCGCTTGTTTTCAGTCCAATCGCTCAAACCAGGCCTTTAGCCGGCCCATTAGACTGGAAATGTTTTCGGGGAAACAACAGAGTTGTCTCTAGCTTGCATGCATGTCACGTCTCATCTCTGTTTACTGTGGATGTTGTGCCGGCATTTTCCAAAGGCTTTTGAGGCAGGCAAGGTGAAACGCAAGGTGAAACAAAGGTCTGTTGCTTCTGGTCTTGCTTGAGGCCTCATCGAGCCGCCTCCGCAGTTCTGGAAGTAAGCGAAGAACGTGCTTTCGCCGAGAGGCTTGCAGACAGTGCAGAAACAGACTCGTAGTTGCTGTCTCCAACTACTTTGGGGAAGTACATCGAGGAACACGTCCTCCACCCATTAGTTCCATACCCTTCCCCACACCGCCTGCGTGGCCACGGACGCACAAGCTCAAGCCAGATCTGCACAACGGAGATGGAATCTGCCTGGCGCTATGATTCTGCGGGAGGGACAACAAAAGTCTTAGCAAAAGCCTGTTTCCCTGTCCTCAAGAACGCGCATGCTTGTCGACCCGTGATAATGCTTTGTCGACAACCGCACGACCCTGTGACCCACGTGACCGTGACCCGGACTGGCCCTGAAACGCGGTGCATGACGGTTTCAAGTAAACCAAAACTGGCGATCAACGAAACTCGCCATATGTTTCGCCCGAGGTGAAGATACCAGGTGTCAAGTTTCCACACAGTGTGTGTGAGTGAGTGAGCGAGTGTGTATGTGTGTGTGTGTGTCACCTTTCACAAAAATATCGGTACTCGTGCACAAAATGCTCACCGAAACAGTCCAAAAACCATCAAAAAGTACTCCTTGAGGAGATCCAAACACCAACGAGATCTAAACACCATCAAAAAGTACCTAGATCCAAACAAAGAGTCCTCCACGACGAGATCCAAACACCATCAAAAAGTACTCCCCAGGGAGAACGAGATTGAAAATAAACACTTCCCAATGAGATCCAAACACTATCAAAAAACACTCCCCAACCAGATCCCCTACGCCACCCCAAGGAGATAACAACAAAAAACACGGACTCCTTCAACGACATCCAAGATTCAAACAACCTAAATATCCAATCCCCAATAACCCTACAGACACAACCTCCACTCTGCTTACTAATTTCCCGGTGCTTTCAAGGTGATAAACCCCGAAACCTGGCGGTCTGGGGTCGCGCGTACTTTCCGAACCCTTGGTTTAGGGCTTAGTTTTGGAGTGTTGGATTTGGTTTGGGGTTTTGGGTTTCGGAGGTGGGGGCGCTGTGAGGGTGTTGGGGCTTTGGGCAGGAGGCTCCGATGTAATTTGTGGGCTCTCGGGCATCGAGTCTTGCAACAGCCCTGTAGTCCTGCAACAGACGTCTGTCATATTCTGGTCCAAGTTAGCTGAAGGTATTGAATGGCTACCTGGACCTTGAATTGTCCCATTCTCTTTTCATAATCTCTGCCACAAACTTGGGTACGAATATCAACTATATGAATATCACCGAGGCCTCTGTGACTCAAACCTCCGCGCCACAACGTGCGGCGGGCGGATGGCCTTGCACGACCCAGAGGGGCCATTTCTCGAGGGCTCCAAGTACGCAATTAGTACCTACCTGTAGCGATGCATTTTACTCTGTTAATCTAAGGTCTTCATGTATTGCTGGCAAGGCGTTTGCTTTGGTTGCAAGGTTTTGGGACGAGCCAGGCGCCGATGTGGAAAAACCAACTAACTTTGCCATCTCGACGCCTTAGTTCATCACCACGTCTTCTACCTCTCTAAGCCGTGAGGGTCACTAATGCTGGAATACAATTGGAAACCACTCCACGTACACAAAGACAGTACTGTGGAGGGCTAAAGTCACATCTGCAAGGCTGGCCTACGTGATAAAGACCAACTTATTATGATCCGAACGGCCATGTCAAAAATGTCTACAGGCTGCAACACACCACTCGAGTCTGAACGGTAGGAAAAGCATCGACGCTCTCGAGAGGAAGCAGGACTTGCTTCTGTGCCCCTAACCCGAAACCCTAAATCGGACTCCAACGCAAATTCCAACATGTCTGTTTCTGAAACATTCTGGATCATGGACTCTAACCCGACCCGCCCAAGGAACATCAAAGAGTGCTTCCTGCTCCAGACTGCATAGTAGGAAGTCCTTGGAAACCGCGGTGAGTGAATAGAATAATATTACCGAGGATGTTTTGGAATTTGTCTTTGGCTTTGAAGATGGGGGCTTCTTTGCCCCGCCCCCCAAGTGGGGGAGCAACTTGCTTTAGTGTCCCACCCAATAGCTCCCGTGAGGAGGACGTTTTGGAATTTGTTTGCCTTGGAGTATAAATAGCTCGCGACAAAACCTTAGTGTCCCACCCAAGAGCTCGCGTGAGGAAGCAGGGTCTGCTTTAGTGTCCGTTTATGTAAATTGAGATGTTCGTCCCTTCGTGGGACGAGACATTTTGTGACACGGTCTTTTCGCACAAAGAATTGGCGTCTTTTTGCGCGAAAAGACGGTGGTTTAGGCAAGTTGAAATGTTTATCCCTTAGATGCCCTACTATGGGGAAGGCCCCAAGATATTTTCGAATAGGGAACTTCGAAGAGGAAGGGCGCTTTGAGCTGTCTGCTTTGCAAAACGGGCCCCAAGATGCCGCGATAGGGAACTTCGAAGAGGAAGGGCGTGGTTGAACTGGCTGCGTAGTCCTCCCTCGCCAGGGCGCGTTTTTTTTTGGCCGTTGCTCCGGATTTGGGTCGCCTTGACAAAAAAAAGCCGCAACACAAGAACAAAAACACGGTTTCCTCGCTCTCTCTCGCACGCTCGCTCTTTACCTAAGGCGACTTGGGGACAGAGTGCCAGAAAAGGGGACCCTTGCAAGACCCGTTGAAATTATGGCATTGGTTGAAAAGCCCCTAGAACAGCCCCTAAAAAAACACTCCAAAGATTGTTCTGCCCACAGGCCTGGTCTCGCAGAGTCTGCTCCGCTCTGCTCCTGTGCCCCGCTCTCTGGCTCTGCTCTCAACAGCTCTGCTCTCATCAGCATGATTGCCCCCCCAAGCACTTCTCAGAATCTCAAGAAGGGACCCTTTCAAAAGAAACGCCGCGCCTGCCCATGCGCACTCCAAGTCCATAAAGTGACATGGCGGCGCAGGTGCTGGCGCCAATGCAGCTATGCCTGCAGTGCCTTTTGCTGTGGCCTTTTTTTTGGGCAGAATGGCGTTTTTGGTGGGAAGAGAACAACTACACCGTAAGCAGCCTTTTGAGGACCGATGCGTGCTGCAAAAGTCGTTCTCCCCCTGATTCTCCCTCTCTCTCTCTCTCTCTCTCTCTCCATATTCTTTCGCAGACTGCAGACCACCCTGAGTCCCGCTCTTGTCCGCTTATTCGTGTCAACCGTGACCTTCGGAAGGGAGCCTTCGGCGGATTTGGGATTGACATATGCAAAACGATGTAACGATGCAGACTGACGAGCTTGCTCGCAAAATGCGCAACACATTGAAAAGACACGCAGTCTCGCACAGTCTCGCAGGACTCCTAAGGCCTCCTAAGGGCTCCTCTGCCTTCTCAAACCAAACATGCGGAGAAAAGCGACTCAATTCTCCCACAAGTGACAAAAAAAAGAAACAACTGGGGAGCATTGAACAATGTTGGAAGATGTGGGCCTGAAGCTGTGGGATGTGACTGGTTAGGCCGGTTAGATTGTTTTGCCAATGATTTGGGCTTGCGACTTCAGGGAAAGTGTTGCCAAGCCGCAGTTCCTGACACAAATGAACCGACAACGCACACTGTGACGCTTCTGCAATTCCGTGCCACGTCTTTGAACATTCTTGCGCCCGAAGGGGTCCATGTCCTTGCATGTCCTGGTGACGAAGGCACCACGTCTGCCGTCCTACCGGACAGCAGTCAAGTAACGAAGGCCTCTCTCCATGAAGTGGTGGCTCACAGACGGTGTCTCACAGACGGTGTCTCCCTCAGTCGAAACTCTCCCCGAGATTGATAAGCGACCCCTGCTGCGACGCCACCGGACTCGGTCCTTCGCGGAGACTCCGGAAAGACTCTCCGTGGAGACTCTCGCCGGCCCCGCACCTTCAGATGAGGGGGCCAAGAGACGCTCTTTGTGTGTTCTCTCTCTATTTCTCTCTCTCTCTTTGCCCCCCCCCCCCATATGCATGGTGCTGGGCAATATGTCAAAGAGGACTCTGGCAGAGTGTCGAAAGAGAAGGGCCTCGGGGAGAGCCCCTTCTGCTCTCCGGGGGGAGAGGCGCGCAGTGGCAGCCCTCGATTTCTCAGAACTGGAAGAGTCTAAGAGCGAGCGCACCTTAGGGACTTAGGGGATGAAGCTGAAAAGCGGAGAGAGAAGAGAAGCAAGAGATTCTCGCCCGTTGCTGGAAACTTTGAGCTTTTGGGCCACTTATCCGCCTCCATCACCAGAACTTCAAGGCGCGGCCCTTCGCCCGGAGCGCAGCGCAAGGCATGGACCTGATGAGAGAAATGAGGAAAGAAGAGAAAACAAGAGAGACAGGGAGAAAGAGAGAGAGAGAGAGAGAGAGAGAGAGACAGAGAGAGAGAGAGAGAGAGAGAGAGGGAGAGAGGGAGAGAGAGAGAGCGAACTCATTTCGCTCTCTCCCTCTCTCTCTCTCTCTGTCTCTCTCTCTCTCTCTCTCTCTCTCTCTTTTTCGTTCGGAAAGCTGATTTCTTAGGCTGAAGCCAAAGGAGACAATAGAAGCAGAGGGTGAAGAAGGCCTCAATGAAGAACCAAAACGGAGAGAGCGAACAGTGCTCTCTCACTCTCTCCTTGTTCTTCTTTTGCTCCGCCCCCCAGGCCCACCTGTTGCTCAACTTTTTGTTTGATTTCAAACCTGAGTTTCGGTTTTGTGGCATCTTGCAGAAGCAGAATATTTGACTCTTCTAAGGCCTGGCGGACTGGTGCAACCAGATCTTCACAATCCATTTGGTACGTTGGCAGATCTTTAGATGCAATGTTGCCACTCAGAATGGGAGAAGGGTGTTTTCTTCGAAAAGAGGGGGCTTTCCGTGCCCGGTGCGAGGCCAAACTGGAAGAAATGACACATGTGTGGCTTTGTTTCGAGGCTCAAGCTACCATCAAAGGAGGAGGCCCGTCGCAGGTCCCAGGTTCCAGGGAGAAAAAACGAGAATCTCAGACTCGTGGAATACCGAACCGAACACAACACGAGCCACGACACGAGCCACGTGGGGCTGAACCCAGGGCGCCGACTCCGAAGCCCCGCGAAGCCGCCCGTGGCACTCTTTGATCGTTGTGCCGTTTTCTTCTTTTGCCGTGAGACTGGTGAGACTCAACGAGCAAAAAAAAAGGGCAACGTGCTGGAAAGGTTTGCCTGTCCGTGTTCAGCAGGGCCTCGACTCCAGATATCACAGGGCAGGGCACCGCTATGCACCCGCTGCGTTGTGAAGAAGTTCACCAAAGATGGGGCCCGGTGCCCGAGATTACCCTGGGCGAGCTGGAGCCAGACAAAACGGTAGAAGATCTTGGATGCAAGATGAGGCTGTGACTTTTTGAAAGCAAAGGGTATGTGGAGTTTCGGGGGGTATCCTCGCATCTACGTGGGGCTTAAGGAAACCGACTTGGCTCCCTTCATGGCCTCTTCCGAGGAAGATTTCAGGACTTGCGTGTGCCCTCGTCCCGAGAAGCGTTTGGAACAAGCAGACACGGACGAGGAGCAACCGATGCCCGCCTGGCGGGGGTACTCCAAAATGCACGTATTTGGGACCTCCCCTGGGACCAGCCTAGGATCCCTGGGAGGGACCCTTCCCTGGACCCGGTCCCCTTGCCCAAGCGTGTACAATTAGAACACAGCCGTCGTGACTTCAGCTTCTGATACAATGGTGCTTTAGGCACAGGTGACCAGATCTTCTCCTTCAATAAGATCTTCGCCGCAGAGTCAATGTGGTTAACCAAGGGTCAGCCCAGATTTCCGTGTGTGGCCTTGTCACCAACGGCAACGAGCGCGCCATCGCGCGCCTGCGAACTGCCCGGATCATCGTGCATCCCAAGAATTAAATCCAGCCGGACTCCTTCGAAACTTCGGGACTCGGGACAGACTCATGGAACCGCGATGGTGTCATAAGGCGATGGGCATGACCGGCGTGTCCCCAGAACCATGGGCCCTACGGCCCTACGGGCATGAGCCTTGGCTGCTATTGCCGCCTGAGTTGCCTAATGGCGGAAGTTGAATTTGAGCGAGAAACAGCTCACTGATTCGGAAGCTTCTCGGCTTCTCTCATGTTTTCCTGATGAGGAGTCTGAAGTGCATGGAGTCGATGTTTCGAGCTATCCTGGCGTTGAAGACGACAAATCAGCTCCGCTTCCTTCCGATACTCCTTTCCCTACGTTTTTGTGTCAGGGCATAGACGCTGCAGGGACACTTGTGCAAGGACGTCGTGTGAAACATTCAAGATTGGAGGTCAGTTCTCTTGGCAGTGCATCGGATGTAACTGACAAATGAAACGCCTGCTCCTACTTCTGAGGGAGGCCTAAAAAAACAAAACGCCTGAGGGCGCCAGCTGTAAAAAACCATAGATGTTGTGCACATGGATTCTTCCGATGATTGTCTAAGTGCTTCTTCTTGATGAAAACTTCGTGTGTTACGATTCGCTGCGACCTCTTTCGGGGCGTATGTCTGCGTGGCGATGTTTGCAGTCCCTGCCAAAATACCGAAAAAACATCGGAGTGTGCTCGTGTGCTGTGTGCCGTGATGACGTGAAGCTCGACTTGTTGTTTGGCTCACGAGCTTTTTTCTCGGCCCACACTGCAACACACGAACACACGAAGGCACGAACACACACGCGACATGTGAGATATTGAGATACTTGAGGAGCCATCCATGACACCGCTGTTAGCCGACGAGCTGCTATGGGAAGTCGAGCTTTCTGAGGAGACATCTCAAACTGTTGACAGTAGTATACACACTCGACGAGCTCCCTGAGGAGACATCTACAAGGTGCATGTGCACTTCCCGCTATCCTTTTTATCGGCCCTGAGATCCTAGAATGAATTCCGACCTAGACGGATACGCTGGGGTCCCTCGACTCCTTGTCTCCGCTTGTCCCCCTTCATAAGGGTGGCGAGGGTGGCCCCGGTTCCCTGGACTCCTTAAGCCGCTCCTTTGCCCATTTGGCCTCGGCGCCTGTCCCTTTATCCCCATTTGGACCCCTTGCCTCCGCTTGTTTCCCGAGTCCCTGAATTCCTTGTATCCGTGTGCCCCTGTTGTCCCGCTCTCTGCCATTGTCTCCCTTCATGTCTCCTTCTCCTCGTTTTGCAGGTTCGGATCGAGAAGAAGGTGGCTTGACTCTTTAAAAAGCCAGTTGGCGCTGCAGTCTGTAAACGAACAGTTCCACTCTCAACTCGTTTAGGCTTCGCTGGTGGAACTCAACATCGTGTGTGTGCAAGAGAGAGACAGCGAGAGAGAGAGAGAGAGAGAGAGAGAGAGAGAGAGAGAGAGAGAGAGAGAGAGAGAGAGAGAGAGAGAGAGAGAGAGAGAGAGAGAGAGAAAAAAGGGAGCCAATGGAGAAGTGATCCATGTGTCAGCCTGTGCGTGTGGGCGTGCACGCCTTCATCTCCCCGTGTCTCTTGCATGTTCTGTGTCGTCTTCGTTGCTTTTTCTTCGTAATCTTTTCGCGGTTTCTGGTTGTATTTCCCTCCCTCCCTCCTTCCCTCCCGCTCTCTCGTTGTCTCTTGTGCGAAGTGTCCAAATCAAGGAAAACTTGCGCAACCCGCTCCAGTAACTAGCTCAGGCCACACGAGGAAAAAGAAGTTGGTTATATACAGTTGTAAGTTGTTAAGTTACTCCTGAAGTAGCAGTATCCCTGCCAACGGGGAACACGAGGTAGCTAGCCAGGTACTCCTATGCCACTCCCGATGTCGACTATCGGAAGGATCCCTAGAGTTGCTATCTCCAGGGGGTTGATGGCCTATCCACCAGATGTATCCGCTAGCCGTCCGACCACACGTTGTACACCTGACAAGATATCCACCTGAACACTCTCCTACACCCAGTGTCCTCTAGCCGTCCGACTGCGAGTTGCAAAGGGTCCAGGAAAGTATCCCAAGGGTTAGGGTAAAGGAACTATTCCACAGAGCCCGGTCCTTTTCCTCTAGCCGTCCGACTCCGAGTTGACGGTCAAGAACCAGTCTATCTGCAAAATATCCCAGGGGCGCAAAAGGAATCTGTACACAACTACTTAAGAAGGGCCCTTCTTGAGCAGCTCACGGCTGCGAACGAGCATGTCGTTCATATGCTATCCAGGCTCGTCCACGAAGAAGTCGTCATCTATCCCAGGCCCAACCCAAAATTACAACATCTTTCAAACATGCACCCCGGCAAATCTAACTGACCTCTTTGTGCTGGCTCGCCATGCCTTCCTAGTGACCTCCGCCGCAAGGCCTTACTGGTGGCGACGTGTCCGAACAGCTCCGAATATCCCTGGCCACGCTCGTTCTCGCTATCCGCCCCCACATTCGCCTCTGCCGTGGCAACCTCCACATCCACTTCCATGCTCGCCTCACCAGACGTCTTCCTCGCGTCACCCTGGTTGAGCGGTATCACCGGCTCCTTTCCGGCTCTATCCCCCGTCATCACCTCGTCCGATTCGGCTACAGTGTCCAACGGTCCGGGCGTAATTCCTTTCACCCCTCTTTTTCCCTGTAGCGCCTCCCTCGCCGCAGTCTCTGGAATGCTTGCTACCCAACGATGGTATTCCTCCGGGTACCCTTTTCCCATGCTCTCAATTCGCCTCATGGAGTTGACGATCTCTTCGAACAATTCAGAGTCGGACCGGATAATCTGCAATATCTCCATCTCCGGCCTAACTAGCATCACATTCTGCGCTGTCCACCAAGGTCACCAAGCCATCGTATTCTGCCACTCCTCTGGGAACTTCAATCCTCCTTGAGCAGATCCTTGATGAACCTCGCTAGCCATATTCTCACGACGTAATTCGAAAACTCTATCTTCCCCAGCTGGAACGGGCACCTATCCTCCGTTCCGTATCCCTTGTTCGACACTTCCTCCACCATTTCGGCTATGTCCATCATGCTCGGGTAATCCCCCGATCCACTATCCATACGTGCCATCACACGATCGATCAGATTGTCTCCCGCTGCTTGCGCTGCCGCAAAGATCTTCGTCTCCCACAGCATCTCGATAGCCTCATATCCCACACCTAGCCTCTCAGGCTCAATGGTAACATTGTACAATTCCCACCGCGTTTGCAACTCTACCTCATCAGCATCGCCCGCAGTGCCTCCCGATCCCAGCGCTCTCATTGACCGTACCGGCTCACGACTTTGCCTCCGTCTTCTCGCAGTTCGGGTGCCAATCCTCGCATGACGTTCAAACCCATCCAAATCTGATAGAAATGTTCAACCCATCTTCTCATGCCACCCGTAGTGCCTTCGACGGCCAACACTCTGCTCCTCAGAAGCGTCGACAATGCTATCCCAGTGTATGATGGATCGACGGCATTCCTTATCCCCGATAGCACCTGTGAGTCATATATGCCCGCCTCCACGATGTCGTATACCTCCTCGGCGTAATCTCATTGGTCACCTCCCTGAACCATACCGCCCTGATCAGCCCCGGATGGCCTGTGCTATCACGACAGTCCAAGCCACAGGCGGCCCGGCATAGCGTCTAATCCAGTGTTCAGTGCCCAGCACAAATCCTTCGCCAAATGCTTGCCCCGCAGTCGCTTGACTCGACCACGGTGCTTCAATCGTGCCTCTTCCGCGTCTGACCTTGTCATTCTCAGCAGCCCCCCGTTCCTCCCTGTCGACGAGCACTACACCTTCTCCAGCTCCGACCCATCTATCACCATTCCCACTGTACTCCCAGTATCATGTAGCTCTATCCTGCCTCCTGGTGTATTCCCTTTCCTTTCAGGCTCTTCATCTCTGGTCACTCAGCGTCCGGACGTTACTTCCGCTCCCTTTCCACCTCGCGGCCTTCGCGATCGCGTCCTGTACTATGGCCGGTGGAGCTTTGGCGCTGCCTTTTGGCGGTACCGGGGCGTTGGCGGTCTATTTCCTGGTCCTCCCGCGCTGACGTTGTCGGTCGTCCCTCCTTCCGGCCACCTCGCGGCGATGGTCTTCGCCAGTTCCCTCGCTCTGCTCAGCTCTTCTTCTCTTCCTTTGCTCGCTTCGACTCGTCACGGGCTGCTATCCAAGGACTCTTTGCCCATCGTATCATCGGCATTCTGTTCGGGCTGGACTTCCGACTTCTCCTCCTGCATGTCAACTTCTTCAACCCCAACTGATTCCGGCGTTATTGCCGGTTTTGGAGGATCCTCCACCATTGCATCCGGATCCCCACTAGCAGCCCTCGCTACCAGAGCATGATACTCGTCGTCTCGCATTTGTAGTCCAGCCGCCGCGTAGATGAGCACCTTCATTCGACGCCACTCCTGGTCT
This sequence comes from Symbiodinium natans, assembly GCA_905221605.1. Classification (NCBI taxonomy): domain Eukaryota; class Dinophyceae; order Suessiales; family Symbiodiniaceae; genus Symbiodinium; species Symbiodinium natans. Next base: position 101,596 of record CAJNDS010000556.1, on the reverse strand, counting down.
ATCAGATGCTCTAAGACTCTCCAATGCTCCCGTGACCCTTGATTCAGGGATCACTACTCTCGTCCTCAGGGATGGGTCCTCTTTCGCTACTTGTATCCATCTTCTAACCCATACTCCGATCGCACGGATGCCATCCCTATCACTGTCTCCTATCCCAGCCGCATGCTCGGACGCCTCCTTCCCACGGGTCATCATGTCACTCGGAGTCGGCCACAGCATCCCGAAGGCCGTCAGAAACAGCATCTGAGCCCAGAATCCGAATGTTCTCCCCGAACTGATATACAAATATCCTTTGTCTATCCCAGCCGAGGGAAGGCCGTATGCATGACGTCCCACGGTAGACCGACAATGCCCGATTTCTTCAGCAACTTGTCCATTGCCTCGCCGGCCCTTATCAGCATTCTCTTCGCTATTCCCTGGCCCTACCCAGATCACGTTCGCATTGGCCTTGCTGATCTGTTCTCGGACACTTCTAGCTAGCTTGTTCTTGGCTTCATCGCCCATTTCCTCCATCGTCCGAACCCTCGTCCACTGCCTTTCTTGCATTTCCTGCTGCCTGCTGCCAGACGATGATGATGTTCGTAACTATTTTCCCATCTATTCCCTTTTTCTGATTCTCCTCACAAATGCTCCGTACCTACCTACAAGCTCCCTGGTATGTCATCTCCTGTGCGCCGGTCAATTTATGAGTGGCAAACGACACGTTGTCCGCGGTCTTCTCGCTTCCTCCATGCGCCTTTATCAATGCCCCGATCCACCCCCGAGCCTCGTAGATCGTCGCCAGGTTCTTGTTCTTGGACACACCCTCTATTCCCTCGGGCACGACATAATGCGCTCCGATCCTGCTATCTGGCGAAGTCGGAATGGCGACTTCATCCCTTCCGCCCACCAAGTCACTAACTCCGCCGCCTTGTGCTCGTGGAATGCACAGGCGACGTCGAAGATCCACTCATATGTCTCCGTCGCGGATTCCATCTCGATCATCATGCGAGAGGGTTGCATCCATCAACGCCTACCAAAACCGCCCACACCTACCGCGCCTCGCGAGCCCAGTTCTCATCCACTTCCATGGGACTATCCCATCCACCCTCGGGGAGGGGGGCGCTGCTGCAGCCTGGTGCGGCGGCGCGGGAATTGACCTGATATAAATACCTCCCCCCGGGAGGGTCCGGTGGCTGTTCCCCACTGGGCCCCCCCCGGCTCGCCCTACCCGGGGCGTTAAACTTGGGCGCCGGACGCATTTCACGCGGGACCTTCGGTCCGTGGCTTGGAAGCCACCTTTCTTGGTCGGCGCGACTCTATGGGATGATGGATGACTTTGCCAGCGCTGGACACGGCACATGCTGCCCTTCGGGGACAACTTTGGTTTGGGGGCCCACAGTGTGCGTGGCGCTGGACTCGGCATGGCTTGGTTTGATCTCGTCCACGGGTCGTGCTACTTGACGGGCTGGCTATTTTTGCTCGGTGCATTCCGCAATGGGGATGGACGCTTTCGCGGTTCTGCCAGGTTTCTCACATCACATGGCTCGCGCTTCTTCTTTGTGCTTGTGTTTGTCTACGCTGGATGGCCAGGTACCTTCTGGTGGAGCCCGGTTTTTCGGCAGCTTGCTGCTGCTTCTCAGAATTTGGCTTGGTTTTCGTGGTGGCTGGCTTCAATACCGAGGGGCCCAGGTTGCTGACCACCTTGTACAGGTTGCATGCTTACTATGCTGGACTTCGCCCCGTATTCACTGGGTTTGGTTTGGCTCCCTTGCCCGTCTGCGGCGGCGGATGGGGCACGAATCGTGCTCGGGCGCAGGACTGCGCACTGGCTGATGGCTGCGAAGTCTAATCTGTTCGACACACTGCGGGCCGCAGCATCTTCTATGCTTGGATGAGGCCTTCTCAGGCCATCATGTTGAAGTGCCGGCATTTTGCTGGCCGCCCGTGAGGCGTCTTAACTACCCTTTGCGGAGCAGGTTGACGTCGAAGCAATACCAATACCAATATCCCATCCATTTGCCCTTGGTGCCTTTTCGAGTCCCATGACCATGCTCCCCACATCTGCAATCTCCAAAACTTTTCCAGACTGCCCGGCTTCCTTCATGATTCTCTCTTCCGTCCCTTCAGCCTCCAAGCATTGGTGATAGATGGCCGGCCCAACAAGGCTTTTCCACTGCTTTGGATACAGCTATCTCATCATGTTCGCCCATCTGCCATCCATTTCATAGTAGTCTTTGTTACGATCAGGACACCTCCGCTGCTGGGCAACGCCGATACCCATCCCCTCATGAATTCCACTAATCCGCTATCCCGCTTCTCCACATGTCCCTCTCGACGCAGGAATTCGTACTCTGCCTTCCAATCAACCGGTCTCTCAGGAATTGGGCCTCGGGCCGGGCCAACGATGGGGTGGCCCTCAAGGTTGTACCTCCAGAACAGCCTTTGGGGTGCTTCTCCATCAGTGCAGACATCTCGCTCATGAAAGTGTTTCCTTCGGGGAAATGATTACGAAGGGCACTCCGAGCATTGAGGATTCAGGAGGATGTTGGTTTGGTCGCAGCATTTGCGGCACGGCGTCTTACTCATCGTGGCATTCATTGGGGAATGGGTGGGTCGTCAGGGTTTTAGTGGGATACAGAAGGATAGGAAAGAGCGCCAAGATGGAGGTTGGCACGAAGAAGGCGGCGATCCCTGAGGGGCAGATTCGTATGGACGTGGATAGGGTGGAGGCGGATGGTGTCTTGTTCTGTTTCATGAGGACGAAGATGATTCTCGGCCAATCATTGATTTGCCGACCCACCATAGGATGACTCCGATCTATCCCACCAGCTGCCGCCACAGACCACATCACCACATCATCTCCATCGACGTCCCGTGGAAGATCCATCCCGGGACACTATGCCCTTCATTACCAATCTTCATCTCTTCGTTCAACCTCTCCGCTCCCACATATTCGGTCTTGGTAGGAACCCACATACATCGCTATCCCTTGAAGTGGTCCTTCACATCCTTAACCATCCCGTCCGCCTGGATCTCGGGGAATTCGGTAACCTCCTCAGCCAGGGACCAGTGCAGAAGGTGCAGAACCGATGTAGGCCCGCCTATCTGCCACGACAGCGTGTCCAAGTATTCCTTCAACTGACCATTCGCCACGTTTGCTAACACACGATATCCCTTATCACCTCCCTTGAACCTGTCAATTTCCTGCGTCGCGGTCCGCCCTCGCGTCATATACTTCGCTTCATATGCGCCCATGATCTCCTCGGCCATACCTATGGCCAGTTTCTCGGCGCTCGTCCGATGGCGCGCCAACCGCTCAGCCACCTGTGACGGTGGAATGGCGTACTTCAAAGGTCTGACTGCCAGCCAAGTCATCATCCCCTGTAGAGCGTCGTCGAAAGGGATCTCCGCCCATCCCTGCCCAATTTGCCCTATAGTGGTCTTTCGCACCACTCGTCACGTCGTACACCCCGCCCACCGAGATGGATATAGGGGTTACCCCTGCGATCATCCGCTCGAAGGGCCTTCCTTTCTGGAACGTGGTCTCGGTCTCCGCCGTCGCGCCGACGAACTTGGGCGCCCGCGGCGTGTCCACATTTTTTGGCGCCGACTGTCGTAGCGCAGCCGTCAGCGTCTATCCCTCTGGCCAACCGCATTCCTATCAGATCGCCCAACTTCTCTGCCGACATATTCCCAGCCTCAGTACCCGCCTGCGGAGCCGGTTTCGTAGTTCCGCCGTGCGATCTCGGCCTATCCGAGTTCGAGATCACCCTCTCCAGGAAGTCAGTAGCGTCCGTTACCGTCGCAGCTATCAGTGGAATCTTCTCCCTCACCCATGCTTCCGGATTTCGCCTGGTACATCGCAACACTTCCCACAGATACATGATTCTGTGCACCCTCATTCTCTCAACGTCATATGAAGTAGGGTTTAAATTTCTTGTACTGCGGACCGGAGGTCGTGAATCATATCAAGGTGAGACAGCATCCCCAAAAGGCCACCAGGTATATACACTCACCAATATGAAAAAGGAACCTTATATACACTCACCAAAAACAGAAATATAAACCCTGCTTCATATCCCGTCGCAGCCCCTTTGCCTCCCTTCTTGGCTGCCTTGCTCTCTGTGCCTCTTCCGCTCTTATCCCTCCTCCCATCCACTTTCGGAAAGATGGATCCTCTCGGAATTCCTTTGGAATGGCACGCCGGGACCACACCTCCTGCAGCTCCAAGTTTCCCTGCGAAGAGAACATAATTAATAGGGCTTATAATGAACGTAGTGAAGCATGAAGCCCGTATTAATTATATGAACGAAGTAAAGACAAGCGAATGAATATAATGAGCGCAGTAAAGAAGTCTTCACTACGTTCTCTTTATAAAGGTGAAGAGAGTACAGTTCGTGCGTTTATAAGTGAATGAAATAAGCGCATGAAACGAACGAAATGTACGAACGAAACACGGGCCAGTAAAGATATTATTATTAGGCCCGTAGTACTATTCATGCGGGCTTTACAAGGATTATATTATGCCCGCGGTATTCACTCTATTCATTATGCCCCGGGCTTCTATTTTAATGTTGACTTCACATTAGTGGATCCACCCGCAATTGTAAAATCCCAGCTGCCAGAACACAATAGTGTAGCCCGCCACAATTGTAAAATCCGACCCGGTAAATCCGGGTTTTACGGGTGATGTTATGTTATTAGCTAAAACTTATAAGTTTCAGGGTGTTTGAAGAGAATGAGTTTAGAGCTTGGTGGCTGCAGACACTCTCTTTTGCAGTGGCAGAGGCTCGCAGTAGAGGCTACTACTACTACTACTACTACTACTATTACTACTAGTACTACTAGTACTACTAGTGGTACTACTACCTAATACTAAAACTAGTACTACGTCCTACCAGGATTTAGGCGAACATTATTGAGGAGGCCCTGGCCGAAACGATTGATCAATTAAGGGGGGGGGTTTATTAATGCGAAGTCAACATTATTTATTATATGCCCGGGATACAATACTAAACATCCAGTGAATCCTGGCCTGCTCCTGTGTCTGAGTGCCGGCCGGTACGAACAGTAAGTAGTTATCCCCGGCACCCCATCATCAGCCTTAGCCGTGAGGTATTTGTCCGAATTCGCAAACACCTTTTGCAGGAATACTATCATGGCTTGCGCCCTATCGCATCTCTCCCTCTCGCCTGCATCTCGTGGATCATATCCTGGACGCTGCCGTCGCAGCCCTGGCCTGACTTGATCCGCCTCATCGCTGACGTCCATCTCCCTATCCCGATCATCCAGCGTCATAGATCCGAACAAGGTGTCCATGGCCTCAGACTATCCTGGCCACTGGATCTCGTCCTATCCGCACCCTACAGAATGTCAGGGTAGAAGGACCTTAAGCAGAGCTATGGTTCAATGCATTGCAAACATCTCTAGCAACCTTGAACTCCAGCTCATTACTGATGTAAATCGTGCATTGCACATTAGTTCCTCTATCATGAAGTCCCTCTATGTGTAGCCGTCCGCGCATTCGAGCCAATTTCCCACGTGAAGCAAGTAGTCGCGCAATCCCCTCAGAAATAGCAGCGTCGCTACGGTTGACCAACACAGTCTTCACTTTCGCAGCACACACTCTATCCATGACCATTGCCAAGCTGTCGGCGGCACACTGATCCTTTCTTCCCATCTTGAGCTCTGCTCCGCGGGCTTGTCGTTGCGGCGTATCAACCCTCTTAGGGGCAACCACCACTATTCCTTCGCGTTCAGCCGCGCTCGCCGCATCGACCTCCAAGATTGGCGACTCACTGACATCCCACACAAGTTCCCATACTTCCCATTTGCCATAACTGTGGTTGCTATCCCTACAGTATCCCTGATGTCACAATCGAGCGAATTTTGGGATACCCCCCGGCACGCGGGCATAGCCAAGATACCTCCCGTGGCCTTCCCGAACTCCTCCTCCCCAAAGTGTCCGGTAGTGTACACACCCCTCAACCACTCCCGAGCTTCGTTGATGGCCTTTGTCATCATGTTGGCAGCCTGATATTCCGTTGGGCAGTTGACGAACTTAAACATGGCGGCCTCATAGAATTGGTTGAGTCTGGCTATATCTACTCTTTGCGTTCTTGACAGGTATCTCATATTGGGATTCTTGCCTGAGATGATGACCCTAACAGCCGCCTCGTTGTCTTCAGCCACTATCACCGGTTCTATCTTTTCTTTTACCATTTCCCACAAAGCTAGCCCTGGAATTCCCTGCTTTGTTATCCCGTCATGCAACGCAACTATCTCAGCTTCCGGGGTACTCTTGGAGCATGATGTTTGCTTCTTGCAGTGTGCCGCAACAGGCACAAACGTGTGTGGACCTTGAAGACACAGATACACTCCAGATGTTGACCTATGATCATTCTTGTCGCTGGCGAGGGCGTATCCAAGAAAAAGGCCTGGCGAAGTCGGCGCCTCGAATTTCGCCTTTGCAGCCATAGCAACGGGCGTTCTATCTTCCATCCCTCCATAGTGGTATCCCTCGCACTCGTCATCCTCTCCCGGGCATGCGGCCTGCACGGGGCAGGCCTCTATCGTAGCGAAGTTCCCGTCCAATCTGAAGCCCATCCTCAGCAGCCTCCACTTATCCTCGACCGATGCCTTCTTTCCTGCCGCTAGGGTATAGCCTACAGCCAACACCCTCTCCTCTGGTGCCAGTGCATCCTCAGTGGCATGCCATACTCTGGGGTTGAACTTCAGTCCTTCCCCGACCCTTTGCATCCTTCCCCATGCGTAGGGTCTTCGCTGGCACAGCCCCTCTTCGCTATCTCACTGTTGGAGTATGCACCAGGGGCCATGTCATCTCCATTCTCCCGACCGCGGCATCCCCTGGGACCCGTATTCCACACCCATAGCACTCAGATCCGCGAGGATCTGATGACGACGACACTGCCAGCCTGACCAGCAAATTCACCGGTGATGCCCACCGCGATGTCTTCGATCGCAGGGACTGCTTGATGGCCGTCATCTCGTTGCCGCCCGACATCAACTGTCCTGCCACTCCCGGTAGCCGAATGTCCCTCCTTTGGCTTGAAGTCCTTCAACAGAGTTGCGCCTATCCCGGGACCTAGCACCACAGGGTCGTTCCAGGTCATGCTCGGCAATACAGCAGTGTTACCCCAATCCCAGTGCGGAGCTGCAGTTTGTATTCAGGAATTGGGTTGGAGGTAGAGAAAAAGGGTCAAAAGGGTCAATGCACCCGATAATGTTTGGCTCAAGGATGGCCCGAATCCATCCGTCTGCAGTAACAAAGTTAGAACGCCCGGGTTGGGGGTTTGGAGGTAGAAGTCCTTCCCCTTCCCTCTTGGTGGTTCAGGATTGTGACCCTGTGGGTTGTTCTGGTTCGTTCTGGGGAATCCATATAGGCAGCTGTTGAGGGTTGATATTGTTCCTTGTCCCCTTTCGGTTGCCCCCGTAGGTTATGAGCCCAAATTAGGTTCCCTGCGGTTTGTGTTTCGGCTTTAGGGTGGTAGTTTGAAGCAATGGCTTCTGGCTGGTTACAGACTGGTTCGGCGTCGTCGAGCTCCAATGTGAGCGATCGAGGTGAAGGTGGTGCCAAAAGGTCTGCAACGGGTCAAAAAATGGTTCCCGATGAGGAAGCTCTGGTTGATGCTGGTGGTATGCGTGGCGAAGAGAAGCCGGTGGTGGAAGGACTGGAAGACCAGATGGAAGTGGTTTTATTACGCCTTCTGAGCAAGCGTGGGCTTGGTCTTCGAGCTGCGGAACCTGCTGGAACAACGGGAGCACCAAATGTTAGCTCCTCTACGTCAAAGATGGTGGAGCAAGGATGCCAGACGGATCTGGCTGGGGATTTTACCCCTGTGTTCAAGCGAGCTCGGAACAAGGTGAGTGGCGCCGATGCAAGTGGTGATCTGTTGACAGGTGAAGCGGAAGAAACTGCGCCTGTTGCTGCGACAAAAGGCAGTATCCTCTTTGCTGGGGACGCAGAAGGAGTTGTTCCTGTTGCTATGGTGATGAGTGAGGGAGAAATCCTGGAGTTGGAAGCGGCGAGGATACGGCAGGAGTCAGAAGAGGACTTACACGCTGTTGGTGGAGGCGAAGTGCCTCAAGCTGCTGAACTTCAAATCATCGACTGTGATGGGAAGACGTGGGAGCGCCATTTTCATGAGGATGGAAGAGAATATTTTTACTGCTTAGACACTGGAGATACCCAATGGGTGTTGCCTAAAAAGACTGAAATGGCCGGTGAGGCGTCTGGTGTTGGAATGGGCACTGTCCCTGTGGGAGAAGGGCCAACACAGGGTACTACATCGTCCTCATCGCCTACTGAGTCTTTCAGGGCACGACAGGGTAGCTTAGAAAGTGTAAACAGCGGTGTAAATAGTGTACAAAAGGAATTTTCCTCTACCATTGGGGATAGCGGTTTTAAGGGTGGTGGTGACGCCCAGACCTCGGGTTCCCCTGATGAGGATGAAATTTCTGGAGCACAAGAAGACATGGCTGGTGGGCACCTGGATCAGGAAATGGGCAAAGCGCTTTCTGAGGGTGACGCAGTGAAATCTGTGAGTCCGGACGATAAGATTCCCAATGCGGAGGCGAATGCTGTGTCGGCTACAGAGGAGCAAGTGGTGGATGAGGTATCTGGCATTCAGGAGGTTGGTCCTGAAGATGAGGATGATGGAGGAAAAAGGTTGTGTATTACGACTGAGGAGGTTTCTCCGTCTGGTACCATGGATTCCGCCATTCAAGGAAAAAATGAGGCTTCTGGAATAGCTGGAGACGCGGTTGATTTGCTGGAAAAGAAGGATGAGGCCTGGAGCGCCAATGAGGTGCGGGCAAATGTGCCGGATGGAACCTGGAGTGCAGAAAAAGCACGGGGCAAGGCACGAGATGGTACATGCTCCGCAGTTGACTGCAACAATGGGGCGCAGGTCACTGTAGTAGCTGACGATGGAGGTGCATCGGCGGACGCGCTTGTGCATTCTGAAGTTGGTGGCGTGGAGCAAGGTCTTTTGAGCCGCACCGGAGCCAATGTGGCAGCTGTGGACGATGATGGTGTTATTTCTCCTTTGGTAACCATGGAGCCAAAGGATCCTACAGTGGAAGAAAGTGTGCCTGCTGTAGATGACCAAGAAAAGGACTCGGATGGAGTCTCTTCCTCCAAAGGGAAATGCCCATTTCATTTGCTTACGGCACCGCCCAACCACACCCCTGCACCTCTAAGCCAAACACTCCCCTCCAAGACCAAACACGCCGCTCTGCAAGCCAGGGGTGTAGGCCTGTTTTTGCTTTTTCCCCATAGTAGGGCTGTGTAGGGCAGGCCTGTTTTTGCTTTCCCCCATAGTAGGGCTGTAAGGTCCCAGGTCTGCTTGCTCTGCGAAAAGGTTCTATGGCCCAAACACGCCCCTCCAAGACCCGTCCAGACGCACCTCTAAGCCAAACACGCCGCTTTGCAAGCCAGGGGGTGTAGGCCTGTTTTGTTTTTTCCCCATAGTAGGGCTGTTTAGGGCAGGCCTGTTTTTGCTTTTCCCCATAGTAGGGCTGTAAGGTCCAAGGTCTGCTTGCTCTGCGAAAAGGTTCTGCCCATGCCATTTTGCTTATGGCACCGCCCAACCACACCCCTGCAAGACGCACCTCTAAGCCAAACACGCCCCTCCAAGACCCGCCCAGACGCACCTCTAAGCCAAACACGCCGCTGCAAGCCAGGGGGTGTAGGCCTGTTTTTGCTTTTCCCCATAAGAGGGCTGTTTAGGGCATGCCTCTGGCCTGTTTTTGCTTTTCCCCATAGTAGGGCTGTAAGGTCCAAGGTCTGCTTGCTCTGCGAAAAGGTTCTGCCCATGCCATTTTGCTTATGGCACCGCCCAACCACACCCCTGCAAGACGCACCTCTAAGCCAAACACGCCCCTCCAAGACCCGCCCAGACGCACCTCTAAGCCAAACACGCCGCTGCAAGCCAGGGGGCGTAGGCCTGTTTTTGCTTTTCCCCATAATAGGGCTGTTTAGGGCATGCCTCTGAGCCATCCCCATAGTAGCGCGGCAAGGTCCCAGGTCTGCTTGCTCTGCGAAAAGGTTCTAAAGCAAATCCTGCTTATTCACAAGAGCCTGGCTTAGAGGTGCGTCTGGGCGGGTCTTGGGGCGCGCCTGCCCCAGACTGCATAGTAGGAAGGGCGTTCCTTGGAAAGCGCGGTGGGAGAATAGTACAATAATAGCCCAAAACGAATTCCAAGGAACCCTTACGGAAACTTTCTGAATCCCCTTTCATCGTCCTGGGGCACTTGCTAGTTGTCTCCCGTCCTTCCGAATGCCGACTGGAAGTTTGCCGGAAGTCGACACCGCGCAAGCTGTAACAGGAAAGGCAAAGCCTTTGGCAAAAAATGATGATGGTTCTGTATCGACGGAGTGCAAGGTGGATGATCTTGTGGAACTCACTGGTGTACAGGACAAGCAGCTTGCACCCAAGGTGGAAACAAGGGACGTTCCGGGAGCCGAAGAAACAATTCCGGTTTCTGAAGAACCAACGAAGGAAGTGCCCAAAGAGGGAGCCTTGGATACACCTGGGAAGCATTGCTATCAAGCAGGAGATCTGATCAATGGTCTGGTGCGCTGCATCAATGTGTATGGAGCTTATTTGGAACATGGTGATCTGAATGTGCTGATTCCTGCAGAGGGGAAAAGTCCACCTCCTTTCATGATTGGTGACACTGTCAATGGAACAGTGAAAAGGGTGGAAGATGATGGTACTGTGATCTTGGACACCTACCTGATTTTGGAAGAGGACGAAGAGGACTCTTCTTCAACGCTGCGCAAGTGGAAAGACAGCGGCTGGGGTATGTGGTGGAAAGATTCATGGTACGCTGGTCAATGGTACCAAAATTCCTCCGACGGTCAATGGGACTGGAATCCGGAAGAATGGCAATCCTACGGGTGGTCTGCCGATCAGCGGTTATCCCCAGAAGAGTGGGATGAAGCCGTTCAAAAACAACTCTGTGGAGAAAAAATCTACAGATTGCTCCTGGAAAATAGAAAAGATGAGAAGGAGTATGTGGGCAAGATCACTGGGGTATTGCTGGATCGTCGAATGGACGAAGTCAGAGAGTTGGTGGCAGACCTCGCACTGTTAGAAAAGGAAGCTCTAGCAGCTTACCATATGCTGATAAGGGAAGGTTGGAAGCCCAGTGGTACAGGAGATGCTGGTTGGGGAAAAGGAGAGTACCCCCGGGAGCAGTACCACAACGCACTTTACAACCTGGCACGTCAGCGGAAAGTGTATAGCGCAGCTGTCACAGGTGAAGCGGTGGCAATGTTGCTAGACAAAGGAGGAGATGAACTCTGGAACGAGCTCTGGTTGGATTCGAAGAAGTTTTTGCAGGAGCTGGATGGTGCGGTTGAAACTATGATTGCAAAGGAGCAAAAACCAATGGAATTTTACCTGGACCCGGACGTCGCCATGGTGAAGGGTGGCCAGAAAGAGGTCAAGCTGAATCTGAGACCAGCCACAATACTGGTGATGAGGATGGGGACATCGGTGGCCCTCCAACTGATGAAGGCGCAGTGGATGGCAGTGGATGAGGTACAGCAGCAAAGGGAGGATTCAGCCTTCCGAGCCCAGTATAATGATGGCAAAGGTGCGTCAAAGGGTGAGCCTACATCCGGTGAACCAAAAAAGCAGATGTGTCTGCACAACAACCGAGAGGGTTGCCGATTCGGAGATGCTTGCAGGTATATACACGATGACAATGCGGTTCTGGAAGGGACCTGGGAAGCTGGCAAATCATGGGACAATGCTTCCCGAAAAGCCATGAGGGACGAAGGGTTCCACCACTGCTGCTTCGATCACTACCTCAAAGGCAGGTGTCGTGCGCGGTCTGGTACTTGCAGATTTTCTCACGATGAAATGTCGGAAGTTCGGCTCACTCGGTTGAAACACTTGGCGAACATGGCGAACCACGTCAGGTTTCAAAGAGAAAGAGGACTGGAAATTACAGATAGAGGTTTTTTCAAGCCGCCTGTAACTGGGGGAGAAAACTCTTCATCGTCCTCAGCACCCCAGTCGTTGCAAATGACCAATGTGTCCAAAAAGGAAGGTGTGGTTGATACACTGGATGAAGCAGAAGAAGATGTACAAAAGGATTCGGTGGCAGAGTCCACCACTGTACTGCTTCAAGATCCAGAAGAGCTAATAGAACATTGGATGGCTCGCAACCAACCCCTGTGGGTATACACCCCTCACGTAAGTGAGGTGATGATTAAGCTTGGTGTGACCAACGTCAAGGAGCTCCAGGAGTATATTTTTGTGGAAGATTTGGTTGACAAAGGGGTCAACAAGGTGACTGCCTGCAAGATTCTGGAGCTGGTGGGTGGTGTCCGATACCGGCCAATGTCGCCGGATGTGGCGATTTCTACCAATGCGTCTGTACGCTTGCAGCAATCTTCTGGAAGCCGTGAAGCTGGAAGGGATGCAGCGAGAACCATCTCTCAGGTGCCAAAACCTGAAGGTCACGGTGCAAGAGAGATGCCGCGAGGGTCGTATAGGGAGATCCTCAACAGAGGCCGCTACCCTGAAGCTTGGACTCTTGAGCAAAGGTCTCCGCTGTGCGTGCAGAAGTTGCAGTTGGTGGGAATGGGAATGCCACCGGTAACCCGCCGAAAAAGGGTTTTCGGACAAGGTCAAACCCCGTGAAGAGGGGACGACCGCTGCTGAATCGAAAACAGGTGCAACGGGTGCCACGTTCGTATTCGAATCGACGTATGAGGCCAGCAGAGGTGGTGGAAAAGCCAAAACCGTGGCAACCTCCTTGTGGTGGTTTGTCCTTTCGATTTAGCAGATCGTGGGCAGATGTGGAGGACGATGATCAGGATGGAGCGTTGGTCTCCTACGCCGCGTCCTCGGGAGAGTCCAGTGCGGAGGAAGCTGCCGAAGCTCAAAGGTTAAAAGAAAACCTTTTGCGAGAACGGGATTCAAAGAGGACCAGAAAGGGTGGCAATGCTCCAATGGTGGGCAACAAAAGCTTGGCGAAGGGCGCGACAAAGCGTCGCGGGGGGAGACCCGCCAAGATTTTTCAGTGTCAACGTCTTCAAACCAAAAGGTTGCAGTCTCAAATGGGACCGTGGATGGTTCTGATGTTGGTGGTTCGCTGGCGGTGGGCTCCACAGATGAGGTTTTACCTGGGCAAGGTGTTGCTGGACAGGTGAATGTATCTGAAAGCGCTCAAGTTCTACCTGGGCATGATGTGGCTGGACAGGAGACGGTGCTAGAGGGAGCAGTACAAATTTCTGGCGATGAGACTGAGCAACAGCAAGGTGAAGGCGGGAGCAATGAACTCCAGGGTGATGGTATGGAAAAATTGGCTGTCCTCAAGGCGCAAAAAAGCCATGAGCAACTATGGACCAGAGGTCTGCTGAAGCGGATTTATTGGAAGGTCGCCGACGGCAGGATACCTGTCGAACAGAAGGACTGTCCAAAAGGATCCAATAAAATGGATCGAAATTTGGTTATTAGTATGTCTTCAGATGGTGCGAGCGAGCAGGAGTTGAGCCTGGCGCTGGTGGACAACGCCGGTCCTTCAATGGAAGAAGGTACGGCACTATTTCCGGTGTACAACCCACATATATTGATACAGTCGCCGACGACTGAGTGGGTTATGCGTCGTGGTTTGGCCGATCGTACCATATGGACCGCAATAGCGGCTTCAGCGCGGAAGATATGTGCTGAGATGATTCAGGTGGATGAACTGAATGCCCGGTTGGAGACTGGGAAACTCCTTATTCAAAGGAGAAAGGAAGGACATTATGGTGATTTACATCATCCGTTCCATGATGCTCCGTGCTTGCCAGCTGTGGGGAATTATCCACTTTCGGTGATGGGAACATTGTTATCTCCTGGCCTCGAGAATGAATTCAGAAGTACTGAAACGTTTGGAACTGCCATGGAAGTTCATCATGGAAGCAATAGCCTTCGACTGGAACCGTATTCCAGGCATGGAAGTCCACGTTGAACTAATGGCTAGGGTGGCACAACTGGTTTCTCCGTTCCTCACCATGGGAGGCCAAGGGACGGTGGTGAACTCAGAGTTTAACTGGCAGCGCGGAAGGGATCAACTGATGGAATTCCTTCAAGCAGCGACATGTGCTGATGAGTTGGAGGAGCTTTGGCAAAGAATGGACGATGATGATGATGATGCAGAGGTGGATCCTTCAGGGATGGTGCTGGAGTTCTCTGGACAGGACGAGTCGGTTCTTGAACAAGGGAACGGTGAGGTTCCTAGCTCTTCTGAAAGCGGGAGAGACGTGGTCAATGACGTCGAGGCTGCTGGCAAAGCGCCAGAAATTTCTCCTGAGGTGGAGACAGCTGATAGTTCCACAAGGAAGTCAACCACGAGGTTTTTCCTGCAAAGGATGTACAAGAGCGTCTATGACAAGTTGTTTGCGGATCCTCCGCTACAAGACCGGCAAACTGGGAGAATCTTCGACAGCACAAAGGGTTACCCTGGTGAAGGACCAAAAAATGGTGATGACTTGATTTCCTCTAAGGGGAGCTTACCCTGGATCTCGGAAGATTACCTCGATGGAGTGATGTCGAAAAAGATGGAAACGTCTTCAGAGATGAATGTGATGGATGGGTTTGTTCCAAAAGGTGAGGGACAGTTTGAGAAGGTAGAGGTGGAGAATGTAACTGCCTCTAGAATCCTTATGGCTCTTTGGAGAAAGGGGTATAGAGCTGGGTTTAGGAGGTTGTGTCGCTCAAAAGTTGGAGCAATCAACCATCCAATCAAACTGGTGCGGAAGTTTGGCACTAGAAAAACCCTCTTGAAGATGCCCAGTACTCGTGAATCGGCTCAGCATGGCTCAGGAGCAGGTGGGAAACCAATCATGAAGGTGGTAGGACCCAGGCCAGGTTTTCCCGCTGTTCTTGATGCACCAAACAGTGATAGCACCGTGGGTGAAGGGAACAGTCCTCAGGTACATGACAAGGTTCATGTAGGGCAGAGTCGCCCAATGGACCGCTATGAAGCAGAACGTCTGGAGAAGAGGCGAAAAGGTATCTGCTATTGGTTCAGCAGGGGAAAAGATCGCTGCAAATTTGGTGAGGATTGCAAATTTATCCATTCAAAAGATGATGTGGTGCTGCCATCGTTTTGGTGTAAATATTTTGTGGCTGGGAGACATTGTTTCTCTGGAGAGGACTGTAAGTTCTCGCACGATGCAACTGGTGTGAGGTGTATTCAGTTTGCTCAATCTGGGAAATGCCGTCATGGGGACAGGTGCGTCTTCGACCACAGTGATCCTCTGGATGGACCGAGGCCAAGGTCGCCTAGGACGCCCCCAAGGGATAGTCCACGGAGGAGTGCCGGTGCAAGAGGTGGAGGAAAGGAAATTTCTCCGGAACGCTACGATGAAGAGGAGGAGGATGCTATGGTGTATGACGACTACACCAGGATAATGGAGTTGCTGATGGAAGCAATCTCATAGATGTCTGATGGTAAGCCGGATTTGGCCCGCGCGGAAGCGGACCCGGTGTTCAAACTCCTGAAGTTCAATGGGGATGCTGAACAGAGGGACGCCGAGTGGTGTTCTTGGACAACAGGTATGTTGACATCATTGGAACTTCTCGAAATTGTGAAGTCATACGAGATTACACTGGATGAGGTCGAGGAGTGGATCAATGAGTTGAGGATATGGTTTCAACGCGCTAACCTTGAAGAAGGGAGCGATTCAAGAAAGGGCAAAAAGAGGTCCCTGGAAAGGGAGTCCAGTAAGGACACTCTTGCTCAAAACGAGGTGCCGGAAACCTCAGATACAGAGGTTATCGTAGATGAGGAGGTGAGAAAGACCAAAAAGAAGAGGAAGACTGCTGCAATTGAGGATCCCTATACTCTTCTGACTCCAAAACCGAAGAAGATGCCGGTGAATACTGAGAAGGGTGGATCGTCATCAAAAGCGGTGGTTTCTGGAGAAGAAAAGCCTTCGACAAGTACGCGCACAAGGGTGGCTGGTTCGAGCAAGGCACAAAAGAAGGAGAAAGTGATGAAGGTGAAAGGTCCTGAAGCAAAGGATCGTTCCTCTGACGTGGATGCACAAGCGTCTACCGTGGTGGATGAGGAGTTAGAGCAGCCCCGTCAATCGCAGAGGGGTTGATCTCCTCGATTCAGAGGTGTATACTGGATCCTGTTGTTACAGTATCGGACCTGGAGCATGTTTTGCTACGACTTCATTTAAGCATCGACGCCAATCGGAAGAAGCAGAAGAAGTCATGACCGAATGGTGGTAATGGATGCTGAAGTGGTTCTTCTCTTTCTGAAGACAAGTGCGCTGGAACAGCCAATGTGCTGAAAACATGGTGGTTACTATTAAGGGTTAGGAAATCCCTGGTGGTAGGAAGTTTTACCCAATGAGGTTTTGAGAAATGTAATTCAACCGTCCTGGAAGACGTTAAACCACAAGATGCATTCCATGCAGCCGGCTGCTGCCGATAATGGCAGTTTTTGGCCGAGAATCTGCACCTCCAATTGTGTCCTAGGAAATCCTAGGACAGGGGGAGTGCGGAGCTGCAGTTTGTATTCAGGAATTGGGTTGGAGGTAGAGAAAAAGGGTCAATGCACCCGATAATGTTTGGCTCAAGGATGGCCCGGATCCATCCGTCTGCAATAAAAAAGTTAGAACGCCCGGGTTGGGGGTTTGGAGGTAGAAGTCCTTCCCCTTCCCTCTTGGTAGTTCAGGATTGTGACCCTGTGGGTTGTTCTGTTTTCTGGAGGCAGCTGTTGAGGGTTGATATTGTTCCTTGTCCCCTTTCGGTTGCCCCCGTACCCAGTTCGTCCCAAACATCTCCCTCAACTCATCCCCAGCATCCCTCCCCTGAGTGCCTGACGTTCTCTCTATCCCAGCGTTCGCCGCGTCCATCTGCATGCCCACCCTATCCATCACCAGCGTGAGTTCCTGGGTGCTATTCGTCAGACCTGGGGGCAGACCTGGCGAGAAGGGAAGCTCCGTGTGACTATGCCTGAGATCTACCGTCAGCTCTCCAGCGATGGTGATATTCCCACTATCCCGTCCTGCGTTTGCACCTCCAGACCCTCCAACCCCCCCGATATCCCTTGAGATGTCGTTGGAGTCGTTGTCCTCGGTGTCCTCCATGTCCCGGGCTATTCTATCCGCGGTCCTCAAAGCTTTAAAACCTGCGACGTCCTGTTCCTCAACGAGTCTATTCCCACCTCTCGTCTCACTCGATGCATGCACTATCATCAGACCCAACATCCCGAACGCTATCACGCGTAGCCATTGCTGCAGACAACGGATACGAAAACGTACGGAAAACTTCGCTGTGCAAGTGGTACCTCCACTCTATATCGAAAACTTCTTGAACTGCTCGTCCAGGCCAAGCAACAAGGCTCTTAACCTGTGCGAAGTGTCCAAATCAAGGAAAACTTGCGCAACCCGCTCCAGTAACTAGCTCAGGCCACACGAGGAAAAAGAAGTTGGTTATATACAGTTGTAAGTTGTTAAGTTGCTCCTGAAGTAGCAGTATCCCTGCCAACGGGGAACACGAGGTAGCTAGCCAGGTACTCCTATGCCACTCCCGATGTCGACTATCGGAAGGATCCCTAGAGTTGCTATCTCCAGGGGGTTGATGGCCTATCCACCAGATGTATCCGCTAGCCGTCCGACCACACGTTGTACACCTGACAAGATATCCACCTGAACACTCTCCAACAACCAGTGTCCTCTAGCCGTCCGACTGCGAGTTGCAAAGGGTCCAGGAAAGTATCCCAAGGGTTAGGGTAAAGGAACTATTCCACAGAGCCCGGTCCTTTTCCGTTCCTCTAACCGTCCGACTCCGAGTTGACGGTCAAGAACCAGTCTATCTGCAAAATATCCCAGGGGCGCAAAAGGAATCTGTACACAACTACTTAAGAAGGGCCCTTCTTGAGCAGCTCACGGCTGCGAACGAGCATGTCGTTCATATGCTATCCAGGCTCAACATCTCTCAAACATGCACCCCGGCAAATCTAACTGACCTCTTTGTGCTAAACATCTCCATCTCTCTCTCTCTCTCTCTCTCTCTCTCTCTCTTCTCTGTCTCGGGCCGAAGCCGAGCCGGCCGGCACGAGCAGCGGCTGCAGGGCCAAGTTTGCTACCTTCGAAGACAGAAGAGGAAAAGAACCAAACTCACAAGACTCCAAAAAGAAACCTGGCAGAGCCTAGCAGTCGCATCCCCCAAAACGCAGAAGTAGCCGCGCGGCAATAAAACTACCCGATTCAGTGACCCTTGACTATAAAACTAGAAACGCCGCTCCCCGCCCCGGTGAGCAAGTTCGCCAGCAAGAACACGGCCAGCATGGAGTCGGAAACCTCTTTGAGCATCCGGGTGTTTCAAAGATTTGCAACACACCGCGTAACACTTGAGCGCTTTAAGTATTCTCACTGATTGCGTGAGTGCGTGAGAGCGAGAGTGTTTGCAAGTACAAAGAGTGGGGCCGCTGCGGCTGCCAGAGTCAGCGAGATGGGCGGCCTGGCCACGTAGAAAAAAACAGCAAAAAAAGACCAGAGAGGGGAGAGGCTCTCCCATCGCTCTCCCATTCCTTCCTGTTTGCAAGTTTTTCAAGGTTGTGAGAGCCATATAGAATATAGAGCCATTGAGAAGGTCCTCTCTCTGTGCTCTCATATATTGGCTCTGTGCTGGTTCAGTCACGGCTTTTGCACTCACTTCGCTAGCTTTCGACTCGAAAGCCTTATGTCAGAAGTCCCCACTCTGACAGGCCCCAAGGATGAGCATCTGAGGTGCCCGTCTTCAGAGTCTTGACAAGACATTCAAGAGTCACGGCAATTGAACACGGCAATTTCTGACACCTGTGGCGCCTCGAGGTCGCAGGGAGCACTAAATTGACCATCACTTTCCTCTTTCCTCTTTATTGGGAGAGCTTCCCCGTTTGTTCAAAAGTGAGAGCGGCCATTGAATGGTCTCGACTGAGTTCACAGTGCCCCAGACTGAATGGGATCCTCTCAAATGGCTACCAAATGGCTCTGATACTGGTTCTCTCTTCGTTTCATAGAACTGTGGTTTATTGTTGGCAATGTTGGCAACTCTTCTCCAACAGAGTGCGCTCTCCTCGGGTGGCTGGCGGCGAGGTCTGCGAGGGCCAGCAGCGCCAGTCTGCGAGCTGAAAAAAAGATTCTGCCAAAGAAAAGGAAACGGCTCTGGGAACCGAACACCCAGGTGCTCAGAGAGATGACGTGGAGAACCTCGGGGCTCTCTCCGGCTCCCTCTCTCGCTCGCTCTAACTAAGCTTCTCTGACTAAGCTTCTCTCAGGTCTGCCTTGGGCTGCCGGCATAGGGAAGGTTGCACCTCAGAACTCCCCGACAATGGGGGGGGGCTCACGCTCACCCTGGTTCACTTGCTGAGAGGCTCAGCTGGGGCGGTTGCATACGCCGTGACCTGAACGAGTGTTCTGGTTCAAAGAGAAGAGAGGGAAGGGTGAGAAGGGGTCCCAATTCGTGACATTGACTCTTGGACTCTTGGGCTCGGGCACCGCAATGCCAGCCAAACCCAGGAAGTGCGTAGTCAAGGCGCTCAAAGAGGAAACAGCTAAGAGCCTGGAGTCTCTCGTGTGTACTAAGTTACTAAGATTGTTTCAAAAAGGAAACACTTTAAAAGGAGAGCCGCTGCGTGAGCTCTTAAGCAGCGCAATCATGTGCAATGCTCCAAGGCTCCACACAAAAGCACCGTCAGCTTGGGAGAGAAGGCCCTTGTCAGCGAATCTCACGTGGACACCAATCACTCAGGTGAGAGTGTCATCTTTCTTAGCAAGCCGTCCGTATTGAGTCTTGCGGCTTGCGGAACAAAAACAACACCGATACCACGATATCTTTTTGCGCTTCACTTCGCTTCGCTGGGCGTGGCCTCAGCAGGGCGCCGATGCCCGAACCCAGCCAGTGGAGGCCTCTCCAAGAGCCAAGCAGCGCAGAGCAGAGCGGCCCTCAAAGCGCCCTCAGGGAGGTGTTGCTGCATGGCTCTGCGGTGTCGGGGCCCCCTGCTAAGGTAGCCGGCGCAGCCCAGGATTCCCTCACGGTTCGCGGAGAAAAGTCCGCGACGAGGTGCCAACAGTATAAAGTCGGCACCTGAGGCGGGCGCAGCCAAGAAAAGAAAGAAACACAATTTTGCCTGACTTGTCCTGTGTCCAGAGGCATGTAGAACGTCTGATCTCACTCAGACTAGACATAGTCAAACATAGCACAATGCACATGTCAAGGGCCCTGAGGAGAGGTGAAGCGCGGTGAACATGAAGCATGGCAGCTCGCGCTGAAGTGTTGACATAGATCGATACCCTCATGTTCAGAGGTGTCTTGAGGCGGGGTGCCCCACGCAGAGGAAACATGTGACCACATGCGCCGGTCCCTCTCTTCCCTCTTCCCGCCACTCCCCTTTCTTTCTCTGAGAGTGAGTTGTTTGCAGTGTCAGCAGGGAGCTTCATGAGCATCAGCAGGGACGGTTTCAGCACCAGAGAGGAGCAAAATGAGCAAACAAAGGAAAACACGATTTCTAAAAATGGCCCGGCAAACTGGGTCCCGTTTTGGGACGGGGGGGCAGGGGGGCCGAAGACGATGTTGCGAAGTTTCCGGTTCCCCTTCGCCTGCAAGAAGGACAGGCTCAACAGGTGGCCCAAGATGCCGCGCTCAAGCAACATTCCAGATTCTTTGAACAAAATGTGAGAAAATTGTGAAAATCACATATGATTGTGCAGTTTTGACACTTGACTCGGGCACCGCGAAAGAGGTGAGATCTACTTGGCCGCACCAGCGGTTCACTCTAAGACTTCCTCCCTTCAGGCTGGGCGGCCCCTCACGTAAAGGCAAAGGAGACAAAGTATGACATCTGCCTTTGCCCAATGCACGCAGCAGAGAGATCCGTGCCGAGATCACACCCGTCACACCCCTTGCGGATCGGCTTGCTTGTTTTCACGCGCCGAATCTCACAGCAGTTCGCACAGCAGTTCGCACAGCATCGCACAGCCAAATCAGCCAACCCCTGTTTGTGTGTCAACTTTGGCTATCATACGAGCGGACACAGGACACACTGCTGCTGCCCAAGAAACTCTAAGTCCTGATGTACTACACTTGAAGCTCTGTCAAGAAGCACGAATGACGAGCCTCCGCCAGTGCTCAAGTAGAGCCTGACACCGGATGTCGGTGTGTGCAGGTGGTATTCGTGCTTAACGAAGAGAGCGTCAGTGAATTCGTGGCGCACAGCTTTTATCTCAGAGCTTCTCTCCTCACTCTGCCCTCTCTTAGTGCTTCTCCTTGTGCTCTCTCACCTTTGTGCTTCTCTCTCCTCTGAGCTGGAAGGGCCAAGAGGCTGGTAAAGTGTGGCCAGCAAAGCTCCGGCAGCCGGGGATTCTCCCGCCCGGAGGTCCTGCCCCCAAAAAGGAAAGACGAAAGAGAAAAGCGACGCGCACCAAAGGCAACCAACAAACAGAAGCAAAACACACGTCTACGTCGTCTACGTTCTCTCTGTGACAAGAAGTGGGGGAAAACACGCACGGAAACACTCTCCAGCGCGAGAGCCGCGAGTCCAGAAGGCTGGATGCCAGCGCGACCGCTGCAATCGTAAAGAAGAAGTTCCAATGGACACCTCAGAGTGCTGCATTCTGTGTGTGCATTTGGAGAAAACGTGAGAGAAGACTGGCAGAGAGAGACCTCCCTGAAACTCTCTGAGAGCTCCGCTCAGCACTCAGAGCACTCAGAGCCTGGCCATACTCGGAAACTTGCACATGATAGTCCTCAGCTCTCAGCTGTCGAGAGAAGATGAAAAAAGGTAAAAAAGGTAACAAAAACGAACTAAGAGTATCGCCCGTCCACACGTTCCGCTCTCTCAAACTGGGGGGAGGGGCAATGCCCCAGAGCAATGCGGCGCGTACACTTCCCAATAGAAGCACCGGCCTCAGAACGGAGAAAGCGGAGAAAGCAAAGAAAGTGAGAGAGCGCTCTAGTTGATTCTGTAACTCTGCTGCGAGTTTTGGAGTCTTTTGGAGTTGGAGGCTCTCCCCTCAGCTCTCAGCTCTCAGCTCCTCTCTCAAGAACGCCCCCGCATACGCGCTAAAGAGCGGGGGGGGCACCAAAGCTTGAAGAGGACTCCGAGAACTCGAACTCCACCTGAAAAGTCTCTGAAAACAACTCAATTCTCAGAAGAGGGACACTTTTTTGAAGGCAGCTCTCAAGTTCGGGCTGCGAATGCGGAGAATCTTATGAGAAAATAGCGCCCTCTTGCGTCAGCTCTTTGACCCGAGTTCACAGCACAGAGCACACCGGCTTCACACGAGAGGCCCCTGCCCTTGCGCCGCGACCCGGAAACCTCTGTGACAGAACGGTCTCCGACAACGCAGCTTCTGACAAAAAAAACACCCTGCCAGCGAGGTAAGGCCCCGGCTGCTGAGGCGACGACTATGCAGCCAGTTCCAAGATCCATCAAAGCGTAGCCGAACCTCTGCAAGATCTTGAAAAAGAGCAAAGAGGCAAGCGCTTCGCGCTTCTGCTCGACGTTCTTGTGAGAACTCGTCTCCCTCTCTCTCTGCTTTTTGTTGGGCAGCCGGGCGTTTCGGTCTTGGCATGTTCTCGGGGGAAAAGCGATGGGAAGTCCACCTCAGCCAGGAACGGAACTCAGAAAAAAAACTCAAAGTTAGGAAGAGATCCGATGTGCCTGCGAGCTTTCTTTCTTTTCGCAAGAAATGCCTTCTCTCCTCTTTGCTTCTTCCTGCTTGCTGTTTTCTGCTTTCTTGCTTTGCTTCTGTTTTCTTGCTTCTCACTACTTCGTCTGCCGCTTCTCTTCCTCTTGCTTCTCTTCTTTCCCTTCCCTTCTCTGCTTCTCACGACTCCAGCTCCCCCTCGCTCCCTCGCGGTCCCTCGCCTGTTGCTCTCCATGCTCTCCAATTCTCGCTCCGGGGCGCCGCCAGGATGACGACGCAGGTGGAGATCATCACCTCAGCGGCTCAGCGAAGCCATGCCCCAAGCAAAAAAAAGCCAAGCAGCAACTCAAAGAAGCCAATCAAGAAGACCCCCCCCCCCCAAGCAAAAGCAAAACAAGTGCTCCCCAACATCACTTAGGGAGGGAGTTTTTTGAGGCAGGCGCTTTGTGGGTGCGAGTCGCACTTAGAGACGACAGAGATAGAAGGGGCAAGGGGAGAGGGAGGGGGCTGGGAGAGGGAGAGAAAGAGAGAGAGAGAGAGAGAGAGAGAGAAGAGAGAAGAGAGAAGAGAGAAGAGAGAAGAGAGAACAAAATACGTGATGTCTTAAGAATTGGGTCACAGGAATGAAACAAAAACAAAGGGGGGGGGGGGAGTTGGGGGCGGAGTGAAAGGGAGCGAAGGCGAAGCGAACAAAGGCAGAGCTTTTTCCCACTTGGGATCCGGCAAGGGCGCGGTATTCGGCCACGAAGCGGAAGCGACCTCGCCAAGAGCAACTCTTGCTTGGGAGCTTCTCTCTTTGTTGTACTTCCTGTTGATCTTGTTGGGCGGGGGAAAAGGGAGGGCAGGCCAAAGACTCGTCTGTGCCTTCTTTTTCTTTGCTCAGCATTATCCTGGCTTTTGCCTTTATTAAAGCTTATTGAGAGCCATAATTGGGCAACGAAATTTTCAAAGAGAAGTGAACAGTCAGAGTGTGTGGCGCTGGCTGTGCCTTGGAGCATGGAGAAGTCCCGAGCTTCACCGGAGGCTTCGCCGGAGGCTTCTCCGCGATGCTCTTTCTCCTCTCTCTGTCTCTCACTCTCTCTCTCGCTCTCATTCTCTCCAACTCGCTCCAACACGAACTACCAATACAGACAGAACTTGAAAGAGATGAGAGAAAAGAGCGGAAAAAGGAAATAGAAAGAAGGAGTGAAAGAGCTTGAGAGAGACCTCTCCCCCCCCCCTCCCTCCCCCCCTCCCCCCGCCAACCGCTGCCTCGGGTGACGGCGACGAAGAAAGCCTGCGGAGCAAGGAAAAAAGAGGAAGCTTTCTTTGAGAGCCGAAGTGAAGAAGACTGAGGAAGACCCCCTAGTCACCCTACATTCTCTCTGTTTTTTGTTGCGTAGAGCTCTTGACAGCTCTTGACAGCTTGGGGCCAGGCATGGAGAACGCGGAGAATGCGAAGAGCCAGAACGTCCTCGTCGAAGCCGTGGCGAAGGTCGCCGCCCTGAGAGGAACCCCATTAAGGCCCACAGTCACAAACACTTCTCTCTCTCATGCTCTCAGTTCCCATCTTCCTCTCTCAATGCTACGTCGGCACTGTCTTCCATTCTGCCACCTCTCTCCCGACTTTCTCCCCAACTTTCTCAAACAAGTGGCAAAGGCAGTAGGCACAGGGCGGCGTCCAGCGCGGCCCCGCGCAGCGCCGCCTGAAAGTTCTCCCTCCTCTCTCGCTTCTGAAGGATACTTGAAGCGTGGTCTCTCTTCTCTCTTTCTTTCTTTCTTTAACCCTCTCTCAGAATTCTTCTCTCTTGATTCTCGCTCGCGCTCACTCGCGCTCTCAATGAGCGCCCAACATTTCGGGCCACGAGGCGCTGCACCAGACCGGTGTAGCTATGCTGGGCGATGCTGGCCAAGGGATACACCTTTTTCCGCCCAGCAAGAGTTGAAAGATGTCGCCAGATGCCGCAAGATGTTGCAGGAGCTTGCGCAATGAGAAATGTCACCCAGCTTCCGAGGAAGGCACCAGCAGCAGGGCGTAAAGGCGCCTCTCTCAAGACTTCTTCCTTCTTCCTTTTCTCCGCAGCGAGATCTCTCTGTCATTCCTGCCTTTTCCTTTCTGCCTTCTTTGTGAGAGAAGGCGAGAGCGCGAAGCTCGCTGCAGCTACTTCTCTCTCTCAGTCTCAGTCTCCAAGCTCCCGACCATGCTTCGCTGCCCGTCTCATTGAGGTAGGCCTCTAACTCTAACAAAAGGAACAGAAGAACACAAGCTCGTGTGCTCCGCCGCTCCGCCGCTCCGCCGCTCCGCCTCTCTTAGCCTCTCTTCTTTTTCCAACGCTGGGGCTCAGTCCTTCTCTTGCAGCTGCCGGTACTGGCCAACATCCACGCTCCACACGCAGGCCTCTCCGTGCTCAGCTTGTGCTCAGCTTGTGCTCAGCTCGTGCCTAGCTGTGTGCTTAGCTGTGTGCTTAGCTGCGCTCTATATCCCTCTCAGCTGTGCAACCCTCGGAGCCGCGAGCCGTCGCAGGAGGCGTCAAATCGGCTTTGGGCCTGGTCGCTCCACAGCAAAGCCTCGCAAAGGATCCCGAAGAGTCCCCCCCCCCCCCGCCCTATTTTTGAACTTCTTCTAAGTAGAGCTTCGGTTCTTCAGTGCTTTCCTCTTTCTCTCTCACTTTACCTTTTTTGTTGAAGTCTCCGATCCGAGTTCTGCTCCCCCACCTCGCCATCGAGCCGCGGGCAACCTGCCGGAGCAGAGAACACCAACAGAAAACAGCAAGAACAGAACAACAAAAACAGCAAGAACAGAAAACAGAACGAAAGCAGAAAGCAGAACAACAGAAAGCAGAAAACAGAAAACAGCAACAACAGAAAGCAGAGAACACAAACAGAAAGAGAACTCGAGAACTCCAAAAAAAAACGTAAGGTCAAATAAGGGATCCCTCTCGGGCATGGGGGGATTCCTTGGAGCTCACACAAGGGCCTATTCACATGTGGCTTTGGCTGATCAAAGTACTGAAAGCAACACCGCTTCCAGTGTCGCAACTTCTTGGCACTAGTCAGCGTAGGTAGGATCATGGATCAGCTGGCAAGTTGCGGCACGTGGTGTCAACGAGCACAAAGGCAGGGGAAATACGACAAACCTCGCAGGGATATGCTTTTACTTCTGCAGTGCTCTGAAAGTGCGGTCCCCAGAACTTGGGTGCCGTTTCAGTACGCTCGGTCCCCAAACAGCAGGATGCTAGTTGAACACGCTCAGTCTTTTTTCGCGCACACAAGGACCAACCAACCAAGGCGCCTGTCTGAAACCTTCAAACCTCGCACACTGGGCCCTTCAAGCACGTTATGGTTCTAGGGTTTGCAGGCCTAAACTCTAGGGGCCCTCACCCTACCAGCACGAAGGGAACTTACGACCACGAAGCGAGGGGACATACGACAAACCTGTAAGGCATACGCTCTTACTTCTACAGTGTTCTGAAAGTGCAAACGTTAGGAACAACATAGGATGTTTGTTGCGCTTGTGTAGAACCTCGTCGCAAAGCAAGCAAGGTTTTCTAGTTATACGAAGAGGTTTCGCAGCCAAAAACAAAGGTGGTTCAAGTAAATAGAGATGTTTATCCCTCTTGTGTGCTGGTATCGTAATCGCGGCTCCACAGGGTGTACAAGGGCAAAAACATCCTCTGGTTTTCTCTAACGTTTGCACTTTAAGAACACTGAAGAAGTAACAACATATCCCTTAGAGGTTTGTCGTATGTCCCCTCCCTTCGTGCTAGGGTTTGGTGAGGGCCCTAGAAGTTTGTCGCATGTTCCTTCGTGCTCGTAGGGTGAGGGCCCTAGAGGTTAATACAACCGCTTTACAGTGCAGGCGGGCTTTAGGATTACGCTACCAGCACAGGCTTTTGGGTGCAGAATACTAGCCCTGAAAACGTGTAGATGTTTCCCCTGCGATGCTTACGACGTCACCCGACGAGCACGAAGGTAGGGGACATACGACAAGCTTCGACGGCACTCACCAAATTCTACGAGCACAAAGGCAGGGGACATACGACAAACCTCGAACGGATATGCTTTTACTTCTGCAGTGTTCTGAAAGTGCGGTCCCCAGGACTTGGGTGCCATGTCAGTACACTCGGTACCCAAAAAGCACGATGCTAGTTGAACACGCGGTCCACAAGACTTGGGTCGCGCCGGGTGTGTGTTAACATGTTCTAGAACCTTTTCACAGCGCTAAGAAAATAACAACAACAACAACAAGGTAACAACAACAACAACAACAACAACAACAACAACAACAACAACAACAACAACAACACTAACAACAACAACAACAACAACAACAACACCAACACCAACACCACCACCACCAACAACAACAACACCAACACCAACAACAACAACACCAACAACAACAACAACAACACCAACAACACCAACACCAACAACACACCAACACCAACAACACCAACACCAACAAGAACAACAACAACACCAACAACAAGAACAACAAGAACAACAAGAACAACAACACCAACACCAACACCAACACCAACACCAACACCAACACCAGCACCACCAACAACAACAACAACAACAACAATTCAATTCACACTCGGCGGAAAGAGTCTCTCGCTCAGAGCGGCCGCTAACACATAGACTGTTGCTATGCGGCTGTCTTGAAGACAGGCTTGTTGTCCCCTAGCAATCAGTGGGCACACCGAAGTGTCTACAGCGCCACTGATCGCTCCACAGTATATACAAAAGAGAAGCGTGATTCGCTTCTTATGCCCCTAAGTTTCGGCTGAATCTACGGGCGGCTCATCCAAACCGAGCTGCGAGCATGTCTGCTAGGCTCAGGAGTCGTGGCTCAGTGGTGGCAACAACAACAGCAACAACAACAACAACAACAAGGCACCGCCGGTTTCTGCGATCCATACGCCCCCCCCCCCCCCCCCCCCCCCCCCCCCCCCCCCCCACCCCCCCCACCCCAGATGTTGGCTATGCTGCACGTGCGTGCCTTGTAAACAAATACTTCACAAAGGAAACACCCCCAGAATCGACGCAACGCACCCGCAAAATAGACGCAATGCATGCTTAGACGCTTAGCAACAGCACACCGTGTCCTGGCGGAGGGCACGGAGGGCGTGGAGGGCGGGGGCGTGGAAGGGGGAGGCTGGGGCTAGGGCTGCTGGGGCTGGGGCTAGTGTTGGGCTGCAGCTGGCTAGGGCTGGCACTGCACCTCGGGCTGAGGCTAAGGGCTGGGGCTGGGTTGGGGCTGGGCTGGGGCTGGGGCTAAACCTGGGGCTGGGGCGGGGCTGGGGTTGGGGCTGGGGTTGGGGCTGGGGTTGGGGCTGGGGTTGGACAAGTTTTTCTTTTTTCTTTTCATGCACATGGAACCCCACTTTTACACTTGGGCACAAAACCCAAACCTGGGTGTTTTGGAACAAATGTTCGAGATTTCAGAACTTTCTCAACATCATTGTTCTTATGGTGGTCTTTGGCATCAAAAGTATCTAGACCGGTCTGATCTTTGAGAATGCTGAAAACTCGAAACAGCTTCTCTCGGAAAGAGGATCTATGGAGGGCGCGGGGGGCGCAGAGGGCGTGGAGGGCGTGGAGGGTGCGGAGGGTGCGGAGCGCGGTGTTTGCGGCCCCACTCCCCTGCCCATCAACCGAATGTCACGCTCCCCCCCTCCTGCGAGCTCGTCTGTCAGACATCCATTCACGGTTTGCGGGAAGAATCCAAAAAGAGCACGGGCATCAAGGCTCCCCGCCCCCCCCAACCCCCCGCCCCTGAGATGAAACCTGAGCGTTACCAGCCTCCGGCTCGGTACAACTGGCAAGGCACGCAGGTGTCTGCTGGCTAAGTGTATCACTCTGATCCAGAACCTCGGGCACAGGCCACTGCATGCCATGATGACTGAACCCTGTGGCATACCTGTCTCTATTTCAGTCAGGCGCAAATTTAAAAACTCAGCTCATTTGGCATGTCGTATGACGACAGTGGCGGCCACGAGGTCTCGTTCCAAAAACGAAACATAGCGAGAGTGCGCAGCAGTAAGTTTCTATACAAATCAGCACCTATGCACAAGAGCAGTCAACGGAAGGGTGTGCTTCACAACAACAACAAACAAAAACAAAAGCCTGAGCTCGTCGCCGTTCTTTTGTCGGTGAAGGACTGGTTGTCACACCTTCTCAACTTGAGTTGAGTTCGCGCTTGACACATTCATCCTAAACAAAAAGAACAGCTACCTTCCCTGTGAGGAAGCATGCTTTTGTGGCTCCCACGCATTTTGTACATGCGCTACCGCGAAGCCTGTTGCATCACAAGACACAACTCACAAGACGAGCTGGATTACAGCAGCACCAATGAGGATGTAATCGTAGGAGGCGTTGAAGTAGAACTTCACCTTCTACCCCATGAAGACGGACCCCATGAGGCGGAACTCCATCCTTGGTTCCATGAAGGATCCAACGACCAATTGGACCTGGGCTGTAGAGGATCCCTTGCCTCTTGGCGAGCCTTCCCCTTTTCTGGCCTTACCAGCCCCTTTTCCTTTTGGAGGCGCCCAAAGTTCTTCATGTCTCCTTCTACCGCTGGCCTCGTACTCGTAGACTTCAGGGTTGTTGTCGAAAGAGACTTCTCTCCTCGCAGCAGCTGGCTTCGCCGCTGGCTTAGCCTTTGGAGGAGCTGCACTGCTGAAGGTTCCTCACTTGGAAGTGAGCCTCCTTTCTTGCTCTTGCTATTGCCTTTGCCAGGTGGAGCACGACCTTCTCCTTGTACGGGTTCGGCAGGAGCACCACGCTTTTTAGCTTTCTGTCTCTCCTTCCTGGATTGGGACGCCTGCAAGATCAACTCCTTCGACCTGTACGTCTTCTTCTCAGAGAACTTCCTCCAGTTAGGAGCGACGTGTAGAAGCAGTGGTGTGTGACTGTCATTGTCCGAGGGCGTCAGGAGGAAGTGGTTCTTCGTGGAGTGCAGCAAGAACTCACTCACCGAAACTTTGTACTCCATGCTGCCCTTGTACTCAGCCCACACCTCATTAGTCATGCTATGACCCCATTCGAAGACGATGGCAGCCATGCAGTCCAAATCAGGAAACGTCGTCCAATCCACTAGGTGGCCCACATCGCCGTAGGGGAACCCAAGCTTCTCCTCATAGAGTTTGAGAAGATGTAGAGGGTTCGAAGTCACGATGCGTGTCCTTGGGATCAACAACCTGTCCTGACGTTGGTGCTTCTCGAAGGGGGCTGAGCTGTCGTGTGACATTGACCCCTGTTGGCTACCTCCGAATCGGTAGCATGACATGTTGCCATCTCCGCCCATCAGATCCACTTGGTAGTGGAAACAGTCAGCCACCATCGCAGCTAGTCCCTCGGCCAAGAAGCCGGGCCTAGAGCGTGCGATTTCGCTTCGAACGTGGAAGTTGCAGACACGAATTGACTTCATGCCTGCACGCGTGAGATCTTCATTGAACTCGCCCTCCTCGAAGGCGGACTCCACTCGATCAACCAGGTCTTCTTGTTCCATCCTACCTCGAGGAACAGTACTTCCAAAGTTGATCTGGACGATCTCATACTTGATGGGGATCCAGGCATACGTAGGGTTTTTAAGGACCGGACCAGCAAGGTGCTTGAAGCTGACCTTGCTCTTGCCCTTTGTGTTTCCTCTGACAGCAGTGAGGAGATCTCCTGCCTCATTTGTTCGGAAAAACCAGCCCTTGGACCTGAAGTAGTCCAACTCTTCTCTCGTCATGTTGTTCTCCTGCAGCAGGATAACATGAGCCTTGGAGTGAGAGAGGAACTTCACGATGATGGAGCTTCCATCGGAGAAATCCGAGATGAGGTCGGCATACTTTGGGAGGAAGTGTGCCCTTTCGGCCCCCTGCGAAGTTCCCCATGTTGGCAACCAGCACGCTAAGACCTACTCTGGAGGTGGCCAAATGCGTCGTCTCTGCCATTGGATCGGGTTCCTCAGCAAAGGCTGAGCTTCCCAAGCTCGTGGTTTCGAGACTTTTACAGGCCAGAAAGTGCCGAAGAAGAGTGTTCAGAAGATCACCTCTTGTAGCATTGGTTTTTACCAGTGACGCCATCAACAGCGCTTCCTTCTCCGCAATGGCAACATGGGCATTGTATGATCTCTCAAGCGCATCAGTCGAAAAAGTGCTCCTCACATCAATGCTCTTGAAAGCCACTTGTTTTGCTGCAGGACGAAACTCCCACAAAGGTGGCATCGTCGCCATTGTCTCGAAGAAGGGCACTTCTGGAACCTGGAACTTCCAATCTGGCCGAGCAGGAGCCGCTCTATCCCTCCAGCTCATATGCTGGAGTCGAAATCGGTTCTGAGCCGACTTCGCCCGAAGACCACCATGGAGAATGCCATCACTTTCTCCATACTTCTGCCGACTGAGGAGGTAGATGGGCGAACCCTTTTCAACCCTCTCCAGCTCATCAATGAAGCGCTGGTACTCGGGCAACTGCTCCAGGGTCGCCTCTTCCTTTTTGTCGGCGAAGGATTGAAGAGCATCCTCATTCTGCTGAGTCTCGGAGATCCTGCGGAGTAATAACAGTCTGTACATTACCCCCCAGGCCTTGGGGTGTTCCCGAGGGTGCCTCACTTAGAAGTGAGCTTCCCTGTTTCCCCAGTGGTGACCATTAGCGTAGAGGACTCCTCCTCCACCTTGAAGTCACCTTCCTCGGCCTTTTCCTTGACCTCTTCGGTCGCATCGGGCATTGGCTCTTCTTTGATGTGCGCTTCGGAAGATGATGGTGGTCCCTCTGCTGTAGCAGAGGCCGTTGCCTCTTCCATTTGTGCATCCAGAGAGGAAGGCGCCACCTTGGGTTCCTCAACTCGGGTTGAGCTTCCCCAGGATTCATCGACCTCGATGACCTCCTCGATTTTGACAGTTCCTTCATTGTTCTCGAAGGTTCTCTCAAGCTCAAAATCTTCCACAGGAATGCCAAGGTAGTAGTCGACGAATGCCTCCTCGGACTGGCGAATCTGCACATACTGCTGCAAGTCCTGAACGGCCTTGGAAGCGAAGCGAGAGAGGAACTTCCGCTCTGGATACGAAGCGACTGTTCGTTCGATTTTCTTCAGGATGAGTTTGGGCTCAAACGGGAGCCTCAATGAGCAATCTCTATGCTCACTGTTGTCCTGCGCGCGCACAACAAACTTGTTCCGAAGTGCTTGGTTGTCACGATTTTCCTTCATGTACAAGAAGAAGTCATTGCCATAGAGTTCCACGAACATGTCGTAGAGGCTGACGAAATCGCTCTGAATGTTGATGAGCTCCTGGGCCACCATCAGCTCATGCCGAAATGCCTGGTACTCAGCAAGCTTCTCAGCGTACGTAGTTCTCTGTGCCTTCAACTGGCATTCGATTTCGCTCATCTGTGACCTCAGGCTTTGCTCTCCCGTAAAGAATTCCAGGGGTGAAGACTGACTCGGCCTTAGATCTGAGCTCGGTGAAGTAGTCCGCGTCCCAATGTGGA
The DNA here is from genome assembly GCA_905221605.1 of Symbiodinium natans. Classification (NCBI taxonomy): domain Eukaryota; class Dinophyceae; order Suessiales; family Symbiodiniaceae; genus Symbiodinium; species Symbiodinium natans. The sequence continues at coordinate 69,474 of CAJNDS010000556.1, read as the reverse complement.
GTATGATGGTCATAGTGAGAGACCTTCAACTGAAAGTCAATGAACACATTGGCGGCTATCTTCCCCAGTCTGAATGCCTCTAGGAAGAAGAGAACTGGGTATCCAGTCAGAGGATTGTGCAACCAAAGAGCCTGATCAAGCTGAAGCTTCTTTCTCACACTGACATGAACATCTCGGAATCGAACAATCTGTACATAGCCAGTGCCGTCGGAGTCAACCTTGCGCTCATTGTCCTCCATCATGGCAATGGTGCCTTTGTAGAACAGCGTCCAAGGATTGGCCCTAAGCTGTCGGATCAGGTCCTCTTGGGCCCTGACTTTTTCTGCTTCCGCTGTCGAAGACTCCCTTCAACTTCAATGCCACGCTCAAAAGGAATTCTTTTCCCTTCTGAGCTCGTTTCCGACTGCTGAGCATGCCTTTTCTCCTCTTCTTCAATGATCTCTCGAAGGGAAGTGAGATCAAAGTGGGGCACTTCCCCAACCGTGGTTGGGCCTGTGCTCCCCTTTGAACCAGCAGGAGGTCCAGCTTCCTTCGTTGTGGATTCAGAACCCTTGGATCCCTCTGCTGAGGCAGAGCTCCCTTTGGTCCCGGCTGAACTGGACGCAGGGCCACGAGAGCTTGAACTAGGAGCTGAGGGTTCCTCAGCTTGTGCTGAGCGTCCCTCGCGTTTTTCCCACTTGCGTCCACCTGGGTCCTTCTCGTGAGGGGGCCTCCAGGTGAAATGCAGGTAGCTCGGTGGCACTGGAAGCTCAGGATAACACCGTTATCAGACAGGTGGAACTTGTACCCGTCTGAAATGGCCTGGTAGAGGTCCAACACGACATAGATTACATTCGAGCCGTAGCGGATGACAGTGCCAGCCCTTGGGCCTCATCCCCACCAGCGTAGGTGAAGTGCACAGCGCACCGCGGATCCCTCCTTCCACCCGGCCTTCCAGCGTCCATGATTACCAGGATGTTGTCGTGGTTCCACTTCTCTGTGGCGTGGAAACATATCCCAGGCGACCTGCCATTTCCAGGGTGATTTCCATACCCAGCGCCTCCTCAGTTTGGACTGAGCTTACGCGAGTATGACCCTGAATTGCTCCAAGGCGTATGTTCATAGCGAAGTCTTGCACTCCTACCTCGCCTGTGGGCGAGCATGGAGCCGGACGGACGTAGGTGAAAAACCTTCCCTTGGAGTTGGTGAGCATGAAGGCAGCAAACCAAACGGCGTTTGTCTGCCTGGGAATCGCTCTCCGTGTGTTACAGGATCCAATAAAAAGAGAATTCATCTCGTTGTGCACGGCCTCGTGGCGGAACACAGCGGAGAACGCCTTGGAGGTGCTGACCGTGCTGCTATTAGGAGTGTTCTGTTCTCTCGTTACCTGCTGGGTGGTGAGAGTGAACTTGCACAGCTCCTCAACCGAGAGGCACCCCAAAAGGGTCGTCACGAAGTAGAAGTCCCAGCGCTGAGAACTGCTGAGGATCGGCCTGTCCTGTCCTCGTACATGATGACGTGCCAGAGCAAGGCTAACTGGCCCTCTATGGTAGGCAGATCCCTGTCAGCAATCTTCAAGAGGTGTATGGGTAGACGTCCCTAGGCATATTCCTCGTGCCATCTGCACTTGGAAGGTACACTCTGCCCGTGCCGCTGTAGAGGCTTGACGCGGTCCCTTCTCTCGAGAGAAGCATCCGCCTTGAGCTCCAATGCACGGAGTTGCCAGTGGCTGTAATCGGGCTCGCCCTCGGGTGTGAATTGCGGCTTGAAGCCGACACTTGGCTCCCACGCGACATGGGTGAGCGCTGCGGCTGCCATGGTTCCGTAGCAGGGAAGAGGTAGGCAGCTAAAGCGTGGGAAGCTCCGACGGGCTTCGGAGATTGCAGGCACAAATTTTAAAATGAGACCTACTGCAGCGACAAACAAGGACATGTGACTGTTTCAGTGCACATGACAGTACATGACTGCAAGAAGTGCTCTCACTCCCTCCACTCCCTCGTCTCCCTCTCAGTCTCTCTTTTCACAAGAACTGATCATGAAACACACATTGCTGCAAAACTGAAAACCCGACAGCTCCTTTCGGAGCCAGGCGCTCAGAAAAGCTTTGTGTTCCAAAAGAGACCTAAAGGGGGGATGAGCATGTATCTCCTTCAGCCAGCCCTTTTGAACTGACTTGAACCAAATTGGTGGATTTGGCAGACCGCTTCGTCAAGCAATCCGCAAGACAGTGTTCTGTGCGCACATGTGAGAGGTCCGCAATGGCCCCAGAGCAAGCTTCCTTTCGAAGCATATGTATCATGTGTCTGGTTTCTTGTTGCTCAGGGGCATGAGTGGTTGAAGCAGTTGTAACCAAATTGTTTGCATCAGTTCGCATATGAATCTCGGCATCTAGACCACTGATGTCCTTCCACAAACCCCTTAGCATCTGACAGGTGCCGAAACACTTCAGCAAGGCATACAGCTCAGCAACTGTCGTGCTCAAGGTAGTCCTCTTGATCTTAGTGGATTCGAAGAAAATCAGGGAGCCTCTGGAGTCCCTACGATTCTTTACCCTTTGATCGGCGATAAACACTGTCATCGCTCTCTGTGAGGACTTGTCACTGTTGTTTCTGAAAGCAGCTGGAATACCGAGGATGCGAGGTGTGCCTTGGACTGGCCAAATCCTAAGCTCCACCTCTTCACTCCTGATTTGTCGACAGAGCTTGTTCAGCTCCTTACAGTGACCAACCGTAGGTGCAGCTGAGGCCGATGCGAGACGTGAGAATGAGTAACAAGCCTGAAACTGAGTCCTGGACTGCAACCAGTTGATACTACCTAGCAAAGACCTGTAGGAGGCGTGAAGTTGTTTGTCACACACATCAGTGTCCTTCAAGTGCTTGGGGATGATGATCTCTTCGAGCTCTGAGACGCTCAACTTCTGATCAATTGAGATGTACTTCTTATTGCCCTTGTCGTCAACAACCCATCTAACCCTCTGACCAGTGAACATAAGATCATTTTTGTCTTCATGTCCAATGGTGAAATGTTCCTTGAACCACTTCAGGAAACTTGGGGTGATCAGGTCATCAACATGAAGGCTGAGGACTCCTACCGACTTCCTGTGCCTACTTGGGCTACCATGAACAGGATCAACAAAGTGTTCTACGGCTGATCTACAGGTTCAGGGGTAAGCTGAGGAAGCTGTTCTGTGGCCTTGTAGGCTGCCCTTTCAGGAAGGAACAGTGTCACGAGCACTTCGGCCTCCTCCTCGAGATAGCTCGGCTCGTTCTTGTTCCCAAGGTCCTGAGCCTTTTCAATCACCCACCAGGTTCCGTGGCGCAAGATGATAGATACCCGGTAGGGATAATCCTTAATCTTATAGGTCGGTTCAGGGCCTCTCAAAGCCTTCGCCCTGTGGGACACTAGGGCCTGGCCATTCTCGAAAGGGAACCAGCCTCTCTTCTTGTGGGCAACGCCACCAAGAAAGTCAAGCAAGGTTTTATCAGTAACTGGCCTCCAGTCATACTCAACCAGGTGCTTGGTCTTAAAGGCTTGCGCAATGTCGGGGTATGCTAAATAGGACCTTTCTACCGCTGTGTCGGGAGAAGACGGCGGTTCTTCACAAGTAGATAACAACGCAGCTAGTGGAGACTCTGTGATGATGCCCGGTAAGTCTCCAATTGGTGGTTCCTCTCCTAAAGGAGAGCATCCTTCTTGGAATAGACTTACCTCTTCTGCGATCTTTGCTGCCGATTTCTGTTTTTCGACCTTCGTATCCTACATAGGTGCATCGGTCTGCCCTTGTGGGCTGCAGGCCGATTGTCCGCAAGAACTTGTCGAGTCGATTCCACCATCGACACGGCGCGTCGTTGAGGCCATACACCGGCCGCAAACAGAGACCAACCATCCAAGGCGGCAAACCAATGTCGGGAGGCAGCTGAACAATCACGCTGCGATGCTGCAAGTTATAGTGTTCCCCCTCCCTGAAGAAACGCAGTCTTAAGGTCCAAATGGAACAAATCCCAGAAATTATTGGCAGCGCACTGACAAACCAAACGAAAAACCGTATCGCGTAGCAGTCGGACTATCCGTCTGCTGATCCTAGGCGTTCTTGTCCTGAAAACCACGACAGACCCAACGAGCCTTAAACTTAGAAAAGAACCCATTTTTGTCGACTTTCACAGTAAGAACCCAACGACCTGTGAGAAAATTCACGTCCTTGGCCAACTTCCTACGATCGACAAAACGAAGGGCATCATTATCCAAGTAGCTCTTGAACTCGTCCAATTTCGCGGATCGGATTTCCTGTCACCATCAAAGACAGCCCACTGCGGCGGACTCAAATCGTGAGGAAGGACCAGGAGAACATCTTCCTCCCCCTCGACCAAGGAAGCAAGAGACGACTCACCGTAATCTCGCGTCGCCTGGCTATCGTCTGAGTCTGAGTCCGGCACTGGCGCGTCCGTAGCCGGAGGCGTGACGGGAATTTGCCGAATCACAAATTCTCCTTCCGCCGCGGGAAGTCCCGGCGGTCCTTCCTCTATCATCCGACACGGGTGTGTCATGGTAGTCCTGGTATCCCGGTACCGGTCCTGGAGGACAGGAGGATTCCCAGGATCATCTCCACTAGAGGTGCCAGGAGGCGCGCCTGCATCCGGAACTGGCTGATCGGTAAAGTCCAGGGACACGTCTGGACCTCTTTTTTTCTGGGAGGACCGATCTCATTCCAAAACACAATCAACGACCATCCTGACACCTCTACGTCCCTTAGACATGGGATAAGCTGCGCAAGATTCATGAAAAACACCTAACTTCCACATGATCACGACGGCATCAGGATGTCTCTGAATAACAGGAAGAACCTTACCAAAAGTCCCCCTGTAGACATTGCAATTCTCAAACGCGAGATACGGAAGCGTCAAAGTCCTGATGTTCTTGACTGAGGACTCCTCTCAGCGACTGTGCCTCCTGAGTGGTGGAGGTATTCACCTCCAGCTCTGTTCCAGGAGCAAGACCTTCAATCGCCCTGAGTCCTTGAACAAGAGAACTCGTCACGAACCTTTGAGGTAATATGAACTGCAAGGCGCTAGGGAGTTGATTCTTCTGAGCATTCAAAAAGAATTGTTCGGAGGTACTCGGAAGTGCTGAACAGGCTTCACTGTTCCTATCAGCACGCAAACACAGAGAACACAAATCTCCATCGTCGAAATCCTCAAGGAGGTCTTGGAAAAGACTCTCTTGTCGATAATCACTACGATCAGTACCTTGAAGACATTCAGCCAAGAGAACAACAAATCTAGGAGAGAAAGAAGCGCTACTACTCATGAAAACTCCTCGCAGTGATTTCAATCTCTCAAACCAATCCCTTCCTAGATTCGTCATGAGAGTTGCTCCCTCGTCTTGACCGAAACAAATCGACGACATGCCAATTCTCCAGTGTAGTGAACGAGCAGCCTGTGATGTGAAGAATCCCTGGTCTGTCGACCCCACGACAGCAACTTCACCTTGATTCTGGTCCTGCCATCTAACGACTTCTGCACAAAAATGCCAGTAAGTCTTGATGGCCTTTTTGTTTCTCACAAGTGAATCAGGTATCGTTGGGTTGATCACCACAAGCGTGGGTGACGCATGCAACAGAGTTTTCCATGCCGAAGCGATATTCTGCTGGATCGCCTTTGGCTGCCAACTTTCCACGTGAACTGGCTCTCCGATTCTGTTCCCGTGCCGAGCCATACAGGCCGATTTCAAGGACATCACAAAATCTTCCCCCGTGCGTGTGATAACAAATCTCGTGTTCAGCGCAACATTGTGGCTCGTATTCACAAAACAAACCACCAGGTTCCTCTCCCGGTGGAGAGCCTCCTGGTACCTTGTCCATGTCAAGAGGAATATGGACATCATGCCAAGGGTCCATGACGAATCTTTGATGGATTCACTCGAAGGATGGCTTGATGTGCATGAACAATGACCATCGCACCTGCCTGTCCCATGACCTTGCCTCTCACCCATACTCCTTCTGACTTTATCTTAGATTCATCCTTCATCCAAACAAACACCTTGTCCCCCTTGACATAAGGACCATCTGAGGGCATGACTCGGCGAGCCAGGTCACTTCGAAGGTCCTGGGCCTGTCTTGCCTCTTGATGCGCCCGCATAGCAATGCGTTGCAACTCCTGATTGGTCCTGTCCTCTCGAGGGGCCGAAGCTGACAATTGTTCAGGTGAACTTGTTTCGACGTCCAACAGATCAGGCGGTCTACGCCCTGTGGCTATTTCTAGCGGTGAATAGCCAGAGATTGTGAGTTGGCAATTCCTTGCCCAAACAACCTTCTTCACAGCATCCCTAACAGTGATGCTTTCAAGGAAACCTTCTTCCTTTATCATTTTAGCCCATGTCTTTTTGAAAAGACGAACTGCTGTTTCTGCTCTGTTCGGCCACGGCGTTCTCGGCCCGCAGGGATAAGGTGTTATCCCATGGAAGCGGTAAAATGCCAGGAATTAATTTATTAGCGAAAAAGGCTTGATCCTACTCCTTTCGGAACACAGTTGTTCTCTTCGATCCATCTCCGAAACGCGGCAAGGGTTTCGGAAACCTCGAGTCCAACGGGTTAGACGCGCCGTCGAGAATCAAAAGAGTGATATAACTCTTTGCTCCGTAATTGATTTCAGCATGATCGACAAAAATCAGATCTCCGAACGACGCGGCACGAAGGCCTGCGATTCTGGCTCGCGGCGGTGCCGGAACTGTTGTTCCGCAAACCCTGCATGACTTGACGACGCGGTCGTACTTTTCGTAAATCTCTTCAGGAAGGCCTCACATGGACGTACGCCTACGAAACTGCGCGGAACTCATGTGGTAATGCTTCACATGCAACTTGTACAGCTCCACATCACTTCGTAGCTTTTCAACCATGCGTCGAAAGGCCTGAGAAGAGCCGGCAACTTCTTGCCCGGGAAGAGGTAGCGCTATACGCCTAGGTTCTGGATCGAAGCGCTCCTCAGGCGCATTGTCTTCCTTAGACTCTGGAGACGGCTCTGGCTGCTCCACTGGAGCTTCAGAAGTACTGATCATCCCATTGAGTTGCCTCGACACCCTTACCCTTCAGCTCGGGAAATGGGTCTTCGTCCTCATCTCCAAAGAGCTCTCCTGGAGAGAAAGGTAAAGGTGCCTCTTCTGGGGAAGAGCTGCCTTCTTTTCGCAAGGATCCCTCTCCTAAAGGAGAGCCTTCCTTTATCGAAGGATGTGGCATTAAGCCAGAATCTGGCTTTTTGCCTGTAATCTTCTTCCTAGCAGGTGCCTTGACGACTTCGTCATCAGGCTTTCCTCGGGACCTTTCCCCCGAGTACTCACCTTTACAGAGGTGCGATTCTCTATGCCACCTGGCAGAATCTTGAAAACGGTTCTACCTAACCATGGCTTAGGAAACTTGACGGGAGGCTTATCCTTCCATTCATCATTCTTTGTTTCCTTCATGCCATCCTTGTAGTTGATGGTGGTCTCCCGAATCGTGTCGAGGTACTCGAGTGGTATGGGAGTATTACCTTTTGATGGCGCAAAGGACTGAACTTCCTTGCGGTGAACTCGTCGGACTAGACGATGGTTGCCTTCGTCCAAGTGCCATTCGTCCTCCACAACCAAGGCTTCTGAGGATTCCTCCCCTGGAGGGGAGCATTCCTTTGTGACCAACTTGTAGCCATACTCAAAGTGGTGCTCGTTCGTCATGAAGAAACTCACCTTCTTGTGTGCATCGAAACGAACTCCCCACATATGCCAGGCTACATCTATAAGATCGAGCATCAAGTGTGAGCTTCGGGCAACCTTCAGAGGAAGGTTCTTCATGCCCAGAACTGAACTTGACAAAAGGGCTTCGTCAGGCCCTAACGAGATCTTGAAGCGAAGGTTCCTCATCTGAGGTAACGACATCAAGAAGGGAACTGTGCCCTGATCAACAAATTCGGTAGACTGAATCGTGTAGGAAAGATCGTACATGAAGATCACAATCTTTTCCTTGCACTGGGCCATCTCGTTGTTGGCAAAAGAGAAATGACTGTTTGTAGGTCGTAACTCGTACCACAAACCACTGTCTGGATGATCCCATGAACTCTTTCGCTGCTTGTCTCGAGGTCATAGCCCTTGTGCAACCGATGTCCAAAACCATAGAGGTAGGGGACAGACTGTGTGTCAAAAAGGATTTGGAAACTTCTTCTTCATTGGAGTCCTGCTTGTAAACCGCTTCGGACACAAAACTGTGGTGCTGCGCCCAAAAGGCGTTAGCAATGGCCGGAGTACCCGGGCCTGCCAAGGCAGCAGTCCTCTGGGCTTCCGAGGTGGCATTGGCATGGTCGCCCTTGCCGTCCTTTCCTTTCTTGTCCTTTCCCTTGAAGAACTTGCCTTTTCCTTTGCCCTTTCCTTTCCGACCTTTGGCTGCATAGGAGTCGTCAGCTCCTTCTTGCCAATCAGTTTCTGTCCAGGCTTCATAGCTCCAATCATGCCATTCTTCGTTCCATGCCCAGTCGCTAGCGCTAACGTCTTCGGCGGCATGGGCCTTCCCTTTCTTGCGTTTGAAAAAGCATCGGCCACCATGGCCCTTGCCTTTTCCTTTTCGGCCCTTGCCCTTTCCTTTTCCACGTCGCAACTTACGACCTTGGAACTTCCGCTGAAACCACGTGTAAGACTCATCGTCGTAGACCCAGAAGCAATCCTCAAAGGCGTCCAGGAAGCCTTCTGCGCCATCATCTTCGTCCTCGCACCAGTAGCCTTGGCTCTCATCGAGGGTACCTTCATCGATGACGATAAAACTGTTTCTTCCTGGAGCACTTGTGGGTGCTAGTAGAGGGTTGTCTACTGTGGTCTTCGTGGTGCAAAACACTTCCAAATACACTGTTCTCAATTCATCCACTCTGTAATCTGTGAGTGCCCTGTTCTTGTGCGCCATAAGAGAAGTAAGAACTTGTCTTTGGTCTTGGGTAAGGTCTGACAGGGTCACGAACAGCAGGGCAATGAGGTTCGCTGTGATGGGTAGTGCTCTTCCATGTGTTGCTCTCCCTTGTTCGTTGACTCGGCGAAGTGCTTCTTCGGGAGTGATTGCCTGTTGTTCTTCTTGAGGTAGACTTAGAACATAGGCTCTCACCACGGGGTCGTTTTCACTCACTATGGGAACAAAAGTGTCCATCCATGATTCGTTCATGCGCTGGTAGGACAGCTGGAATCTTGTCATCCACCTCAGCATATCACCACTACCACGATGCATGTTCATGAACTGCTGGAATCTGTAGAGGAAAACGTTCGCTGCACCCTTCACGAAGTAAGGCCTAAGGAAGCGCTTGAAGTACCTGACTCCATCTTCCTTGTTCTTTAAAGCTTCTCGATCAAGCAATCTCTTGTAGATAGCAGCTTCACCTTCAAGTCTGTTTCTCAATGCGGGTCCTCTCTTCTCTGGTTCAAGTTCTGTGATATCACACCAGTCGTCTACGGCATCTTCGAAAGCAAACCAGCTACTTCTACCATCATAAGATGGGGGAACCTTGGTGGTCACCTGCTGAAAGGCAGAAAGACGCTGAAGCTCTTCCAGTGACCTGTTCCCTGCAGCTAAGGCTTCTCCGTCTGGTTCTTCGTAGTCGTCGAACTGGTCGTATTGCCATGGCTCTACGATTGGGCTCGGACCGGCTTCCGGTTTTCGAGCTTCTGGCTGCCTCTGTCCGAACAGAGCGTGCCAAGGATTACCCTGCACACCTCTGTTGGTACAGAGCACTCCAGGTAATTCCCGGAAGCTCCGCTACCACGTTGATGAAACCTGAACATTACCAGCCTCCGGCTCGGTACAGCTGGCACGGCTCTGCTGGCTAAGTGTATCACTCTGATCCAGAACCTCGGGCACAGGCCACTGCATGCCATGATGACTGAACCCTGTCGCATCCCTGTGCCTATTTCACCCCCCCACCCCGCCCCCCCCCAACCCCCCCCACCCCCCCACCCACCCCCCCAACCTTTCTCTCCGCCATTGTGTGTGAGTGGAGAGACAGATGGAAGATGGGTCGGGGATGGACTTGCTTGCTTTCCTCGCTGACCTGACCAAAAAAACATATCGGAAACGCACTTTTCTACACAAAAAAAGTGCGTTTTCGAGACACGTTCGAGTGCTTCAGCCACACACAAACTTTAACATCGCCCCGGAAACGCACTTTTCCACATGAAAAAAGTGCATTTTCGAAGATGGGCTCGCTTGCTTTCCTCGCATGCTGACCTGACCAAAAAAAGCATATCGGAAACGCACTTTTCTACACAAAAAAAGTGCGTTTTCGAGGACACGTTCGAGTGCTTCAGCCACACACAAACTTTAACATCATGCCGGAAACGCACAGTTTCACATGAAAAAAGTGCATTTTCGAAGATGGCCTCGCTTGCTTTCCTCGCATGCTGGAGGCTGCGGGATCAGGCAGGTTCGTGTTCGCTGAGTTTAGGGGGTCTAGGGGCCTAGTAAATAAAGTGGAAATTCTTGTGCTTGAGCTGGAATTCGATGGGCAAGGGCGAGATCACGTTGAACTCTTCCTGCGGAGCCGTTTCGGGTTCAGGGTTGAAGGAATGCTTGAATCAAAGCAAGGTTCAGGGTGTAGGGCTTGAATTCAGGGTTGAGGGTCTAGGGGTTAGGGTGGGTTTTCCGTACCCTTTTTGGGAATCGGGATTCTATGACCCCTAACCCCTAGTCCTAAACCCTAAACCCTCAGCCGCCCATCTTCGAAAATGCACTTTTTTCATGTGGAGAAGTGCGTTTCCGGGGTGATGTTAAAGTTTGTGTGTGGCTGAAGCACTCGAACGTGTCCTCGAAAACGCACTTTTTTTGTGTAGAAAAGTGCGTTTCCGATATGTTGTTTTGGTCAGGTCAGCGAGGAAAGCAAGCAAGTCCATCCCCGACCCATCTTCCATCTGTCTCTCCACTCACACGCAATGGCGGAGAGAAAGTTTGGGGGGGGGGAGAGAAGAGTGGGGGGGGGTGGGGGGGGCGTGGGGGGGCGTGTAAAGGGGAAAAAAAAGGGGGGGGGGAGCCAGGGGGGGGGTGAAACACTGATGTTACACATCCAGGTGCCTGTCAGTCTCACTTGCCACAATGCATGTTTCCATGCTTGCTGCTCAAGGTTCTAGCAGTCTAGTGACTACAGCTGTGTGCCTGTAGAAAAGAGACTCCTGTGTTGTTTGTTGGCCTGTACTCAACGTGGTAGCGGAGCTCCCGGGATACCCGGTGTGCTTCACATTTGTGAAGGTGACCGGAGCCTCTCCGGTATACCTCACATTAGTGAAGATAACCGGAAGAGGAACTTCTGGGGCTCGATCCAAGGTACAGAGCCATGCACCGTCTATTCCAGCAGGTGACCACAAAGGTACCGCCGTCGTATGATGGGCGAAGTAGTTGATTTGCCTATGAAGATGCGATCGATGACTGATGCGATATCACAGAGCTAGAGGGAGCCAAACAAGGACCTGCCCTGCGAAGCAGCAATTCACAAGAGGCTTCTTGACAGAGATCGCCTGAAGGATCAAAGAGGCTGAGGGAACAACACTCCCGAGCGATTCCCAACGCGGCGAATTTGGTGGCACTTGTTTTTGTGTCCCTTTCGGACCGGACGCAGGATCAGAGACAGGTGTTGACTTCCCTGATGGCCCATCGAAACAGAGTTTTGGCTGATTACCGCCTTGTGGAGCTACGTGAAGTTTACCTCGAAATCTTTTGTTCGACAATCCTCTCCTCGCCCCTTCCGGACATGGTGGCAGAAAAACCTTCTTGGTACTCGACGAGGGCTACCTGGACAATAGCGAAGGATATTGGGTCGAGGACGAGGATGATGGCACTGAAGGTTTCCTCGAAGCAGATGAGGATGCTTTCTGGGTCTACGACGATGCGAGCTATTCGTGGTTCCAGAGACGTTTCCAAGGAAGACGAATGAAGAGAGGAGCAAAGGGCCGAAGAAAAGGCAAGAGCAAAGGGAAAGGCTCTACCGGCCGTGTTCAGGCAAATCTCATTTTGCCGATGATCAAGCCCACAATCCGATGCTTGGCAGAGTGTTTGGCAGTGGCAAGAGGCTTGTGTCTAATTAGAGTGCGTGTGCAACAAGGGTTGTTGGTCTCTTTTTAAATTTGTGCCTGCATTGCTCAAATCAGCTGGTTCAAGAGTTAGTGAAAGGAGATAGCCCACAACTTCTACACTACTGATCTAGCATGGCTGCGGCAGGAAGCAACATGGCTGGTGGTGCGCAAGTCTTCTGGCATCCAAGAATGGGATGCAAGGTCCGCTCCGACATTTCTACGCACTTCCCGGACTACGACTTGTACCTCAACAGCGCTTCCTGGGCCCAGTGCCGTGTACTCCGAGTTGTTGGAGATGACGGCACTGTGGCGTACCCTGCTCAGGGTGATCGAGTTTGGCCTGACAATGCCTTGTCCAAGTGCGTTCCGCTGTTCCCAAGGCAACAGGACCAAGCCTCGTACTTCGCTTTTGCGGAGAAGGAGGTTTTGGAGGTCTTGGAGGGACAGCTTGCCCTTCTCTCACACGTCTGTGCGTACGAGGACAGCCAACATGAGCGCTTCCTCAGCGACATTGTCGTCTGGAACTACCAGTTCCTTTGCTGCTGTGCGGGGGCTCTGTCAAAGGAGCTCTTGGCGCAAATCCGAGACGAAATCAAGAGCACCTCCGAACTGGCGTGGGATCATGGCTCTTGGTTCGTTCGGAGCAGCAAGGCCATGTCTGGCATTCTTCGACACAGCTCCTCATCAGAACTGGGACGGTGCATGGGACTCTCGTTTGAAGGGCTCCAGGATCGAAAGATGAAGCCGTTCGACTGGGCGCCGGCGAAGTTCTTCGCGTTCATCGTGGCTAACACGAAGGGCCGTCTTCAGGTCTGGCTCGGTCCGGCGTCGCTGAGCTTCGACAACTTGGGGCATCGGAGTCTCTGCCGTTCAGGGCCACTCTCACCTGCCTAGGCAGGTGGACCCCCTGGCCCTGGGCACGAAGCTTTCGCTGGAAAGATGCAGGGATCTTGGCTGCATCTTCCACGCTACCGACAACTACAACTACGCGTCGGTGAAGGAAGAGGGCCTGCGGATCGAGGCAACCAGGGAGAGGTGGCAGAGGCATCGCAACGCCATACACTTTGTCTAGTCAGGTCGGAACATCTTCTATGCTGCCCTGGACTTTGAGTCGTTCCTCTCCGCTGGAAGATCTTCCCGGTGGCATCCCGTCGCTTCTCAACTCCATCACATCGCAAGTCGGGAACGAGACGAGCTCCGTCCTTTGATCAACCAAGTGGGCTTCCCGCCGCCGAAGCAGGATGATCCACGAAAGGTACGGCCGAAGGAGACGGATGCCAAATTCGCCGAGAAGCTCAACGCGCGCAATGCTTTCCTTCTGGAAAGGGATGTGTGGATGGAGCTCGGCTATATCCGGGAGGACTTTTCCTACTTAGTGTCCATCCTCAGCGAGACCTACGGCGAGGCGTTTTTCAGCTACATGATGAAGAATGTCGACAACCGGGATCTCCGCCGGAAGTATGCCGTTGCCACAGCAGAGGGACAACAGCTATGGGACTGCCTTCAACGGGCCACTTGTGCTCTCCAAGCTTTCGAAGGAACTCCAGGGAACAGCCTCGAAGGAGTTCAAGTCGAAGTTCGCCCGGAAGGCAATGGCCGACCTGGCTTCCTATGAGGAGCTTCAAGCAAAGCGAGAGGCAGCACTTGAGGAGATGTATTCCAGGCCTTACGACAACATCGTCATCGAGGAGTCAGGTGGAAGAGGTTCCGAGTCCTGTAGAAGAGCCGACATCGGCCGATGCTCCTATGGCAGAGCCAGTGGACTCATCCTTTGATGAGATGGCTGGTGAAGTCAAGAAGGAGCATCCGGAGAATTCGGCACAAGAAGCAGATCCTGACAGTCCTGTTCTCGCAGACTTGCCTGAGGAGCCGAGTCCAGTGGAGATGAAGGCTGAAGAGGAGACGGAGAAGCGAAGCAAGGAGCCTGTCGTTGCAGAAGGTTCCATGCCCGGCCCATCTTCCTCCGCTTCTGCGAGGAAAAGGTCTATGACCAGGGAATCTGGGGACAGACCAAAACGACCGTGGACCCTGAAACAATCGAGGCCTTCATCCGCTCTACCGCCGAAGCAGAGCGCGAGAATGATGAGAGCTTCAACAAGATGGCCGACACCAAGGACAAGTTGGGCCTGGAGGACACGATGGCCTATAATAAGAAGTTCATCTTCGATGGAGTCCAAATTGAGCGATCATCACCGCTAGAGGCGCTCCAGAAGCAGCTAAGGGGCTACAACATGTCTGGAATCTACCATGTAGGAATCCGAGACAACAACATGAACCTGTTCAAGCTGCAGCATATGGCCTGGCGAGTTCCAGCAGACAGCCATGTGGGAGCAAAGTACAATCTGGTGGAGAGGCAAATGATGGATGCCTTGTGGTCAATGGCTTCTATATACGGGTTAAGAGATAAGGCCAATGAAGTGATCTTCAGAGCTGGAGATTATCGCTCAACACTGGACACCAATCTCCAGGTCGTTCCGACGTTCGACGCAAGTGTCCTTGCTGGAGAAGCTACAGGAGCTCAAGGATAGCTTTCGTGGATGCCAGCAGGACTGAGTTGATGAATGCGATGCTGTATTATTTTATTGGTTGTAGTATTAGCCTGAGTGAGATTGGAGACTTGTCCTTAGATAAGATATTAGATCCTCGGGTTCACAACTTTGGCCTTCATGAAGATGATCCAATTCCGATCTATACCTCAAGGAATAGGTTTGAGTGTGCGTCTTCCACCTCACCAGCAGCATTGCCAGAAGCAAAATCAGTTTGGCGCACGAGGCTTTAGCCACGATGGTCACTGATTGCCTTTTCTACCAGACGGACATCTTGGCTGGCGATGCTAACATGGCTCTCTACCGATACGGTGGCAGTAACCAGAAGTCCATGGACATCCAGGGTGGAATGTACCAATCCATCATCGCCTACTTCCTCGAGGCGTACAAAAAGCAGTCTCTTCCGTTTTGTTGCCCAAAGGTGAGGCACGTTAGTGCCAACAGCCTCTATGTGCTCGAACAACACGAAGACGCTTTGGGGCAACCGTTCCGCGATTGCCCGCCGATTGATTGGAATGTTTTTCCTGGATTGGACCCGCTGGTTTGCTCCATTTTCGAATGGGGCCATTCGCTCACTGACGATGAGTGGAGCGAGATCGTTGGCGAGCCGGCCGAGTACAGACTGGGTGTGAGTGAATGGGTGCTTAACTCCGACCAGTCAAACTACCTCCTTGGCGATCGAGATAACGACTCTCACACGCCATTGTTGGTGGACATCCTTCCACAACACGTTCTCGACGTCCTGCTGAACCTGAAGCACCTCCATCGGGGCGTGGTTCAACAAGACCGACTGAGCCTGATCATCCTCCTCCTCGAAAAGGCAAGGACAAAGGTTCCCAGGACCAAGGGCAAAGGAAGGGAGTGAGTGGCAATGTCACCACACAGGAAGGCTTCTCTTTTGAGAAGGTATCCTCAGAGTACATACATTTATGTTTGCGCCTTTTCCTTTGAAGAGACTCTTCTTTAGAAGAGCTACTTCTAATGCCTTATTTGCCTGAAGTAGCAAGGAGTGTTTCTCCTTTTGAGCAAATACTCATCGACGGGAACCAAGCTGCCAGGGTTCTCTGATCGAACAGATGTCATGCTAGAGACATCGCAGGTGGAGTGAAACTTCACCAAACAGATTTCACGGTAAGCTTTCCCTCTGGAGAGGTAACTGGATCTGATGTAGTGGGCAAAAGCTTTTCGTTTCAATTTCAGAACCTGAGCTGAAGATCTGGTAGTTTCTGTTGCGTGTGACGTTTCTGCTTTCAATATACTGTCTCCAGGCAGAAGTATTGTACAGTCTTGTTTTTCACCAAGCCGCAGTGTAGCTCTATGACGCCGCAGTTCTAATTCTCTTGAGCATAAGGCAAGCTGAAAGCCGATACCACGGCCATGCAGTTTCAAGTGTTTTTAAATTTTAACACTGATGTTACACATCCAGGTGCCTGTCAGTCTCACTTGTCACAATGCATGTTTCCATGCTTGCTGCTCAAGGTTCTAGCAGTCGAGTGACTACAGCTGTGTGCCTGTAGAAAAGAGACTCCTGTGTTGCCTGTAGGCCTGTACGCATTAGGCGAGGGTCTGCACGCCCAGGTTACATCTCAGAGAGGGGGGGGGGGGGGGGGGGGGGGGGTGTATGGATCACAGAAACCGGCGGCGGTAACAACAACAACAACAAGTTCCCTGTGCAGTATGACAGACTGAGATATGTTGGAGCTTTGGCTGCATGGTGGGCTGAAATGTCCCGCAGCTTTTGCCAGCCCGCTCATAGCGCCCAAGGGGGGTCATACGGTAGTTCCATAGCCTGGCAAAACAGTCCTGCGCTGCGCGTGTTTTCAGTGAGGACCACATAAAGGCCTTGACACCGGTGTGTTTGATTTTCTGAGTGTGCTGTCCAGCAAGAATCACACGGTGCGGTCAGTGTATGCACATCACCTTTGAAGATCTGGTTCCACAGACACCCCAGCGAGGGTTCAAAAGGTCCAGAGCTGCAGGCATGGACGATGAACCTATGGCATTGTCTTCAGACGAAGACATGGTGATCAAGATCTTGGGTTCCTCAGTGCCTGTGATGGTGATGCGAAGCCTACGAACACTCATCCGAGAGTTCACGGACAAGATTGAAAAGTTACAAAGAGCGCGCATGCGAGAACAGAAGCAAGACTCAGATCCCCAAATGCTCCTCACTGGAAAATATCCAGCCGGAGTCAAGCCCTTTAGTCCAGGGACTGAGGCTGAACTGGACTCCCTGTTTTCAGAAAGCAGACTACAGGATGTGCATTTAGACGTCGTGATTCCGAGAGGTTCCACTCGAAAACAGGCGCTGAGCATCATGCACATTCAGGCTGCCACGTTCAACAAGAAAGTGGACTTGGAAGTCACTAAGGATTACATCGGCACCTTGCAGCCTTTGACAACTTCATGGACGTTGCTTGGCAGCCGGAAGATGCCCACATCCAAGCCTTGAACCAGCTCGGCTTGTCGCTGCCCCCTGGTTTGAGCTCTAGCCCAAATTTGAGCCGAGAGAAGGCGTTGGAGCTCTATTTGGCCATGGTCAACAAGGTGGCGGCAAAGAAGGTCGAACAGGACAAGGTGGCAGCAAAGGCAGCAAAGGAAAAGGATCAACTACGCGAAGCCATCAGAGCCAAAGATCCTAAGAGTTTATTCGAGTCTGCAGTGAAGCAGGCCATGCAAGACATGAGTAAGGAGGTGGTGGATCCAAGAGTTGACTATGCCCTGGCACTCGCGTCCAGTGAGGACCCTGCGAACCACATCGATTGGAGCAAGTCTGCTCCGCCGCCGAAGCGAAGATTCACCAAGTCAGCGCTTGCGCAGAGGAAGCAGGCCAAGTCAAAGGACACGCAACCAATGCACAGCCCTGTGCAGAAAGGAAAGGGCAAAGGAAAGATACAGGAGAAGGGCAAAGGAAATTCGAAAGGAAATGGCCAAGGAAAGGTTGCACCTTACAATCCCAGCAAAGGATTTGGCAAAGGAAAAGGATACCCGCAGCCTAAGGCCGAGGAAAAGGACCCAAAGGACCGCCGCCGCAGCAGCAACCGCCGCACCACACCCAGCAGAGGCAAGTTTTTCACAACGTGGGAGCTACAGCAGACAAGCCAAAAGGCAGCAAAGGTATACCTTTATTATCAAAAAGTTAGTAAAAAAAGTTTTTCACCTTGTCCATTTTTTGATTTCGCCCGAATTATTTTATTTTTCAATAAGTGTAATAAAATTGTTTTTCGCTAAATTTTTAAATATTTTGCCCTGAATATTTTTTCAAGAAGTATCAACAAAAAATTCCGCGCGAGAATATTATTTTTTGAATAAGTGTAATAAAAAATATTTTGCCCTGAATATTTTAATATTTTGCCCTAAATATTTTTGGATAAACTTAATAAATAATTTTGGCGAGAAAATAATAATTTTCCTGTATATATATCAAGAAATTTTCCAAAAAATAATGTTATAAAATTAAATTATTAATCTTATTGAATTTTGTAAATATAAATTTACTATTTTTATGATTATAAATATTGTCATCTTATTTAAAATATTTTTTTGCCGTAAAATTTTATGGTAGTTTTTTTAATAAATCTGTATATTTCTACATTTGATTTATCTCGTTGAAATCCTAAATATTCCATTAGTTCATTTACTTTAAATGTTGTAATTTGATTATTGATTAAATTTTTTTCTTCAATATATTTATTAAAATCTTCTTTAATTTCTCGGGGTTTAATTTTGTCATGTTTATTGTTTGTTGCAATATATGTAGAATTAATGTAATTTTTAAATACTTCATCCATATTTTTGAATTCTGTTGGGTTTTTTAATTCTTCGCTTGGTGTTTCGCTTTTTGTTTCTTCTTCTTTGTGTTCTGCTTTCATCATTGACATTTTTAATTTCCATTCATTTTTAATATTTTCATTAATATCTTCTTCTTCTTCTTCATCTTTTTCTTCATCTTCTTCTTCATCTTCTTCTTCATCTTCTTCTTCTTCATCTTTTATATCGCCGTGAAATATTGCTTTCATTCTATCGTCATCATGTTCAATATTAAAAAACACTTCTAAATCATTAATAAGATTTGTTAAATTATCAATATCATTATTAATTTTATTAAATTCATCTTCAATTTCTGCCATATGATTATCAATAATATTTTTATCATTTTCATTCAATGTATTATTATACTTGTCTAATAAATGTTTGTGTTGAGCTTTCTTTACTAATATATCCGCTAATTTCTCGCCGTTGCTTCTTAATAACTTATTTAGTTCATCATAATATTTATTAATAATTTCCATTTTTATTAATAATATATGTTATTATTTCTTTAAGACCTTTTTAACATAATAATATATTATCTGGCATAATGCCGGATAAATGCCGAACATTTTTGACCTAAAATGAATAAGTATAATATTTATGCCATAAAAACCACAAATTTTTGATATTTTAAAAAATACAAAATTTTGAAAATAAAATTTTGAAAAATAAATTTCCCTAAGTTTTTCAAAAATCATCTGGCGAAATGACGAAATATTATGTTTATTCATTTTTCTCTAAAAAATCTGGCAAAAATATGGTTTTTTTTAGACTTCTGGCAGAAGAATATTTATGTTATATTATTATATTATTACTCTTAAACAAATTTATAATAATGTTGGTTTTATTATAAAAATGTGTATTTTATTTGTTTAGTTGTTGGTGGTTGTATCTGGTTTTTCTATGTTTAATTTATATTTGTTGTTAATCATCTAAATAATATAATTTGTCTTGCCTATCATATCCTATTTTAAACCGCTGGAGAAGTTTAGCGTCAGGTTTGAATGTTTCATCATTGATTCATTTATTATAAATACTCATCCTAGTCATATAGTAATTTATTCGCATTTCTCTCTCTTCTTCTTTCTTTCTTTTTTTATTTATACATATATTACATCTTCTTGACACTCCTTTATGTAATTCATTTTCATCAGAATTTGGATCAAGAATATTAAATTGTTCTTTGTATCTCCATTCTTTACATCCATAGCAAAATTTGGCGTTAAAAACTTTTTCAATTGCTTCAATAGGTAATTTTTCATTATCTTTTGTTTTCCAATATAATGGATCTCTTTCAGGGTTTTGATGTTTTAAATATTGCTTTAGGTCTTGTTTAAAATATCCAATAAAATTATTCATTATTATATTATCTTAATATATTTCTTTTATAACATATTAAGACAATATTTTAATCATATTCATGCTTATCACTACTATATTTTATATCATATTTTTCAAGTGTTTTCTCTTTGACATTTTTATTAATTCCTTTGTTTAATCTATAAATAATATCATATCTTTTCTTCTTCCATTCTGAAGATTGCGACGCTTCACCTTTTGTATCTCTTAATTTAATTTCAGTTTCTTCTAATTGTTTTTCTAATTGTGCTACTTTATCATTTAATTCTTTGTTCGTATTTTCTAATTCCTTTATTCGTTCATCTTTTGCTTTGTCCGTTTTCGTTTTTGATAATACTAATAAATACTTCTGCTGTGCCGTTTGTGGATCATGTCTCATTTTTCTAGCAAGTTCCCTTTTTTCTGCATATTTCATATTAAAATTATTAGAAAAATTACTAATATAAACTGATCTCATTGTATCAATATCAATATTATCAACCTTTGTTATTTCTCGTAAATATCTTAATAATGTTTCATCTTGTATTGGCTTTCCTCGGTTTTCAAGTAAATATGTTCTTGGGTATTTTCAAATGAATAATAAATTAATTCAATAAGTTCTTTATCTTCAACTTCAATATTATTTTTAAGTATATCTGAAAATGATTTTGAGCCCGTAACCTTATCTTTTCCCACATAATACATTACACGACGCTTACCTGTTCCCGTTGTCATTAACATTATATAATTTCGTTTTTCATCATAACCACCCTTCGTGTGAAGACAAGGTCATGCAGGAAAGCCCTCAAGACAGTAAGGCGCCCTGACCCAGTCATCGCAGAATTCATGGCACTCATGCGAGGAGCCAGCCGTCAGGAGTGGCTTCTTTGATCCGGACTCCATGAGCGTGTTTATACCGGACGCTGACATGATCCCATGGGATGTGGGCTTGCTTTTAGGAAAGTATCACCGCAAACATCGTTTTTCTCGTGCAATGCGCCCGCGACTCGCAGACATCATGAAGAGTGTGGATGAGTTGTGCAACAAGGTTCAGTGGCGATGGATTTTCCGGAACAGTGAATCGGTGAGACCCTTCAGAGTCCCATCTCACGTTGTGGGACCCCCGTGTGAGTTCGATGCTGCCCTGAACTACGTCGTTGGACAAGCTTCTTGAAGTCTCATCTGCGCCGAGCATGCACCAGAGCTTTTTCCAGATACTCATTCAATTCGCAGAGGTGGTCAAACCGCACTGCCTTGGATAGTTTTTCAATGGGTTGGTTGAGAAATTCCCAGTATGCCGTGGTCCCAACTGACAAGGATGGTGGGTATTGCTTGGTACCCCGTGGGTATTTGGTCAGTGCTCACCGCGATATCCTACAGAAAAAATGGTATGAAGAGTTTCCTATTGAATTTCTGCCACCGTAGAAATCGGTGACGGAGCAATTTTTATTCATGGCGCAGAGAATAGCAAAGATCGAGCAGAATCCCTCAGTCTTTTCGCTCATCATGAATCTCTGCGATGTGGGAATGAAGATGGTCTGGTTAGAAGACTGGATGTCACATAAGCCGGCGGGAGAAGTGTCTTTTCGCAACATTCATGCCGGAGGTAGGTACCCTTTCGCTGGCATGGGCGCGTGGCTCACGTATCACTTGAGACATCAGCTCGCGAACCTTCCCCATTTGCTCAAGAGCACTGATGGGTTGGTCCAGTTGTTGACAGGCTTTGAGAGTGATGTGCCAATTAAACTCGTCAAAACTGGACATCAAAGGGATGTGATTCAGTTCCATCTCTGCCACCAGTATGTGGGGTCGTCACAGCTCCCGGGAAAAGTGTGGCGTGTTTTGGTAGGCACTGGCATGGGCCTCAATTTCTCTGGTGATCTAAGTGATGCTGCCTTCTTTTCCATGTCTAAAGATGGGTTTATCAACAATCCGCGCATCAGAGAGCAAACTGGCATCTTGATGTATGCCAGGTACAGAGATGATGTGTTTATAGTTCTCAAGGACGGCTGGCACCGAGCTTTCTGTGATTTAATGGAGAAGTGGCGAGTGAGAGCTGGAGGTTTCAAACTCACAGTAGAAGCTATCAGCAAGTCGGGGTTGACTGTCCTTGACCTTGACTTGGAGATCACCCGTTATACTGCTGAAGATGGATGCTGTAAGTACAAAATTGGCTACAAACCCCACTTCAAGCCGACATCACTCGGAGTGCCGCTCAGCACAGCCAGCTCACATCCATGGCATGTGCACGCAAGCTGGCCGTTCGCGCAAATCAAACGTCTGCACAGTTTGAGTGGTAGCCACGTTTCATTTACATATGCAAAGCATGTGTTAGTACGTAGGCTGCATGACAATTTTGAGCCGTCTACCCTCATCAAAGCTTTATTTGATATTATTTGATCATGTTGCCGCAAACCGGATTACCGTAAGTAGGGAGCGTGAGGCAGGTCGAATGCCACAGACGTCGCGTATAATGTGACTTGGAGGGTGTTGCCCTTTCATTTTGTGTGGGAAGCCGCTTGTTTAGCGGATTGGTCTGGCTTGGAAGGTCATCAGTCCGCCCGTAGCCACTTTGTTTAAAAGACTTGAATGGAGGTTGGATGGGGAGGTGGCGGCTTAACAATAATAACAAGTTCCCTGTGCAGTATGACAGACTGAGATTTGTTGGAGCTTTGGCTGCATGGTGGGCTGAAATGTCCCGCAGCTTTTGCCAGCCCGCTCATAGCGCCCAAGGGGGGTCACAGACCGCGAACGGTAGTTCCAAGCCTGGCAAAACAGTCCTGCACTGCGCGTGTTTTCAGTGAGGACCACATAAAGGCCTTGACACCGGTGTGTTTGATTTTCTGAGTGTCTTTGGCTGAGCAAAGTACTGAAAGCAACACCGCTTCCAGTGTCGCAACTTTTTTGCACTAGTCAGCGTAGGTAGGATCATGGATCAGCTGGCAAGTGGTGTAAGCGAGCACAAAGCAGCGGAAATACGACAAACCTCGAAGGGATATGCTTTTACTTCTACAGTGCTCTGAAAGTGCGGTCCCCAGAACTTGGGTGCCATTTCAGTACGCTCGGTCCCCAAACAGCAGGATGCTAGTTAAACACGCTCAGTCTTTTCGCGCACACAAGGACCAACCAACTAAGGCGCCTGTCTGAAACCTTCAAACCTCGCACACTGGGCCCTTCAAGCACGTTATGGTTCTAGGATTTGCAGGCCTAAAGTCTAGGGGCCCTCACCCTACCAGCACGAAGGGAATTTACGAGCACGAAGCGAGGGGACATACGACAAACCTGTAAGGCATACGCTCTTACTTCTACAGTGTTCTGAAAATGCAAACGTTAGGAACAACATAGGATGTTTGTTGCGCTTGTGTAGAACCTCGCAAAGCAAGCAGGGTTTTCTAGTTATACGAAAAGGTTTCGCAGCCAAAAACAAAGGTGGTTTAAGTAAATAGAGATGTTTATCCCTTGTGTGCTGGTATCGTAATCGCGGCTCCACAGGGTGTACAAGCGCAACAACATCCTCTGGTTTTCTCTAACGTTTGCACTTTAAGAACACTGAAGAAGTAACAACATATTCCTTCGAGGTTTGTCGTATGTCCCCTCCCTTCGTGCTAGGGTTTGGTGAGGGCCCTAGAAGTTTGTCGCGAGTCCCTTCGTGCTCGTAGGGTGAGGGCCCTAGAGCTTAATACAACCGCTTTACAGTGCAGGCGGGCTATAGGATTACGCTACCAGCACAGGCTTTTGGGTGCAGAATACTAGCCCTGAAAACGTGTAGATGTTTCCCCTGCGATGCTTACGACGTCACCCGACGAGCACGAAGGTAGGGGACATACGACAAACTTCGACGGCACTCACCAAATTCTACGAGCACAAAGGCAGGGGACATACGACAAACCTCGAAGGGATATGCTTTTACTTCTGCAGTGCTCTGAAAGTGCGGTCCCCAGAACTTGGGTGCCATTTCAGTACACTCGGTACCCAAAAAGCAGGATGCTAGTTGAACACGCTCGGTCCCCAAGACTTGGGTGGCGCCGGGTGTGTGCTAACATGTTCTAGAACCTTTTCGCAGCGCTAAGTAAATAACGGGCGCGGACCTGCGCGGACTCCGGGTTTTTTACTCAAAGACACGCCGAACATCGAGAAAGCGTGGATTGGTTGATGTTTCCGGGCATTTGGGAAATGCAAAGGTCATGCCTCGGAGCCTCGGCAAACTTCTCCTTGCAAGTTGGCGTATGGGGGTGACGGGGGAGGTCTGGCGCTATTTGGTCATCAGGGCGCAGATGGGGTGCTAGTTGCTTACGATGAAACCCAAACACCTGTGCTGGTAACATAATCGTGGCTTCATAAGGGCTGTGAAAATGTGCCTGCGACCAGTAAGACACGCTCCCTAAACGAGGTGGCTTAAGTACATTGAAATGTTTATCCCTGTGCTAGTAACGTATTCGCGGCTCCAGGCTTATGCCCCTGCGACCAGCCCTGATCACCTGTGTTTTAACGTGTTAAAGCACCATGGATGTTTCCCCTGCGACCAAACAGCTTGAGCCATGGCGCGAGCCATGTGGTCATCAGGGCGCAGATAGGGTGCTAGTTGCGTACGATGTCACCCTATAAGCGCGAACAGTTGGGACGTGAGACAAACTTCTAGGCCCTCACCAAAACTTACGAGCACAAAGGGAGGGGCATACGACAAACCTAACGGAGATATGTTTTTACTTCTACAGTGTTCTGATCCCAAATCTTGGGTGCT
>CAJNDS010000556.1:0-40000 GCA_905221605.1 Symbiodinium natans | reverse complement strand
GTCGTGGTGTCGCACTTTGAGGGAAGCTCTCCGGAGGTTTGTTCGACCGAAACAGAAACGGGAGAAGGTGTGTGTGGTGGTTGGGTGTCTCCCCTCTCTCTTCTCCTCTTCTCCTCTTCTCTCTCATTTCTTTTTCTTTGCCTTGCTGTTTTTTTCTCTTCTTTTTTTGCTTTTTTGCTCTGTTTCTGTTTTTTTATGCGCCAAGGGGCGGTCTTGCCGTAGAGGAGGGAGAAGTTCAGGGTCTTGGCCCTCCGCCGCAGCTCCGGGAAGCGCTCCGCGACGAGCGGGAGACGGGGAGGAGCAGGCTCCGGAGGAAGCTCCGAGTCTGCACTCCTCTCACTCCTCGGACGCCTCTCCTCCTCTGCACTTTTCTTCTGAGTCAGGCTCAAGGAGTCCAGCGCCACCTCGCCGCCGTCCACGGCTTCCTGGACCTCTTGGAACATGCGGTAGGCCGTCCGGGAGTGGATGTCGCCCCCCTCACTCAAGATGGAGATCATGTCGGGGCAGTCGGCCAGATGTGCCACCAGCCGCAGCTCCAGCTGGCCGTAGTCGGCGACCAGGAGCCGTTGCCCTTCGGCTGCCGCCACCGCGGAGCGCACGGCATGGCCCCCCTGTTTGGGCTCACCCTGCAGGTTGGGACTCCGCGTGGACAATCGGCCCGTGACCGTGTTCAGGTTCAGCCTTGTGTGGACCCGCGCATTTCCATTCGCAGGGTTCGCAGGGTTTGAAGGGCTTCCCTCGCAGGAACTCTGCAAAGACCGCAGGAAGCCCAGCTGCGCTTCTTGCTGCCGCCAGTTCAGCAGGCCGCGCAGCGCCGCCTGCGCCTCCGAGCTCTCCTTTTTGGAATGCGGGAGCAGCTTTCCGGACCTTCTTGTGTTTTTTGGGCTTCTTCAACCTGATTCATGAGCCTGTGCCCTTCCAAAAACCCGAGAAAACTCATCCCGCCCCCCCCTCCACCCACAGGCCTCGCGCTCCACAAGTGCCTCCAGCACCTCCAATGTCACGCTGGTCGCTGAGCGCCTTCCCGAGCGCCCAAGGACCGGGAGGAGGCCCAGACCCCGCAGCGTGAATGCCGAAGTTTTCTTCGGCAGCCTCCGCCGGGCCTCACGATGTTGTGGAACAAGATCTAGACAGGTCTGGACATATCCAGACTCTAGACGCTGCAACACATCTCGGGTCGATTCGCTCGGAACTAAAGCGCCTGCACCTGCACTGACGGATCACAAAGGCGTTGGATCAAATCGGCCTTCCGGCCGGTCACCTGCTGCGACACGTTCTCTCCGCACTCACAACAAAGCGGAGAGCACGGCGGAGGGGTGATGTCAAGTGTTTTGAGAAGGTTGCGCTTGAGGGCTGAAGATCACGGAGCACGACTCCATTATGCTGTGTGCGTGACATCCCTGCAACATCCTGAATCTCTCCCATTGACCATTGTCATGGCATGCCTTCTCCCGCCGAATTCCCAAGCTGACTTACACTCCGCGAACAAACGCCGTCCGATACTCACACATCTACCTCTGAGAAGGCACTTGGACTGAGACGACTGAGAGCATTTCGAAGCCCTGACCTTTTGTTGGCACTGAGTGCTGTTGCGATTTTAGCAGCTCAGCATAGTAAGAGGCAAACCGACAAACCTTTCAAGGCTACGAAACTCGCAAAGAGAGCAGAGCCAGGCCGAAGAAGGTGAGCAAAGAGCAGAGCGATCTGTTCACGCGGATGCAGGTGGCGTGGCTTGGCGGGCAGAGCACAGACGGGCGTGAGACAGCATTTCAAGGCGGCCTGAGAGACATGATTCCACAATGACGTAAACGGGTCACAATCAAGGTAAACGAAGGTTCGCTGGTAGATTGGAGGTATATTGGATTGAGATGATTTTGCACCGAGTTCATTACGACGTGCTACAATCCGATGTCTGGTGCGCTTCTTCTTTTGCAGCTCACCACGCGCATCCTCGGTATCCCATCGCCATGTGCTCGCAGATACCCCAGGTTTCGCTCTGAGGTCCGGGGGCACGTCTCATGCACCGCACAGCACATGCCAGCCAGGGGGCCAGCCAGAGCCAATGCCGGAGAGAAAGAGCGACCGAGAGCTACACCGAGTGCCACACCCTAGCGACCCCCCCCCCCCCCTTCCAGTACAGAGCTTCGGGGTAAAACCGGGTACGCTCTCCATTGACACTCCCAGGGCATCACAGTCACTAGTTGGATTTCGCTGTTTCTTTTTCTTTTCCTGCTGTTCGTGTTGCTGATGTGGGACACCTTCAAGAGGTGACATTGACATATCCATCATTTGGCCAGGCTTGTGCCTCGTTTCTGTGCTTTGCCCGAGCCTTCTGCGTGAGATTTGTGCGATTTGGTGCCTTTGCTGATGTGCATATCGCATGAGCTGCCGTGTATGACATATCGGGCCTCTTGAGAGCATTAGAGAGTCGGTGCGTTTATGAGGGCTTCTCGAGAGAGCGAGACCCAACCTTCACCGACAGATATGCAAGACACAGCAAATGATTTGGGAAAAGAATCACATTTGCAAAAAGAAATGGAGAAAGCGCATTCGTAATTGTTTAACGCTCAGAACGCTCATATGCAATGCATATTGCAATGCATTGCAATGCTCCGGTCCAACTATGTCCAACTCAACAGCAAACACTCGGAGAGCCAGGCCAGGAGGCCCCGTTCTCGGCAAAGCTCCTTCAGCCTCGGAAATGGCGAAGCATGGGGCGAAGCAGCAACGGTTGGGAAGCCCCCAGCCTGTTTTTGACTCTTCGTTTAGGGGCGAGGGGAAAACCGCATTATGTGGCTTCTGAACAGTGTGGCCGATGTTACTTGTACACGCGCCCCAACAAAACCACCGTGTGCCCGAGATTCTGTTCGGAGGGCTCACAGGCACTTGACATTTGACAGTCTGTCTACGCGTCTTGAGCTCCACAAGTTCCTGGGCGCCCAATCTCTGGCACTTTGTGGTCCTGCAACTCCGCTTCGGGCAACAGCTGGACCTCCTGCAAAGAGTCTTTTTGGAACACTTGAGAGGAACATGGAACACGGCGAGTGGACAAGCTTGACTGTTCTACTGTTCTACTAGTTCTTCTCAAGGCTGCGGGCAAATGTGGGAATCTTGATCTTCGTGTCAGTTTCGGAGCACCGTAAGATGAATAATATGAAACAGTCTTTGTGTGACCTGTGGGACCTTGCACGCTCTCTCCCTCTCTCAATTGCACACTCGGCTCAATTGTCAAGCCTCAATGAAAAACGTCCCTATGAGGCCTCTCGAAGACTGCGGAGCCCTGTGTGCTGAACTTCAGTGAGGGCAGTGATGAAACTTATGCTACGGCTGTTCCTGCGGTGCTTCCAGTTCTTCTTGATCGGCCACAGCAGAAAACGGCCTGCATGTTTGTTGCGTACTTCACCCCTCTGCATCTGAACAAATTTCTTTCGTAAGAAGATGAATGCCGCAGACATGATTTTGGTCACAACAGATTCTTTGCAAACTTGTCCTATACGCTCTGTGTGACGGTAACAAATTCTTGAACGTCGATAAGTCGTTAGAGTTTGAGCCCGTTGAACAAAAGAGAAACGGAGAGGAGCCGTCGTGCTCTCGTGCCGATCTCTCTCTCTCTCTCTCTCTCTCGCAGCTTGCTCTCGCAGCTCCTCCGCTGGACAGGAGGAGGCGCCGGTGGCAGAAGCAGCGGATTCGGCGGTGGCGAGGAACTCCTTCTCTCTCTCAAATTCATCTATTTATCCGCCGATCCCAGGGGTCGGCGCTAGTGAACCTTTGTTGTTTCCGCGGCATGTTTTACTCCTTGTGAACACATGACATGTGGTGGCTCGGGGCTGTTTCGTTGAAAATAGCATTCATGAGCATCCGGGTGCTCGAGGGTGCTGATCTGAGTGTCCTCGGCCGCCCCCACTGCAGTGGGTGTGGATTGTGGGTGCCGGGTTCGCTTTGCCTTCCTTCGTCCGAACCCTACACCCCCTCAGCTCCTGAGCCCTGGGCGCCTAAACCCAAACCTGAACCCAAACCCATGTAATCCCTGCGCTAACCCTGAAACATAGGCTCCTCAACTTGTCATTTTCGTGGTGGGGCCTAGTGATTTTTGTCAACGTCCAGGTTATTCAGCCAAAAATGCGCCCATAAAACAGAAAGTCTCTGTCTCGGGCACCAAGAGTCGGTCGGGCTTGGCCGTGGCCTTCTGGAAAATTTGCTCTACAAAAACATTTGTATTCACGGCGAAGCCTCAGAAACACCAAACTTTCCGATTTTCAGGGAAATCCTGAATGCGCCTAAAGCACCAAAGCAGCCCGGAATACGCCAATTTTCGGAGACTTTGGGGACTCAGCCAATTCCCACAAAGCCAAAACTTGATAGGAGCCACGAACCCGAATGCAGAAAGCAGTCACCTATAACGTAAATGTAACGCAATATAAGCGAAACGTCGGTGTTCGGACGTTTTTTTTTTGGGGTCCGGTTCAATCGGATCATTGTGCATGAAGTTCTTGCGTAGTCGAATCCACATGACATCTAACCCACCCGCACCCCACCGATCCTCACCCCACCCACCCACATCCCACCCACACCAACCCACATCCCACCCACCCACACCCACCCACACCCCACCCACCCACATCCCAACCACCCACATCCCACGCACCCACACCCCACCAGTGTGCCGCCGCCACCACCACCACCACCACCACCACCACCACCACCACCACCACCCACCCCCCACCACCACACCACCACCACCACCACCACCACCACCACCACCACCACCACCACCACACCCGCCAGACACACCACCACCACCACCACCACCACCCACCACCCACCACCACACCACCACCACCACCACCACCACCACCACCACCACCACCACCACCACCACCACCAGGTACCACCACCGCCACCAGGCACCGCCACCAGGCACCGCCACCAGGCACCGCTACCACCACCACCAGGTACCATACCACCAGGTTCCACCACGACCACCACCAGGTACCACCACCCACACCCCACCACCACGGACTTGCCGTCCTTCTGTTATTGTTTATTTTCTATTTTTCTTTCTTCTTTCTTTCTTTATTGTTTTCTTCCTTCCTTCCTTCCGTCCTTCCTTGCTTCCTTGCTTCCTTGCTTCCTTCCTTCCTTCCTTCCGTCCTTCCTTCCGCCCGTCCTTCCTTCCCTCCCCTTCCCTCTAACCTTCGGAAGAACAGAATAAGTATTTCTTGATCCTAAATACATTATTTTTGAGCCTACATAGATAATTTTTTTGATCCTGAATACAATTTTTTTTGATTCGCATGCCCCCCTCCCCGCCCCGCCCCCCCCGCGCCCACAACCCTTCCCCTCTCCCTGCCCACGCCTTCCCCTCTCCCGTTCCCAAGTTCTTCTTTCGGGTTTATATAGGGTACAGCATCTCAAGTCCAAGCATGCACTCTCAAGCAGCTTGTCAAGAATTGGAAAAATACCCACCCGCCCAAAGAATACGATAACTTAGGGACCAACAACAACAGCAACACCTTTTTCTGGGAAGGTACTATTTACTTCTCCCCAACACCCTCTGGGCCAAAGTCTGGGTCTTGTTAGTGGTGATTTTCGTGATCTGATTGTCTGATGCAAGCGAGGCGGTGACAGCACAGCATTTTGATTTGGTGGATTTTCTCTGATTGCTTTCTGCAAGCTGGGGCGGTGAGAAAGTGAGAAACACTTTTTGTTAGTCGTGATTTGATGGCCCGCTCGAGCAGTGATTCTTCTGTGAGCCACTTCAACAGTGCATCTCACCCGTCTCACCGTAAACCCTGACAGGCCTCAACCCAAAGGAACAGCGGACACAGATGGGCCCTTGAACACCCTGCCCGACTTCTTCTGCACTGCAGGTACAAGGAGTCGACTTAAATGAACTTAAATGTCGAAATAGACGTCGACAGATGTCACGCGCCGCGCGCGCCGACTCTGCGCGAACTTTGGGGGAGTTCTCGCCGCTGCTTCGCCAGTAGCGTTCTCAATAAAAGTCTCTGAGATGGCTCCTACATCGATCTCTCTTTCTGGCTCTCGCATAATCATTCATCTCTTCCTTTTCTTCTCCTTTCCAGCGACAAAACCGCTCCACTCACGTCCCCGTTGCCCCCCCACCACCAACGCATCGTTTTACCTGACATGACCTGACCGTGATCAGATCCTGGGCGGACCACCTGCAGGCTCGCCGATGTTTCCCCCTTTTGCCGCGCCGCTGGTCACCAGAAGCTCGAAGTATGCACTTCATGGCCGCTCAGGAAGACAACAAAGTGTCAGCCACCCTGCTTCTGAGGGCGGCGGAAGAACCCGGAAGAACCCGGCTGTGACGGTCAAGTGGTCAAAGTGGTCAAAGTGGTCAAGTGGTCAAGTGGTCAAGTGGTCAAGTGGTCCGTCCGTTCAACACGATGCACACCACACGACACTCACGACACTAGGGTCCCCGATGTCCCCTAGCAGGTCTCTGCACCCTCGAAGTCTCAGCTCTTGTGGTCTGTAGTAGGCGTCCTTCTATACCGCGTTGATACCCTCCAAGAAGTCCCTCTCTCTCTCTCATTCTGTTCTTCCGGCTATCGGGAGCTCCTTGGCTCCCCTCGCTGTCTCCCACGCGAGACACTGTCGATCTCATCAGTTTTCTCTCTCGCTCTCTCTCTCTCTCTCCCTTCTTTCTGAGCCTCTCTTCCCCTGAAACGGGTGAGAAGAAAGAGAAAGAAAGAGAGAGAGAGAGAGAGAGAGAGACAGAGAGAGAGAGAGAGAGAGCTCAACGAGCGCCTTCTCGCCAGAGCCGAAGAGCAACCTTGAAATGCATTGAAACACGAGGGCTCTCCACCTAAAACGTGGCTTCGAGAATTCACTATGAAGAAGGTTCTTGTAAGAGCTACAATCAGCTACAGAACATCCTCGCAGCTCTCTACTCCATTGTTCATCCTACCAGCAGGACGGCAATTAACCTCCAAACAGCTGGGCGCTGGACTGGGCAAGCTGCTGACTGGAGTTCAGGTTCAACGGCAGGGAAGAAGTCCCTTGGCCACTGGCGCGAGCCTCATTCTTACATGCATTTGGCCGACTGCTTCTGAGACGGCTCTGCCTCTCCCTTTCTGATTAGACTCTTGCTGCCACTTTCTCGCTGCCTTTTCTCTTTTGCTTACCCACTTTCTTTCTCGCTGCTTTCTTCTTTCTTTCCCCCGCTCCCCCCCTCCCCAATCCTTTGGGAGCCGCGCCGCCCAGGCGCAGAAGTCGCGGCGCAGCTCGGCTTGGGCTTCGGTGCGCTCGAGGATGAGCGCCTCCAGCCTCTCACACCCCAAAAAAACTTCAAGAAGGCTTCAATCCAAAAAGGTTGAAAGACTGAAGTCGAATGATTGAAGGTGGAACCTGAAGAATTGAATCGCGTCTTACATTGATCTTACTTCCTTGGCGGGGTGTAGTCTTACGGGTAGTCTGTGTTTCAGGGCCGGGCCTCTGTTGATGGATGGGAACGCCCCGTAGCTCCATGTCCGACAGCAACTTTGCGAGCCTTCCCCCCAGCTGCTTCCCCCTCTCCAAAACGAGAAAAGAGCAGCTTTTGATTTTTTGGCCACAGAGAAAACAGTCTCAGAGCGTCTGTCAGAGCACCGTTGAACAATGTACTGTATGCACAATGCACTGTGCGCTGTTCGCAGGCTAGGGCTCCGTGCGGCTGCCAGTGCTCTTTGTAGAAATCCAGCATCGAAGGTTTCGAACCCAAAGGCAAAACCTGGCAGGTTTAGAACGAAAACACAGTCCAGGCCCTCACGAGGACAGAGAGCAACAAAGCGAGAGAGAGAGGAAGAGGAAGAGAGAGGGAGAGAGAGGGAGAGAGAGGGAGAGAGAAAAGCGAGAGCGGGAAGAGAGAGCCGAAGCCAGAGAAGGAAAGAGTGAAAGAGAGGCAGTGGGAGAGGGGGACCAGGACCAGGGGGACCAGGGAGGTTGGTTGCGCCCGTCTCGCGCCTCTTTGGGAGCTTGCCATCCTTCTCGCGCCAGCTTGGCCTTCTCTCTCTCCCTCTCTCAGTCTCTCCCTCTCTCTGCCTCTATCCCTCTTTATTTGTTCGGGAGGGGAGGTTGGAGGGATTTTGCGGGATTGAGAGAGAGGGGGGGGGAGCGCCTCCAGCTCTCGGTGCAGGAAAAACACGGCCGCCGCGCCTCAGATGCGCGAAGAGATGCGCGGAGCTCCCTGCAACTCTCTCTTCTCTCTCTCGCCAGAGCTCCTCTTCTGTGCAGAGCACCATCGCACAGTAGCGCAGAAACAATGCACAGAAAACAAAGAACGCATGCCAAAAGACGCGGGGAGAACGCAAAACTCTTTGAAACGATTTGGGAAGCGAAAGGCACAGACCACGCGACTCTGTGACTTGAGCTGGCAGAGCTTGGAATATGGCTGTCGGCACATAGCTGGATCCAGTCACCCCGGCATCTGGCGAGAGTCCATGAAGGTGCTTCCCGCGTTTCCCCCAAGACTTCACCAAATTTCATCTCCTCTTTGACTGCAGACTGGGGATTCAGTGCAAGGGGCCTCCCCAGCTGCAAGTCTACCTGAGTGCAAAACCGCATTTGGGATCAATGCAAGGAAGCTCTCAACTGCAACGAAAATAACCCACGAAACCAACTCTCGCATGCGCGCGCCGCGCCTCGCATGTGCCAAGTCTGTAGGGGGACTCCTACCTACGCCTTTTCGGGAGTTCTGGGCGGTTACACCCGACATTGGAGTTTCTAGAAAAAGACATCTCCGGCAAAACTCCGGAATCTCCTGCAGATTTGTGCGGGCAGGAGAAGGTTCTCATGAAGCGCATGCAAGGAGTCCGCAATCGAGAGGTTCACAACATCGCATCCCAAGTGCCCCAATTCAGGGTTTCGGATGGACAAAAGCAGCCTGCCTTCTACTCATCTTTTGTCTGACTGCTGGCATAATGTTCGGGCTTCCGTTTTCGATCAACATGTGCAAAAATTGATTCGGCCCGTTTCGACAGAGCCCGGAGAAGCTTCTTTTGCTCTACTCAATCTACATGCTCAGTTTTCCGCCGACCCCCGCCGGGTCGGCACTAGGAGGGGCTATGCCCCCCCGCCTCTGCATCCCAGCGCCCACATCGTTAGTGCCTGCGTGCCGGCCCCCTCTTCTGCTCGCCCCGACCGCCACCCCCACCACCAGCACCACCGCATCTCCACACCTCCGCCCCCATTGCGCTTCTTTGCACCACAGCAGTCACCGCCCGCACCACATCTCCACACCGCTTCTTGCCCCGGCACAACCCTGCCAACCCCCCCCCCCACCCGCCACCACCCACCGCCCTCACCACCCTCACCGCCAGCACCACATCTACACCCCCCCTTCTGGTTTTCTTTGTGGAAGCATGTTCTGGACGCACGCCCCTTCCCGGTTTGCAGAAGAACTCTCCTCGCGCTTCGCTGCCCGCCCCCATGGGCGCAGCCCTTAAATCCGGGCACGCCTGTGTATCGCCACTAGGCGCCAGCCCTAGCTTTAGCTACCCCGGGTGGCGTCAAATGCCGCCGACATGGCTTGGAAGCCAACATCCGGCTCCAAATTCGGCTTCCCAAGGGCATCATTTTTTAGGTAGATTATTATTGTTGCGAAAAACGTGCTATACTTGGGCTCCAGGACGCATTTATAGGGTGCCCCTGCGGGGGTCCCAAAAACGACCGCGGGGAGCATCATCGACTCTATTTCTAAACTTTTGCCGAAGACGCGTTGTTGATGTTTTTTGGGGCCCAAAAAGAGCGCGCATCATGAGCATCAGCGGGTTGGGCCTCGGGTTTCGGATGCGGCTGGGAGCTTGGAAAATGCAACTTTCGCTGTAAATACCTGTGACGGACATTTCCGTTGCAAGCCGCCACTGCTTGGAAGCCGGGACGCGCGTCAGCAACATCAGCGGACCCTTGGGGGGGAGGGTGGGGCCGCGGCAGGGCCTTGTGCAACGCAGCCACATGCAGAACGGCCCGCGCCTCGCGTGCTCGTGCGCGCCGAAAAGGCTATCATTCCGGCGCGCACGCGCGCGCGCGCGCGCACGTGTGCAAGTGAGGAGCAGACGGGACAGGAGAAAAGGGAGCAGTTCAAGCCTAGCCCGTGCTCTCCAATGGCTCCTGTGCTCTTGTTGCTGCTGTTGCTCTTCTTCGTCTTCTTGTTGCTGTTGCTGTTGCTGTTGCTGTTGCTGTTGCTGTTGCTGTTGCTGTTGCTGTTGCTGTTGCTGTTGCTGTTGCTGTTGCTGTTGCTGCTCCTGCTGCTGCTGCTGCTGCTGCTGCTGCTGCTGCTGCTGCTGCTGCTGCGGCCGCCGCCGCCGCCCAGCAAGCGCTAGAGTTTCCACGATGTACATGCCCAGCCGTGAACTATCATTGCCTGGCACTCAGAGCTTTCTTCAGCGAATGTTGTCTCACTTCGCGAGAAATCTCAGAAGAGCATTGCGGTATAAGATCATGCTCAGTCAGATGCTTTGCCAGTGCCGCGTATGCGGTGAGGTATCAAAAAATTGATTTAGAGCCGGGACCGAGATTCATATGCCTTGAAGCAAGCTTTGCACGGCCTAAAAAAGCGGGAGGGTTGGGGGGTTATGCTCGCATGATGAGTTTCAAGCGTGCTCGGTTGAAAAAGCGGCGGGGGGGGGGGGTTGGGGGGCAGGCCCCCGTTGGTTAACACCAAGTCCCGAGTTGCGTACGAGCTGCGTACACGCACAATTCGCATACTACCTTAGCCATACGGCAGCTGTACCGATATGAGCCCCCGCCAAAGCTTCTCTTTCGGATTCACGTGTCGCCGTAAAAAAAGCCCTCAAGTGCTTCAGACTTTTGGGTTGTTCAGAATGCATTTGGCTCAAGGCGTCTCAGAGCACGCTGACTCAGCGATCTGCGAGACAATCTCTCTCAGCTGGGACTTTCTCTTTGTTGGGACCTGGCCAGCTTCCTTTGGCCCTGCTCGCCCTGCGGCCGCTCCAACCTGCTGAGATAGAAAACAGAACGAGGGCGGAGAGCAGCGAGCGAGCGTTGTTGAGAGCGGCTCACCAGAGCATCTTTCTCTCACAGAACATAAAGAACGAAAGGAAGAGGCGCGGAGGCGCGGAGGCGCCTCCGCTTCCACTCCGGGCCCAAGAAATGCTTCGCCAGCCATGGCACGGAGTAGGCCTCCTGAGGTGCGAGAACTCTTTTCATCTCTCCTTTCTCGCCCCCTGCGTTTTTCGTTCCGTTCTTTATGAAACGCGTCTCAAAGCAGCGCGGCTGCCAACAAAAAGCGAACCCCCAATGATCCTGACCCGCTTCCCACCTCCCGGCATGTCGCGAGTTGCTGTAGGGTGGGATCCTCAGAACACGCGAGATCAGGCGAGACCCGATAGCCAGCCTCACGCAGCCTGAGCATATGAGCTCCACGCCCAGAGGCGGGCCAAGTGCCTTATGGCGTAAGAAAAAAGAAGAAAGGTAAGACTCGGTAAGACTCTAAGACATGGCAAGGGGCAGATGAGAGAGCATGATGGCCAAAGTCTCCCCATCTTCTGAGAAAGTTGAGTTCTGTGCAGGACATCAGCCACGACTTCAAAGGAGCCTTGGGCAGAGCGTTAATACAGAGCCTCTCAGAAAGTGGACTTTTGGGTCTGCTCACTCTTGCTTGCGCCTGGTGTGAAGCCCAACAGGGCCCTTCGCAGCTCCCCAAAGTTGAAACACACCTCTCACAAGCCCCAAAAATGAAGTGAACAAGAGAAAGAGAGCGGCAGCGAGACACAGAGAGAGGCAGAGAGGGGAGAGAGAGAGAGAGAGAGCAGCAAGAAAGAGAAGGCAGAGAGCGGGGGAGACGGTGATTTCAAAGAAAGCGGAAGGAGAGAATTATTGCCTTGTCGGCTCAGACTCCGATTCAATCAGTCTCACTGTCGCTCGCTCGCTCGATCTCGCTCACGCTCGCTTGCTCTCGCTCTCGCGCGCTCCGCGCTCTCCCGCTCCCTCGCTCCGTCGCGCTCTCTCTCTCTCTCTTCTTCTTCTTCTTCTTCTTCTTCTTCTTCTTCTTCTTCTTTTACTTCTGCTGCTGGGCTTGAAGGAGCCCTGATGGACCCTCCGAGCACAAGTGCGCCCGAATGCGTTCTTACTGTGAAACTTTAATTCAGGGTGTCGGCGTGTTTCCAGACCTTCTTTCCCCCCGAAGTGTGACACTCTGCGAAAAAGCAACACAACTATTTCAAATAAGACTCCTCTCTCTCTCTCTCTTTCTTTCTCTCTTTCTCTTTCTTGCTCTCTCTTTCTCTCTGTCTCTCTCTTTCTCTCTCTCTCTCTTGCTTCTTTTCCTTCCTTCCTTCTCTCTCTCTTTCTCTCTCTCTTTCTCTCTCTCTCTTTTCTCTCTCGCTCGCTCTCTCTCTCTCTCTCTCTTTCTCTCTCTCTCTCTGTCTCTCTCTCGCTCTCTCTCGCTCGATCTCTCTCTCTCTCTCTCGCTCTCTCTCTCTCTCTCTGTGTCTGTGCACGCTTAGCCCCCCCCCGGAGGGGAGCTTCCCCAAGGGGCGCGCGAGTCCGATGATCCGTCTGATAGGCGTGCCGCGGTTTTCGCGGGTCTTGATGGCATACGTCGGCTGGGGCCCCCGCATTTGCAAGCGACATAATGGGGTGTAAAAGGTTCGCTTAGAGGATGCCCGAAGATTGCTCACACGAAGGTTATTCTCTACGCGCTGTGGTTTTAGTCACTACTCGCCCCCTCATGTGTTCTTCTTTGTCTTCTTCTTCTCTTCTCTCTCGCTCTCTCGCTCTCTCACGCTCTCTCTCTCTCTCCCTCGAAATTGGTGAGTCGCTCCTTTCCCAACACTGCGCATGCTCCTGTCAATCCAGGCCCCTGCGGCAGCGGGATACATAAAGACGCATGCAGCGGGATGGTTTGCCACCCAATACGACCCCTTTCCCTTTGAGAACACATCATTCCACGGGCCCACAGCTGTCAATAACTTTTGCCTATCTCGCTCTCGCTATCCTGACCACCAAAAAAGCCTTCCCTGCCATGCTAACCCTGCTCTCCACCTTCTCCTCAAAGGTACCCGTCGGATCTCGGGTTCGCTTGGAACAGACTAGCCACTCTCGGCTCCGCTACCAATCAACAAATTGGTGTGTCGTTCCTTTTCCGATACTGCGAAAACTGCTGCTCAAGGGGCCCCTACGGGCAGCGGGATACGCAACCACACACGCATCCAGGTCCCTGCACACACATGACTTCACATCCTCTCTCTCTCCTCCCTCTCTCCCTCTCTCCGTCTCTCTCTTTCTCTCTGCGTCTCTCTGCCCTTTCTTTCCTTCTCTCTTCCTTCCCTCTCTTCTTTCCTCTCTTTTCTTCTCGCCTTCTTCATCTTCGGCTCCGACAAGAAGTCGCGCCAAAGGCTTCGCATCTCCGCCTCAGAAGAGAGCGGAGGGAGGGAGAGGAGAGAAACCCTGCATTTGGTTTTGTCCTGGGAGTTTGTATACTTGACGGCAATGCGGCAATGCTCTTTTGAAAACAACGACAATACCAGTGCCAGATCAGCGCAGGCCCGTGTTTGAAGCCACGCGCTCGTTATGTGCGATTTTGCGAAAAGCTCGACGGCGGTTCGGGGCCCTACTGGGCTCAGGGTATGCCCCTTGTTCTCTTCTTTTGAAGCCTCCAAAGGGCTGCGGGTGCGCAGTGGTTTCTGCGCCAGCGCAGAGGGCTGTGCGGCCTTCGGGCCAGCGGACTGCCAGTTGTGCCCGCTTGGCGGAGCCATTGTTCAGGGATCGCACGCGATGTGGCTCAGAGGCGGAAGTGCCTGCACAGCGGAATGGCTCGTGTACAAGCGCTCGTAGTGGTGCTTGATCTGTTGATCCTCCTCGTGCGTTCGGTGTGTCCACCTTCGCAACCGCCTGCAGCAAATGTGCGGTGAGGCCCACTGAGTATGAGCCATGTGAGGCAGTTTCACTTTGGCACACCATTTTTTGTGCACAACCCCTTTTCGAGCAGTGGGCCCAGCAAGCCAGGAAACCAGGCGCGGTAGCTGCACTTGACAATCCATTCGTGCCACACGCTGTTGTGATAGACAGACACAAGTGCTTGCGACGGCAACGACAACAACTGAATAACAAAACCCACAACTGTCAGCCACCCGCACCGCAACCTCAACAACCGATTGTTCTCCGCGCTGTTCAACACTGACTGCGCGACAGCCTTGGCCCAAATCACGCAGGCCAACAGTGAATAAACGAACTGGATGCGGCATGCTGTAGCAGACACACTTTGCCAGATAATGACAATGAATCATCAATACGGCGGGACAGAAAGCGCGGCGCGAAGCATAATAATAGGTCCGCGACGACCACTGCGTTCGAATCGTTAGAGTGAGCCGACGTCTTTTGTGCAGCCACGGCTGGAAGCCGGAAGCGCAGATGCTCGTGTCAGCCGGACTCTGCACCAAAAATGGTGCGGAGATGAGCTT
Organism: Symbiodinium natans; assembly: GCA_905221605.1. Lineage (NCBI taxonomy): Eukaryota > Dinophyceae > Suessiales > Symbiodiniaceae > Symbiodinium > Symbiodinium natans. Next base: position 25,571 of record CAJNDS010000556.1, on the reverse strand, counting down.
TTAAGTGCATGAACTGCGGCGCTCAATGCTACACACGCAGTGACAGTGGGGCAGTTGCAGCCCTGCTGCAAACCCTGTCGGCCCGTCGCACAATAATAACAGTGCGTGGTGTGCGGTGCTAAGATGGGCGGTCATGCTCAATTCGATGTTCTTCAAGCTTTGGGCGGGGTGGGGGGGGGGTCAGCCCCTCCTTTGCTCTCCTTCAAGCTCTCCTTCTTGCTCTCCAATATTGTCCCCCACCCCCCCCCGAGCTTCTGCGGCGGTCTCTACGCGACTCTACAGCTCTACAGTGCAATTCGCCGACCCCAAAATGGGACCGAACGAGAGACTCCAGTGCCACACCGCAACAGATCTCTGGGTGGATGGCATTCTCCAATAGGTCCACCCACACCTTGCCAGAAGTTTGAACCCCCCTGGCGCTGACTTGTGCGTTAACAAGAAGCGCTTCTGCTGTGCTCTTCCAAATCTTGCTTTGGCCTTCGTTCGGCCACCCAGCTCGACGCTTGGGCCTTGCTCAGCAAACAGTAAGGCAGAGTAGGGGAGGCAGTAGGGTGGGGGGGGCGCTGTGGGGCACTCATAAGGGGACACTTTCAACTTCGAGAGAAGATGTATGGCGCCTCCGTAAATCGCCAGGCAGGGAGCGCACCAAGGCCTCTGCGGTGTGAGCAGAGACATCTCGCCCCCGAGTGCGCTGTCGCGATGCTCTCTGCGCGAACTCTGCAGTGCGCAACTTGCCCTCCCCCCGAAGAATCGAGCGAGAGAAAAAAAGAAAAACACCGCGCCCGTGCGGTACTGTACGTCTCGCTCTTGTCTTGCCAGGAGTTTTTTTCTTCCTCCTCTCTCCCTCTCTCCTGCCTTGCCGCATCATCCTTGTCAGCCTGAAGTCTGGAAATCTGGGGAGCTCTTTCATGAACAAGGGCACAAGCAGCAACGAAGAAGGTGTTGAGCGCGCGCGCGCGCGCGCTCAACACGGAGATCTCGCGGTTGCCTCCGAAAACACGGCGAAGGTGGCATCCGGGAACTCCCTCAAGCGCTTGACCGCCTCACTTGACACCAATTCTCTGCACAAATTCTGCACAGAAATTATCTGCTCACACAAGCCAAAAAACTGTCTCTGGTTTCTCTTAATGCATTCCACCTCCAGAGCCTAACATAGTCTGACGGTCTTAAACGTCTCTCTCGTCACGTCTCTCCTGGCACATGTCACCGCTGACACCCTTGCAGAGACCTCAGTGATCTCCCTTGCCCAGAAAAACAGATCTCTACCCGGACTCCACGACTCTTTACAATTCTTTACGACCCTTCATGACTCTACCCCACCCCCTTTTCCCCCTCCTGCCTCGTGAGCTTGGTCGAGCGTCCGGACTTCGAGCACGGGCGCTGTGTCCGAAGTGCCCAAAGTGTCCAAAGTGTCCTCTCCCTTTCGAGATGGCAGGTTCTTGATGCTTGTTGATGTGTTGTTGCACATTTTGGGAGCACCGCCCGGTTTGCACAGAAGCCCCTTAGCGCTGAACTGCTGGGACTTGCGGTTCTTTGAGGAATGAGAATCACTTGCGGTCACTTTGTAGTTTGGAGAACTGCCCCAGTGGAGACTGCTCGACAGGGATTCCAGGATTCGAGGATTTGGACATATTCGGCGATGTCTGATGTGTTAAGCACAGCATTTGGGAGGTCACAGCCAAAGGCCATTTGCATTTCTCCGCAAGCACAGGCACAAGAAGCACAAGTCCTCACAAGTCCTCACAAGCCATCACAAGTCCCATTCAGTCATATGCAGTCCTTGTGTTGTGGCGGCGAGCCGAGATGCGAGTCGCTCTCCTCGGAAGCGGCTTGAGAAGCGCAGAGTGCGCAATGTGTCACAACTCCAATCCTCTCATGTTTCTTGTTGGGTAAAACCATATGCTTCTTAGGTATTCGAGTCTCTGAGAACCCGTGTTGGTGTTGCTGGCGGATAAAATCACGCAAAAGAGGTGGGGCATGGGGAGTGCCCCCAAAGTGCCTTTTCTGAGAAAGACGCACACATCCCATCTCCCTCTCAGCGCACTTTTTATGCGCGCGCCAAGTGGCCGCCTGCCTGCTGAAGCGCTCCTTCAGCTTCGTCATGTCCTCTTTGTGTTGATAACTCTCCCTCTGTGTTTTACTCCCTATCTGTGTTATTTGAGTCTCTAAGTTCTCAGCTTGACTCTTGGAGACTTTGAAGGCTCTCCACGTCCTCGGAGTCGCAGAAGAGGCCGACGCGGTCTGGGGCGCAGAACAATCAGAACAAGAAAGCAGGCACTAGCGACAATTGTGACAGTTCTATTCTGCTTGGATCATCGTGAGGGTGGCGCCCGAAAGGCCCGAAAGATTGCGATGTTGCGCAACAACCCGCACCACATGCAAACCACAGCGTGTGGCATCGTGGCACACCGTGGCACACCGTGGCACACCGAGGGCAGCTCCACGCCAGGACTGATCCTTGCGAGAGCTGTTGCAAGAGTGTCGCTTCATCAAGCTAGAGACGCATCCCCAAGTATGCAAAACACTCTCCCCTCTCTTGGAGAGCCGAAGCTTCGCCCGAGCCGCCCACGCGCTCGGGCAGCTCGAAGCATGCCAGGTTTTCCTTTCAGCTGCTCAAAAGCTCAGCACGAGGAGAGGGGAGCACTTGGAGACATGGAGCACATGATGCACAGAGCATGTAACGAAGAAACATCCAACTGATTTTGAATGGAATCTGACTCGAGGTTGTGTTCTCCGTGTCTCTCTCTCTCTCTCTTTCTCTCTCTCTCTCTCCTGTAGGTTGCTTCTCTGAGAGTTGGTCGGAAGGGGTTTTTCTTTCGCTTTCTGCCTCAACTTCCACGCGCTTCAGCCGGACCACCGTCTCCAGCAGCTCCAAAGCCTTGGGACCGTACCTCTCATTGCCAGAGAAAGAGAGAGAGAGAGAGAGAGAGAGAGAGAGAGAGAGAGAGAGCGAGAGAGAGAGAGAGAGCGAGTGCGTGTGCGTCTGCGGATGCGAGTGTGTGCACAAGTGTGTGTGCACATGTGTGCGTGTGGCCAAAAACTCTCTCTTCTTTTCGACGCATACGTTGGGGGCACTCGCGGAGGTGGCCCTGCAGCCGGGGGGAGATGCCGGGCACGGACAAGACGCCCTCCTGAATTCTCCCCCCACTTCCATAAGTAAACGCCATTCACACAGATTCTCACAGCACACGCCTTCTTCGCGATCCGCCAGCCCCGGGCGGCGTCCAGTGAAGTCCCGAAAGGTTCTTTCTCGAGCCCGTATTCCCCGCCCTGATCCTTTCGCGAACTTCCCGTATCCTTTCTTGGCGGTGTCAGACCCACTGCGGTTGGCGAAATCGTGTGCCGAGTGACTCGCAAATGCTTCAGATGATGGTCCGCGATGAGGCCCGCCAGTTCTTTCTCCCCCCCCCCCCCCGGCACAGGTCGGAGAGCTTCGGAGATCCACACAGTCCCCGCTTGGCTCCGCCGCCAGAGCAGGTCTGTGCTTTGCCCGTTTGGGGGTATTTGCACGCTAAAGTTCTATGCCGGAGCGGGTCGACGGACAAGGATGAAGTCGGACAAGGTGGAGATGACACCCGCAGCCCAGGAGTCTGAACGCGGACGCGGTTGCTGCGCTATGGTTGACGGGCTCCGGCTACAGCCCTCGCAAATGAGCCTTTGAGCGACTTGGCAATTTGATCCCATTAGACTGGATTTTCATTTGGTTGATGTGTCTGTCCATTCTCCGGCGGAAGTTTCTCTGTGTGGAATCCTCTTACCCTCTTACCAGGATGCCAGAGCCCCTCAATGCGTGGGGAGGCTCCCGAAGACTTGTCCGACATTCCAGATGACGGGAAGCATGTGCGAGCACACACTTCCAGATGGTTCTCAGTGCGGCAGAGCTTTCAAGTTGAGGGAAGCCTTGGCAATACACTGCACCAAGCTACATGAGCATTCACCTCTGGAAGACCGCAAATCAATGCTTGTTCTGCAGGGAAGTTTTTGCAAATGCTTGTTCGACACGGAGACATGTGGCGAATTCCCTCCGGCAGCAGCGTTGCAGTGGTCGGTCTAGTGTTGTCAACGGGGTACCAACCATTATGGACAATCTTGCCTGCAGCATGTGTGACGCACAGGTTGAGACTTTTGGGGCCTTGCTAACGATCATTTGGAGCAGCATTTGGGCGCACAGCTATCGTGAGAGCGTAGTCGAGAGTTCCTTGAACGTCATGGAGAAGTGGTCAAGGAGGGGTGATGAACTGGGGTGATGGAAGCAGTTCACCTCCGCACCTGTTGCCTAGACCAAAGGCACACGTCAAAGGCGACAGCATGCAGGCAGCATGCAAACAACAGCATGCACGCATGCAAGTGCTAGGAAACTTAGCACGACAGGCTCGTTTGCCCGTGGAAAAAAGAGGCAAGACAGTCAACAAAAGCGCTTTTCTTTTCTTGTCCTGCTATTTGCATTCGTTTGCTAGAGGCTTTACCCTACACGCAGCGCTCAAGTTGACTTAGAATTAGCCGTCATTTCAAGTCATTCTACCCCTCGATGCCCGCCAAGGTGTGGGACATGACCCGCACATGCGTCCGAAATGAAATGAAAATGATGTTGTTGTTGTTGGTGGTTGTTGTTGTTGTTGTTGTTGGTGGTTGTTGTTGTTGTTGTTGTTGTTGTTGTTGTTGTTGTTGCTGCTGCTGTTGTTGTTGTTGTTGTTGCTGCTGCTGCCCTTGTTGTTAGACCGGGAAAAGCCGAATAAAAGCTCCGCCTTTTGCCCAAACCCTGCTGCTTGTCGGTTTCGGGGCGACAGCCCTCTTGGATGACTCAATTGCGCATTCTCTCGCGTTGCTCGCGTCCTGTGCTCGCTGTACAATGGACTGCAGGCTGCCGCAGTGCCTGGTCAGAACATGTCAGAACTCACAGAGAAGACAGAAAACAAAGAGAGAGAAGAAAGAGAGAGAGAGAGAGAGTGGAACTTCGCATGGCAAAACTGAGCTGCAAAGAGTTGAGTGCTGCATGGGGTGCAGATCCGTGCTCCCCACTTTAATTTGAAGCATATTGTCTTCCATTGTCTTCCCCACATTTTCACCGAACTCATCCCGATCTGAGCGCGGGCGCTGCAGCAGCGCTGCGCCTCTCTTGGCTCCGATCCCAGGAACCTCGCGAAGGACTCAGAAGCTCTCTGAAACTCTTTCAGAAACTCTCAGAACTCTCTCAGCGTCAAATCATAAATCGGACAAGTGCAGCAAGTCTGCTCAAACATGAAGTCTGTCTCAATGTCGATCTGTTGCCAGTGAATCGAGTGATTCTCTGAATGATTCTGTGCCCCTGGCGCCCGGGATGTTGTCGGCCGTGTCGCCCACTGGAGCAACAAAACGAGCGAGCAAACACGCACCGTCACGCACCTACAAACACAACACGGAACCCTCCCCCAGTGTGCTTTCTTACACTGAATAGAGTAGAACTACAGACGCACACACACAAACGTCATAGTGGAACAAAACGTGCTCTCTCTTGTCTCAGAAGTCAAGTCGCTGAGGGCAAGGAGATCTGGAATCTGATCTGGTCGAACCCCCCACTTGTTCCACACCTCAGCTGGACGGGGCCCCGCGCGTTCGAGCGTTGCACCGATGGTTTTTGTGCCAGCCTGGGCGACGTCCATCCGCTGGAAGGGAGAGTGTTGGTCCCGGGTGTCCACCAACTCCACCTCTGGGACCAGGGGCACCGAAAATCAAGATGCAAAACCGCGCAGACCGATGCTTTGAATAGCACACCATGTGAAATCTCTGCTTCAGAACCACATAAGAGGGAGGCCGAAGGGAGAAGACCCCTGTAGTGCAAGCCACATATGCCTAAACCAAAGAGAGTAAGACATTGAGGCATCTTCAGATGCATGAAATAAGATTCTTTCAGGATCTAGAAGAATGTAGGAAGGCAGATGAGGTGAGGGGTGCTCTCGCGTTGCCCGAGTGCTTCTTGAGCTTCTCTCGCGCTCTCTCCCTCTCTTGGGCTCGGCCTTCTTTTTTGCGTTCTGGTGCCCCCCATTTTTGGAAATTTGTTTTCAGTCGTGGCAGAACTCTCCTCAGCTTCTTTCCCTACTCTCCTTGCACTGCCTTGCACTGCCTTACACTTCTCAGATGCCTTGTCGCTGACCAGCTCCAGGAGGTCCTTGTCGCAGCTCAGAATCTTCACGACGCCCTCCTCGCCGCACTCCACGAAGCGGCGCCTCGCTGCACTCTCTGCGCGCTTCTCTTTTCTCTTCACTGCCTTAAATGGAAAGGGGGGGAAGTGTTTTCTCAAGATCTCTCTCTCCCTCTCTTCTCTCTTTCTCTCTTTCTCTCTTTCTCTGTTTCTCTGTTTCTCTGTTTCTCTCTTTCTCTGTTTCTCTCTTTCTCTCTTTCTCTGTTTCTCTGTTTCTCTGTTTCTCTGTTTCTCTCTTTCTCTCTTTCTCTCTTTCTCTCTTTCTCTCTTTCTCTCTCCATTTTGTTTCTCATAGAGTCTGATGCGTGATTTTTTTCGAGTATTGACGGGCTGAGCGGCGTGTAGGAGGCGATGAGGTCGTCGGCCTCGAAGTCCTCGTGGGCGCGCCAGGGCACGCCCATGGCCTCGCAGGCCTCTCCACACCCAAACAAAGAGGAGAAGCAGGAGAAGAAGGAGGAGAAGAGGAGAAGGAAAGGAGAAGAATTTAAGACAGAAGAGGACAGAGACAGAGAGGGACGTACAACTACCCTGACAGAGACAGAGAGGGGCGTACAACTACCCTTGTGGTCCATGTTTAGAAGTGTACCGACCCTTGTGTTGTCATGGCTCGTGGACGTGTAGCGTCTTGGCAGACATCGGGCCACGGTTCTTGGAGGAGTGCCGTGGCCGCAGCTGGTGGAAGTGTGGCTGGTCGCCTACGCCTAGTTCTTGTTACTTGTCGGTGCACCTTTGGGGGTGGTTTCCCAAGGCAAGTCGCAGGAAACTGTGGCCCAGGCCCGGAGCCGAACAAAGAGCGGCCAAGGCGACTTGCCACTGGTCACATGTCACTGGATGTCACTGGATGTCACTGGATGTCACTGGATGTCACTGGATGTTGTTGGCATCGCAGGGACGGGCGCGAGCCCACACAAAATCTCCCGGCTGCGCAGGAACCCCGTGCACCGCCGCTTGGGCTCAGCTGCCGACAATTCTGCTGCTTCGCCACACAAACGCCGACCCTCAAGAACGAAGCAAAGGAGAGAGAAATAGGGAAGAAAGCAACACGAATGGCTAACGGTTGGACAAAAGGTTGTTTGAAAAAACGAACACGAAGCATAGAAACAACTTGAAGCAAAGCCAGAGTCAGCCAGAGAGGCGACAAGAAGAGTCCTCAACATGAAGGCTCGACCCCTGCAACCTTTTCCCAGATTCGTACTCCCATATAGTTCCGCAAGAAGCCACCCGACCTAGTCCCTGTCTCACTCTCTCCACCGTCCTCTCCCATACTGACCTTTGCTCGCACTCCCACACGCTCACTGTTACTCACTAGCTCATCTTCTCTCTACTTCTCCACACTTCCCCCCTTCTCTCTCTCCTCCCCCTGCTCCCCCTTCTCCCCTCTCCTGCATGACCTTTGGGACTTGCACGAGCAGGTCGGGAGGGCCTCGGGCAAAGTTCGAACAGCGGCACAGATGTCTCAGAAGATCACTCAGAATGACAGAACAAGGATTCAAGCCGACACAGCCACAGGCCTGATTATCTGCCTAATTTTCCCTCCCTTTAAACGTTCCGTTCATTTTACTCTCCTTCTCTCCCTCTCTCCCTCTCCCTGGGATCCCCGGCAGCGCCGATTCTTCTTGTACCTCTGCTAGTGAAGCTTCAGCCAGATGGCTTTCCAAACATATTGTCCGCTCACGGAGATGCTTCAGAGGCTCTTCTCTCCTTTCTGTTAATTCCCCAAAACTCCCTCTCTCTCTCTCTTTGCCTTCTCAAAATATTTTTTGAGGGCAGTTGGGAGAGCGGACTCCGGCAGGACCTGCCGGCGCGACAGCGCCGAGGTCTGGCTGTCCTCCGTGCCAAAAAGGGAACGACCGAGAAGAGTCAGAGTAAAACTCTCCTTCTCTCAGTACTCTCTCTCTCTCTCTCTCTCTCTCTCTCTCTGTGCAGAGAGGGAGAAAAGTGCAAGAAACACCACGCTGATGGCTCTGGGGCTCCGCACCAGGACCACAGCCATATGTGAGGGCTCAAGCTCCCGGTGGATCCTCGACACGTGCAACGTACGTGCAACGGCATGTGCTTTCTGTAACATGTGCATCATGGGAAACGCCCCCCCCCCCCAAAAAACGAGAGAGAGAGAGAGAGATTAAGAGAGAGAGCTTGAGCATGAGACTGAGAGAACAGGAGAGAAACATAGAACGAACGTGTTGGGCACTCGCAACCTCTGCTCCTGCACTGCACACTGAAGCAACTACATCACAAAAACTGCCTGTTGAGGGGACCAGGCCGGGCTCGCTGAGAGAAAAAACAATATTCCCCCCCCCCCCCCCCCACCGTGCGCGTGTGTCAAAACGAAGAACCAGATGTGAGAGATGCTCTCTCTCTTTCTTAAAGAAAGTTGCATTTCTTTCATAGCTTTAGACGACCACACTACTCCCCCCCCTTCTCAAAAAAGCAAAGAAAAAAACACCATGCGGAGGCGAGGGCGAGTCAAACCATCTCTTCTTCTGCTGGGCATGAGGGGGGCCGGGGCCAACCCATCTGTGTCTCTCTCTCCCACAACTCTGACCAACAAAACATCCAACAAAGACAAGTGGGGGGGGGGGGAGCACAGGGGGGAGCGCATAGAAAAAGCACATTGGAGATAATAACAAATGGGCTTAGGCTGTCCGATGCGGTTACACTGGTTTGGCAGCTTGCGAATGATGTGGGGTTTCAGGGAAAGGGCTGCCAAGCCGCAGCGCAAATGAAACTTCACAAGCCACGCACCTTTCGAGCTGCTGCATGAAGGTGTAGACGACGTTTGTCGGCTCGCCTATCAATGCGCCACTTGCAGCTTCACAAGACTCTGCTGCCAAATCACTCTCGTTCAATCTCTCTTCGCTCATTTCACAGGCTCTTTCACACTTCACAGTCTCTCAGTTTGTTCTCTTCTCACCTCTCTTCTCTTTCTTCTCTTTAGTGCCCTTTTCACACTTACGTCAAGAGTGAGCCGCGCGCCCCGCTGGTTGCAGAGCTGGGCACCCGCTGTGGCGTGGAAGCTCTGCAGCACATCGCCAACAACGTGTACGAAACAAGTCTGTGAGAAAGAGAGTCTGAGACAGAGAGAGAGAGAGGAGCATCCCCGACCTTGTAGAGGTGGTAGTGTCCTCTCAAACTTTTTTCACATACTCTCAGCAAGCAAACGAAAAATTAGATGCCTATTGCGATCTTTTTTGGCATCAGCAGAGCTCTCTCTTTGTGTCACTCTTTGCTGACAAGCATCCATCCACCAAGGTCATCACTGCCTGCGGGCTCATGGGCTCATGGGCTCTCAGACAAATCAAAACAACTCTTCATTGGGAAATATTGGGAAGGGAACAGACGCGGGACCTTGCTGCAAGTGCCTCGCGTGGCCCTCCGACGACGGAGGACCTTGGCCTCAAAAAGCGGACTTTCGAACTTCAAAAGAAAAGCTAAGTTGAGCTACGCTACAGGGGCTACGCCGGGGGCCGAACAGCGCTGAGGGCGGTGGTGGCACCGGCAGCGGGCAGGACGTGGAAGGCAACAAGAGCATTGGGCGGCGTGCCAGAGAACTGCCTCCACTCTAAACGCAACTCCGAGCCCAGCTTCTATCAGATTCGCGGCGAACTATCGCCGCGCTGCTCCCCTCGTTCCCTTTTTGGGGCCCCTGCCTGGACACCCGCATAGACACGCGCGCCAGCAAGCGGCTGTGTCTCCCGTGTGGTCGTGTTGGGGCCTCGCGCCAAAATCTCAGAAAAAATGACAAGCTGATGGCGTCAGATGAATGATTCAACATATGCCAATTTGCCACTCGCCTCGTGCACAGCTGGGACACCTCGGCTCCACACTCTGGTCGCCTACAACGAGTCTCAGGCCTCTGAGATCCTCTAAGGCTCGGGCGCCATTCCCAAGGACCCCGGCCCAAGCTCGCCATGGCTCCAAAGCATCAGCATTGAGCAGGACAGATTTGGACAGATTTGGACAGCAATGGACAGCATGATGCCACGATGTCTCTTGCACCATCATGCGCCCGCGAGATCCCAAGCGCTCTCGAAGGCAGTTTTCCGGCTAGTGTCCTTTCCCCATGTGTCATGTCGCACATCGTCACATCGAGTCGCGCCCACATCGTGAGATTTCGCGATGCCGCCGCTCAGTGCGGCACAAAGGGCGCTCAGTGAGGAGCTGCGGTCTCTCCCGAATATCTGAATTCGCAAGCAACTATCACTAATATCACGAATTTGTGGCGCAGAGCTCTCAGCTGCGACTGTGAAGGCTCCATGGCTTCCGGATCTGCCTCCCCACGAGAAAGCGAGAGAGAGAGGTTTTGGAGAGTTTTGGAGAGTTTAGAGAGGTTTGAGTTCTTTTGCAGCGCAGAGCGAGGCATGTCGCAGGATCCGGAGCGCAAGAGGAAGAGGAGGGATGCGAGATGGAAGTGCGAAAGTGCGAGAGAAAGCGGTCTCAGTGTGAGAGAAAAGAACTTAAAAAAAAAACAACGAGGGAGTAAGAAATTGTAAGAAACGAAAGAGAGCGAGAGAGAAAGCAAAAACGAGAGCCCCTCCCTTCTCAGCTGCTTTTTCCCTGGCTCTGCCTCAGCACCTCCCGGAGCGCACCCGGCCTCGGTCTGAGCACAAAACCTGAAAACTCAGGGTTGCAACCACTTCACCCGAATCCAGATAGCACGCAATACGTTCTCACGAAAAAAAAGAGACGTAGTGTGCGAACCGAGATCCGAATTGAAGCATGCTATCCGGTTCTCTTTATCTCTCTATCTCTCTCGCTCTGTCTCATGCTGCTCTTCTTCTTCTTCTTCTGCGGGGCATGGGGGACAAGGCAGAAGGCCCTGAACTGAACACCCGCGCACTGGGCGCGCCCGGAATGTCCTGGGTTTCGTCGGTGTGACACAGACGCTAAACTGGGAACCGGTCGAAGAAAACATCTCTCGCATCTCTCTCTCTCTCTCTCTTCTCTTCTATCTCTAAGTCTCTCTCTTTCTCTCTCTGTCTCTCTCTGACTCATGTATTCATTCATTCACCCTCTTTCTCTCCCTTTCTACCTCTGTTTCTCGTCCTCATTCGCTCTCTATCTCTCTCGTCTTTTGCACACCTTGTGTTCTTATACATGGTGTTGATGGAGAACGACAGGCAAGGATTGATTGAACCTACAGAGGTACTCTGCTCACTTACCAAGCCCACTTACCAAGCCCCAGACCCCCCAGGCCCGAGAGCGATAAAAGCAAAAGAGAGAAAAGAGAGAAGGCGAAGGAGACGCAGAAGGAGAGAGTGCCAGACGGGGCAGGCTCTGGGCAGGAGGAGCGCCTTGCGCGAAGTGTCGTACTCTGAGTCCGCAACAAACCGTGGAGACCGAATGTTGACCACGAGCCGAGAACGCGAAATTTGGCCCAGTGCCAAAACATCACAACATTCCACGGATGCTGTGAGTTATGTGAGAGACTAAAGCTGTCTCGAGAGTGAGCGACTCCCCTTCTTGACTGTGAGAGACAAGGCGCGCCAAAGAGCGCCGTGCCAAGACAAGGAGCTGCTGTGCCGTAGCCGCCGCATCAGCCGACTCCTCGCTCTCAGTGAGAGAGCTCTCTCCAAAAGAAGCTTGCGCCTCTCTCTGCAACACAGACACGACACGCATGCTCTCTCTCTAGACACCACACGCACACACAGTCTATCTGTCTCTCTCTCTCTCTCTCTTTTCTTTCGTGAACTTCTTCCGAACTCCTCGCGGTGGCCTCAGAAGCAGAAACTCCAGAGAGAGCGAGAGAGAGAGCAAGAGCGAGAGCGAGAGGGAGGAGGCGGAGAGCGGGGGAGGGGGAGAGAGAGTTTGAGAGGGAGAGAGAGGGAGAGAGGGGGTGAGAGAGGGAGAGGGAGAGAGCGGGAGAGAAAGCGAGAGAGAGAGAGAGAAGTGGCGCGCAACACACGTTGTCAGTTCCTCAGGGCACGGCCAAGCAGAGCGTGCACCTAGCGACTCGTGATTCGCGAGGCCAAGAGATTTTCCCGTAACTTTCTTGCGAATGATTGCAAATGCTTGGAAGCTACTCCGCACGGCACCTGCACGGCCATCTCTTCGCCACGCCGGACCAGTGTCTGGCAGCCGCCCAAACAGCATCCCCAATCTGTGCCCCCATCTCTGCAGCAATGCCGCGCCGTTTCTAGCACCCAAAGTTGCAAGACCTCTACGCACGTGCTAACAGTGTAAACGCGTGTCTTCGTGCATTCTTTCTGCATAGTTTCGTTGACTCTTTGAAGTCTTTGAAGCGCCTGCGGCAGTCCAAGATGCTCAGCAGCGCGAAGGCCATAGTGTTCCTCGGCCTTCTCGTGAAGGGCCTCCCAGGACCCAGACAACAAAGGAGGCTAAGTTGTCTAAGCTTCAATTGCTTCAATTGCTTCAAATTGCTTCAATCGAAAGTCGCAATGTGTCAGCCGATGCTTGCCTTCATGGAGGCGACGTGCTGCACGCAGAAACGTGTTCGCTGCAGTCCGTCCTTGGAATCCTCGATCTGCTCCAGGTGCATGCTGCGAAAGCCGTTGAGCGCAGCTAAGCCCCAGCAAATCTCGAAGAAGTGTGTTGCGAAGAAGGTGTAGACTTTCAGATCTAGCAACCTCTCGGACACAGCCCGGCAAATCGCAAGACCATCGGCCTCAGCGACTTTGCAGTCTGCAGCACACTCGTAGCATGTGTGGTGCAATCAGATTGCACAGTCGCCAAGACATTGTTAGCGTCTTGTTAGCGTAAACAAGTAGAGATTATATACACTGACTCCGATGGTGACAGCGCTGCATTGTGAGGAAGCTTGTGTATCTGTTCCACACCGCTCAAGGCACCCCAGCTTGAGGGGTGCATGCCAAGAATGCTTTCAAGACCCATCCACATGTCGAGGGGTTCACCAATGCTCACCGTGTCCCCGTACCCCCTCTTTTCGAATCCCCCCTTCTTCCCGTTCTTCCCCTTCCCACCCTTGGACTAATTCCGCGCCGCCGTTCGGTGACTCGGGGACGCGACACGTCCGGATTTGATGAGAAATCGTGAAAGCATCCAAATCATACAAGGGCGATCAAACGGTCAAAGGCAAGGCCGCAAGGCAAGGATCAGCGCGTCGACAGAGCTGGGCCGAGATGGCACTCTCTTTTCAGGGGTGTTCTCTTTGTCCTCGTTGAAACCAGACTAAGCCACGTTCGGAGAGAGCAGATGGATTTCACCTGCCAACTTGGATTCAGTCCTCAGAGGTATCTCGGAACATCAGGAAATCGGCGCAGACAGTTCTTGCAGGGTGCCCCTCCACAGCGCCCCTCCAGGGTGCCCCTCCAGGGTGGTTCCCTCCCCCTCCTGCCCTTTAACCCCCATCGGAGAACTTTCTTCAGAGATCTCGCTCTCTCTTTCTCCCCCCCCCTCTCTGTAAAACTAAGAAACACCACACATTAACACATGTGTTTACATGTGGCTCACAACATCCCAAATGGAACTGGGGAGTGCCATAGAGTCTATAGAGTGCCCCATCGCCACGACGGCTCTGCCAATTCACTGTATGGCACTTAGGCACCAAGGCACATGCGCGGTGCCGCGGCCCAGCTCGTCCACAAGGACCAGGCTCCGACTTGTGAGGTTCTTGAGGAGGTGACTCGTTTCCCTCATCTCCACGAGGAAAGACGAAGCATTGGCTTCGATGGAGTCGCTGGTTCCCATCCGTGTGAAGAGCGCGGTGACAACCCGGAAGCTGGCAGAGCGCGCCGGGACGTAGGAGCCTATGTGGGCCAGGATCACGAGCTGCGCCTCTGTCTCAAACAAAAACTTCACAGCTAAATAATGGACTTAAACACAGAAGGAAAAATAGCAAAAGCGCAACATATGTTGCGGATCTGACCCCATCTTTCACAAACATTCACTGAGACCATGCGGCCAAAGCGTCCATCGTCGCCAAGTATCTTGGAGGGTAGTGGGCTGGGGCTTCCGATGACTCCGTCCTTTTCCCTGTTTATCGTGTGCATGTGTCCATTACATTTAACAGAGTTCCTATCTTCCTGTCTACGGTGGGAAACATTGAGATGAAAACCCTGACACACTTGCACGTAAGTCGGGGGCTTTTAAGAAGACCGCCGAAAGGCAGGAAGGATACGCAGTCACACATCAGGGATACTTTCTCATTAGTTGGGGCCTGAAGCCGGGGTGCAGAATACCTTGGGACTAAGATGTGCCGTGTTGAGGTAAGAGAAAGCTCTCTAATATCCTGAGGGCGGGCTCTTCCACATCTTTCCCTGTTCTGTCTTCCATCCTTTCTTCCTTGTCTTCTCTTGTCCTTTCTTGGGCTTCGCGAAAGACAGGAGATGGAGAAGAAGGATTCAGGAGTTGGGAGAGGGGAGAAGCATAAACAAGCCAGAAAAGGAAGCGAGATACACGATAAATGACACAGGATATCGTTCCCGAGGGCATCCGCGCCACCGGTGGCAGCTGCAAGCTTGTATGAAGGACAGTTGCTGGGACACCCGCGTACGCGGCACCCTTGTTTCGCCGAGTTGCCAAAAGCAGGTGGCGAAGGACAGCTACTGAAACTACAGGAACCTACAGGAACCTATGGGCTCCCTACTTTCCCAAGGCGTATGTTCTAATTTCCGATTGAAGGAGACCCTTTCACACCCTTCACAAACTGAGGGCTCGCTTATTCCGTCTCAACTGGCCTACTCACGTTCCTACTATTGCAAAACGTCATTTCAAGCAAAGGAATTCTTAGGAGAAAGAAGAACTTCGATTTGTCTGTGAAAAAAAGGATTCCTTTGTTTCCGGGTAAGCATGGCTATCACGGGTGTGAAGAGTGCTCTGGTTCTTCTGCGAAAACAGAAACTAGCCCATCTCTATGAACGATAGGAAGGGAAGCGGAAGGACAAAGAAAAAAAAAACGGGGAAGTCTGTGGTGGCTTGGACGTGTCGTGGGCGGGAAGCTTATTGATTGATTTTATGTTGGGAAAGAAAGACGAAACCTCACATTGTCAATTAAACCTAAAGGTCCATGCCACATGTATGATATGGCTGCCGGCACTTCCGGAAGTCTTTACAAGCTATAAAGGCTATAACGGTTTCTAGCTTTCCTAGCTGTATTCGGCCTATTAGGCTGTATTGCGTTGATATACTATAGCAAAAGCTGTCAACGCCATAAAAGGGTTCTGGAAATCCCGGAGTCGGCGGAGCCTATAGCGTTAATAGCTTTTATGTCTCCACAGCTTGATATGGCTTTCAGCAAGCTGCAACAGCTTTGAAGGCTCCCGGGATTCCCGGAAACCTGACAATTATGTCTAAAAATATATATAGACATAGATATATGTATATATATATATGTATATATATATATATATGAGAGAAAAACCTTTCGGGTCTATTTTGCTTCTATGCTTGCTTGTGTATGTGAAAGTGAAAGTAAATAATTTAAATTATTTAAATAATTTAAATAATTTAAATCGAGCCTTTGTAAGGACTTCACCAAGAAATCTAAATATTTAAATTAATTTAAATAATTTAAATAACTTAAATAATTTAAATAATTTAAATTATTTAAATACGGCCCTTTAATTTATTTAAATTATTTAAATTGTCAAAAGGGTTTTCGGGGATTTAAATAATTTAAATAAATTAAATCGAGCCTTTGTAAGGACTTCACCAAGAAATCCAAATATTTAAATTAATTTAAATAATTTAAATAATTTAAATAATTTAAATAATTTAAATAATTTAAATTTTAAATAATTTAAATAGGGCCATTTAATTTATTTAAAATATTGAAATTGTCAGAAGGGTTTTCGGGGATTTAAATGATTTAAATAAATTAAATGGCCCTATTTAAATTATTTAAATTATTTAAATTATTTAAATTATTTAAATTATTTAGATTATTTAAAATAATTTAAATATTGGGGTTTCCTGGGGAAGCTCTCCAGAGGATTTAAATTATTTAAATTATTCAAATTGTCAAAAGGGTTTTCGGGGATTTAAATAATTTAAATAATTTAAATAATTTAAATCGAGCCTTTGTAAGGACTTCACCAGGAAATCCAAATATTTAAATTAATTTAAATAATGTAAATAATTTAAATAATTTAAATAATTTAAATAATTTAAATAGGGCCATTTAATTTATTTAAATTATTTAAATTGTCAAAAGGGTTTTCGGGGATTTAAATAATTTAAATAAATTAAATGGCCCTATTTAAATTATTTAAATTATTTAAATTATTTAAATTATTTAAATTAATTTATATATTGGGGTTTCCTGGGGAAGCTCTCCAGAGGATTTAAATTATTTAAATTATTTAAATTGTCAAAAGGGTTTTCGGGGATTTAAATAATTTAAATAATTTAAATAAATTAAATCGAGCCTTTGTAAGGACTTCACCACGAAATCCAAATATTTAAATTAATTTAAATAATTTAAATAATTTAAATAATTTAAATAGGGCCATTTAATTTATTTAAATTATTTAAATTGTCAGAAGGGTTTTCGGGGATTTAAATAATTTAAATAAATTAAATGGCCCTATTTAAATTATCTAAATTATTTAAATTATTTAAATTATTTAAATTAATTTATATATTGGGGTTTCCTGGGGAAGCTCTCCAGAGGATTTAAATTATTTAAATTATTTAAATTGTCAAAAGGGTTTTCGGGGATTTAAATAATTTAAATAATTTAAATAAGTTAAATAATTTAAATCGAGCCTTTGTAAGGACTTCACCAGGAAATCCAAATATTTAAATTAATTTAAAAAATTTAAATAATTTAAATAATTTAAATAATTTAAATAGGGCCATTTAATTTATTTAAATTCTTTAAATTGTCAAAAGGGTTTTCGGGGATTTAAATAATTTAAATAAATTAAATGGCCCTATTTAAATTATGTAAATTATTTAAATTATTTAAATTAATTTAAAAAAGGGGTTTCCTGGGGAAGCTCTCCAGAGGATTTAAATTATTTAAATTATTTAAATTGTCAAAAGGGTTTTCGGGGATTTAAATAATGTAAATAATTTAAATAAATTAAATCGAGCCTTTGTAAGGACTTCACCAGGAAATCCAAATATTTAAATTAATTTAAATAATTTAAATAATTGAAATAATTTAAATAATTTAAATAGGGCCATTTAATTTATTTAAATTATTTAAATTGTCAAAAGGGTTTTCGGGGATTTAAATAATTTAAATAAATTAAATGGCCCTATTTAAATTGTTTAAATTATTTAAATTATTTAAATTGTTTAAATTAATTTAAATATTGGGGTTTCCTGGAGAAGCTCCCCAGAGGATTTAAATTATTTAAATTATTTAAATTGTCAAAAGGGTTTTCGGGGATTTAAATAATTTAAATAAAGTAAATGGCCTTATTTAAATTATTTAAATTAATTTAAATATTAAGGTTTCCTGTGGAAGCTCTCCAAAGGGTTTTAAATTACTTGAATTCTTTGAATTGTGAAAAGCGTTTTCGAGCATTTATATGATTTAAATAATTTAAATCAAGCCTTTAGAAGAATTTCGCCAGGATATTTTTAATTAATATAATTGTGATAACATTGCATTCCTTAGCCTGAGTTATCATAGTTATGATAACTTTAGGCACCAAGCCGAGTTAGCATAATTATGATAACTTCAGGCTCCCCAAGCTGAATTATCATAATTCTGATAACTTTAGGCTCCCCAAGCTGAGTTATCATAATTATGATAACTTCAGGCTCCCCAAGCTGAGTTATCATAATTATGATAACTTTAGGCTCCCCAAGCTGAGTTATCATAATTATGATAACTACAGGCTCCCCAAGATGAGTTATCATAATTATGATAACTCTAAGCTCCCCAAGCAGAGTTATCATAATTATGATAACTTTAAGCTCCCAAGTACAATTATCATAATTGTGATAATAACATTTTGAGTTGAAGTTTTCACCGCAAGCGCTACATCGCAAGCCCTGATGCCTAAGATTTTAGGTTCAAGTTTGCATAAGCATGACTCTGGCAAAATTTGGCCAAATCGAGCTACGCATTTCTCATCGCGTACGACGAGCAGCCCGATTTGGCCAAATTTTGCCGGGCAGCCTTCGGGCAAAATTTGGCCAAATCGAGCTGCCGCGAGGAGAAATGCGCAGCTCGATTTGGCCAAATTTTGCTTGAAGGCTGCCAGGCAAAATTTGGCCAAATCGAGCTACGCATTTCTCATCGCGTACGACGAGCAGCCCGATTTGGCCAAATTTTGCCGGGCAGCCTTCGGGCAAAATTTGGCCAAATCGAGCTGCTCCTCGTACGCGAGGAGAAATGCGCAGCTCGATTTGGCCAAATTTTGCTTGAAGGCTGCCAGACAAAATTTGGCCAAATCGAGCTACGCATTTCTCATCGCGTACGACGAGCAGCCCGATTTGGCCAAATTTTGCCGGGCAGCCTTCGGGCAAAATTTGGCCAAATCGAGCTGCTCCTCGTACGCGAGGAGAAATGCGCAGCTCGATTTGGCCAAATTTTGCTTGAAGGCTGCCAGGCAAAATTTGGCCAAATCGAGCTACGCATTTCTCATCGCGTACGACGAGCAGCCCGATTTAGCCAAATGTTGCCGGGCAGCCTTCGGGAAAAATTTAGCCAAATCGGGCTGCTCGTCGTACGCGAGGAAAAATGCGCAGCTCGATTTGACCAAATTTTGCTTGAAGGCTGCCAGGCAAAATTTGGCCAAGTCGAGCTGCGCATTTCTCATCGCGTACGACGAGCAGCCCTATTTAGCCAAATTTTGCCGGGCAGCCTTTGGGCAAAATTTGGCCAAATCGGACTGCTCGTCGTATCCGATGAGAAATGCGCGGCCTGATTTGGTCAAATCTTGCCCGAAGGCTGCTCTGCGAAATTTAGCCGCGCATTTCTCATCGCGTACGATTTGGCCAAATTTTGCCGGGCAGCCTTCGGGCAAGATTTAGCCAAATCAAGCTGCTCATCGTATGTGATTGGATTTTTGAGTTCCATGTGTTTGTTGGCAGGCTTATTCTCTTACGCAAATACCACACAAAACTGCAGAGGTTAAGAACAACATTTGTGGGTCAAAATTTGTCGAGATCCTTTTGGCGCCCTGCAACAGTCCTGCAAACACCACACAAAACGGCAGAGGGTAGGAACAACATTTGCATTTGTGGGTTAAAATTTTGAGATCTTCTTGGCGCGCTGCAAAAGTCATGCAAATACCACACAAAATGGAAAAGGGTAGTCACCAAGGAGTTCTGAAGTTTACTTGTAGAGAAATTTCTTGAAAACTAAATGTCGGAAACACTCAGTCCACCCGGTATACGAAATCATTCCGCTTTCAGAGCAAGAAGGTCCACGCTATACTATGCGAACAACATGCGCTTCGACTTGGCGGAGGCAGATGCTTTCAAATACACCTGCACTTGAGTATAAACTTGCAGTATCGCATCGACAGCTGGTGAATGTGACTTCTGCGTGAACCACGACACAACTACACTCAAGCTGTTTAGCAGTAGGGAAGCTTTGAACCTTTGACCGCGCCCAGAATGGCCAAGCCATGCCGCGAGGTTCTCGTCCAACGACACAAGAAAGCTAAGGCAAATGCCAGGGCAATCAAAGCGGAGATGCGGACGGTATGGCAGCGCTGGCTTAGGCGATTCAACAAGGCGAAGCGGAAGACTGCTGCAGCAAGGGCTAAGGTAACTGATGCCGGTTTCCAGGCCCCCAGCGAGTCCGAGCTGTCTTCGCTGAGCGACTTTGGAGCCTCGTCATCGAATGAGTCTAGCAGTAGTTGTTCAGCGGACGAAGCAGCCATTGACGCTGCAGTTCCTGCGCCTGAAGCAAAGGCCACGACCTCGCCCGCGCCCCGCGAGCCCTTAGCGCCACCTGCGAAGGCAAAGGCTAAGAGCTCCCCCGCACATCCGCCGAAGGCGATTGTGCCTAAACCACCACCCCTAAGAAAGCCCCGTGCGGCACCTGTGCCTAAGGCACCTAACAGCAAACGCGTTCAAAATGCAGAGGGCATTTTTTACCCAGGATTTAGTGACAGAAATCATCCCAAGTATTGCGCCGCGTGTGACCAGCTGCTTCGTGGATTTGAAAGGGCAACGGCTACCCACAAGCCTACCTGCGAGTGGCGGCAGCGCAAAGTGCCAGCCAAAGGACAGTCGGCTGCTTGACTCGAGTCGCAGAAGCTTGTTCATGAGCTAAAAGCGAGTCTGCACTCTTCCTGCCGCTCGCAAGCTGAAGATTAAAGCACGCAGTGAACTACAGCTCACGTCGCCTACTGTGTGATTTAACAGGCAAGAACTGCTACGTGTTCGAGAAGGAGAGGTGAGCGTGACTCAGACTGCAGCTACGAGCAACCCCAATTGCAGAATGTGATTCAGGACAGTCGGCTGCCTGACTCGAGTCCTAGAAGCTTGTTCATGAGCTAAAAGCGAGTCTGCACTCTTCCTGCCGCTCGCAAGCTGAAGATTAAAGCACGCAGTGAACTACAGCTCACGTCGCCTACTGTGTGATTTAACAGGCAAGAACTGCTACGTGTTCGAGAAGGAGAGGTGAGCGTGACTCAGACTGCAGCTATGAGCAACCCCAATTGCAGCATGTGATTCAGGACAGTCGGCTGCCTGACTCGAGTCCTAGAAGCTTGTTCATGAGCTAAAAGCGAGTCTGCACTCTTCCTGCCGCTCGCAAGCTGAAGATTAAAGCACGCAGTGAACTACAGCTCACGTCGCCTACTGTGTGATTCAGCAGGCAAGAACTGCTACGTGTTCGAGAAGGAGAGGTGAGCGTGACTCAGACTGCAGCTATGAGCAACCCCTAATTGCAGCATGTGATTCAGGACAGTCGGCTGCCTGACTCGAGTCCTAGAAGCTTGTCCATGAGCTAAAAGCGAGTCTGCACTCTTCCTGCCGCTCGCAAGCTGAAGATTAAAGCACGCAATGAACTACAGCTCACGTCGCCTACTGTGTGATTCAGCAGGCAAGAACTGCTACGTGTTCGAGAAGGAGAGGTGAGCGTGACTCAGACTGCAGCTATGAGCAACCCCAATTGCAACATGTGATTCACGCAAAAAAAAAACATGAAAGTAGTTGTACACAACTCGCGTAAGAATTAGAAGCACATTGAGGTTTTTGGCGGATTTGCTGAAGCCACGCTTGTGAGTGAATCGGCAACTGCATTGCGTGATGTGCGAGGACAACGAACGAAGTGCTTCATCTTCATTGTGGCTCTGGTGAGATAAATTTAACAGTTTATGTTTAGGAAGCACCACGAATGCAAAGTTAACAACAAGCACAAAACACACTCAGTATGCAACAGATTTAAACGCAGTAACAATTATTCTTGCGAAAACAACCCATGTACTTGCTTAGACGAAGCCTTGCATGAAAATACAGCATTGCAATAAAAGCACAACCTTTGTTAAAGCTATTGTACCTGCGTCGCAGAACCGTATATTCATTCGAAAGCAATATGATCATTTGCCTCTATCTGGAGAGATATTCAATACATGTGTACTTTTAATGTGTATTTTTAAGCGCATGTTTTATTCAATATTCACTTTAATGTTTCAAATTCATATGTAAGTGTTATAGTCTAATAGGTCCTCTGACGCTTTTCAGAAAGCCTCCAGAAAATTCAAAGAGCCCACGTCGTTCGATTTATTTGAAGACATACGTAAAATTCATGCTATTTTGTCCGCTGCGTCTTGTTTTCTTATGTATCTGCCACTTGCATAGCCTTCATGTGGCATGCTCACATATATGATATAACATTTACCGAGTCAGATGTCTTCCTGAAAAGCTATATCAGAGCATGACTTGAATCGCTGCGTGACCGCAACATTAAAAGCTCGAGCAGCTTGTGCCAAAGAACAACCTTCCATTCAGCTACTTGTTCGCATTTTCGGCACGCACACGCACGCGCTATGTTGTGCATATTGTTAACACGAGGCGGCGGCCATCGCGCGAGGATCTGTTCCCTGCATGCATACGATGCTTATTGAATGCGTGACATTATCACCTCAAGCCGAAATAAAAAAGCTGAGGCGGCACTTTCCGTACAACACCTGCCTCGCGGACGCATTGCAAACATAGTTAGTATTGAGTAAACACTTTTCGTAGTACACAATTAGCTTGAGACCAAGGTCGGCAAGCATGCGCTGGTCTTCTATGCCATGGCTTTGTGAGGATGACGGTGACGAAGGGTTACGACGACTATTAATTGTGTACTCTATTCAATCAATATAAATCTTTTATGCATTGAGGTTGAAGACTGAGTCCTTGGGCCAGACTTCATCCCGCAACGGTTGCTTAGATTTTAATGGCAATATACTTGCGTCTTCCACATATATATATATGTTCAAGACATCAAGGATGCATGGTGCGTGTACCTCGCTGGCGAAGCGACGTGTTCAGTGCTCAGCTAGTCTGCGTGCTATAGGCCTTGCCACTTCGACGTTCTTAACGCTCGGGCATAGCACTTAGATATTGCGTTCAAAAAAAAAGCTATCGAGGAAGTCCGACGCCGTGATCACGCCCAAGCAGTTTTTAAAGGAGTGCAGCCCTTACATACGTGCACTTAGAGTCGCAGAGTCGTATGATCACTCTGATAATTTGCGCATTATGCCAGACATTTTTGACTTCAAACCGCTGTCTCAGGTTCGTGCTTACGAAAGTCGTTGACGACCAGCCACTCATCGTGCCTGGTAATCAGAAGCTCCGCATGCTTATCACAAATCTTTAGAATTCCTAAGGTCGGAACAAAAAAAGCAGACGACGAAGAAGCAAAGCAAATGCTTCATGCTTACTGTGGAACTTGATTAGTTATTCGTTCCTGCTTTATTTGAGTTCTTGTGTCAGGGTACATCGATCCAGCAGGTCGCCTGAAGAGGAGCATTCGTACAAAAACACTGCGCTATATAATAGTCTTTGGCGTCGTGCGAATTAGTACGTCGCAGGACTAAGCACAAGATTCCTCATCCTACGGCGAACTCGTCTGCCAAGTTGTGGACTCAGCATGCTCCTTATAGATTTGTTTGAGAGTACGTCTGCCGTACAAGTTACTACGCTATACAATAGTAGTTAATGTCGTGTGAGTTATTGCGTGCAAGGACCAATCACGAGATTCTTGACTCTGCGGCCAGCTCGTTTAGCGAGTCGTTGACCCAGTACACTCGCTGTGCCTTTGCTTGTGACACGTGTTTACTTCTGCGCACTTACTATTCCATGCAAGAGCAGTGTCTGTGACGACTGCCCGGCTATACAATAGTCGTTGATGTCGTGTGAGTTAGTGTGTGCCAGGACCAATCACGAGATTCTTGACTCTGCGGCCAGCTCGTTTGACGAGTCGTTGACCTAGTATACTCGCCTGTGAGTACGTGTTTACTTCTGCGCACTTAGTATTCCATGCATGAGCAGGGCCTGTGACGACTGCCCGGTACAGACGCAGCGGCTCATCAACGTCGAGTCATCCACTCGATTGCGAGATCGCGCGCTGTATCTACGTAACCTGTTGATTGTTTAAACAACTGAGGATTGCGGCAATCTATCACTGGCACTTGTTCAGGTGACTTTGCTACAGTTATTTCATCGCGAACGTGTGACTTTAAGATATCATCTTTGTTAGTGTATCACTGCAGCTGCGTCAGGTCCGATCAGATCAGCAGCCCCAGCATCGAAAAGCTAATCCACATCGAGCGCGAACCTCGTTACGTCACGTGCTCCACATGTTAAAGCCTAGTGCAATGTCATTCGTCCAAGGCAGACAGTCAACAACACATCTACCTGGAAGTTATGGACGCCAGTCTGTTGAATACAGCTTACTAGTTACATTTGTGATAATCGTTGCCTTGCCTCATTGTACTAGTTCTTGCCTGAAGGTCTGAGGCTGTGAAGAATTCCGATGTCGACGACAAGATCTTCAGATTGCCGAAGCAAAGGACATGTTTCGAGACTTACATTTAACGGTTTAATATTGCATACTTGACACGTCTTAATAAAATCATAGAAGCTCACATTGGATTCTAAACTTAGAAGACACTGAAGTCGAGTTAAATGATTAGCAGAAGTGCTTGCTAGGTGACAAGCTCGACGAGGAGATCATCAATCTGCCGGAGCAAAGGACTTGTTTCGAGACTTACATTTAACGCTTGAATCCTGCATAATTGACACATTATAAAAAAAAGTTCAGATTGGATTCTGCATTTAGAAGCCACAGCAAGTCGAATTCAGTGATAGGCACAAGTGCTTGCTAGGTGACAAGCTCGACGAGGAGATCATCAGTTTGCTGGAGCAAATGGCATGTTTCGAGACTTACATTTAACGCTTGAATCCTGCATACTTGACACATTATAATAAAATCACAGAAGTTCAGATTGGATTCTGGACTTACAAAACACAGCAAGTCGAATTCAATGATTGGCGCAAGTGCTTGCTAGGTGACAAGCTCGACGAGGAGATCTTCAGTTTGCTGGAGCAAAGGACATGTTTCGAGACTTACATTTAACGCTTGAATCCTGCATACTTGACACATTCCAATAAAATCACAGAAGTTCAGATTGGGTTCTGCGACGAGAAGACGCTCGAGTCGATGAAAATATCTGCCACAACTGCTCGCTAGGTGCCAAGCCGGCCAAGGCAATCTGTACAAGCTGGCGCAGCACGAAGAAAGTCGTTTTATCAGAGGCCATTATGTAGTCACAAACAAAACATCATGTAGATGCCGAAGATTCGCAGTCGCAGCAGGACATGCCATCCTGGACTTCGCTGGCCCGCAACGCTTGGTACAAAGGCTTTGCGCGGAGAGGACTGCGTGACGTACATGCGTCGACTCCACAAGAAAAACATCACCTGACAACCAGGAAGAAATTCATTCCACGTCCGACTAAACATTCCTCGACGACGGCGGCGAGGTGTACTGATTCTCCATGCGCAACTCTTGCCGTAAGCGCATCATGCGTATTCTCGATCAGATACTGTGGTGCGACGCGTCACACGAGTCTTGACTATATCATTATCGTTGCAAGCTACTGACTTTAAGAAATATCGTTTACAGCCCAGGCAAAGAGAAGTTCGAGGACGTGTGCTTGGTGGACTGCTTTCATGCCCATGGGATCAAAGCGACGTACAGTCGGGACGGTCCACTGTGGGCCATGGCTGATGGCAACGCCATCCTGCAGCCTTTTCAGCAACTCCACTGAAAACTAACGGTTATCGTAAAACACTGCAAACAACCACAATCCAAGGAAGGCACTAGTGCTCGTGAAGAAGACTATCATCACTCAGCCTGGAGAGTACGTTATCGGCACGCAGAGGCACTTCATAGCTCTTCGCTGGCTTGACGATGAGCTTTCTATTAATTTCGGAAAGCGGCGACACGAGTGGGAGCCTGCTTTCTTTGACGAGGAGCTGGAGGCTAGTAATTCAATGATTGTGT
>CAJNDS010000555.1:52231-114787 GCA_905221605.1 Symbiodinium natans | reverse complement strand
CACCACCACGAGACCACCACCACAAGACCACCACCACGAGACCCCCACCACAAGACCACCACCACGAGACCACCACCACGACCACCAACACAACCACCCGCACGGACCCCCGCCACGGACCACCACCACGGACCAACCACCACGGACCACCACCACGGGACCACCACCACGGGACCACCACCACGGGACCACCACCACGAGACAACCACCACAGGACCACCACCACGGAACCACCACCACGAGACCACCACCGCGGACCACCGCCACGGACCATCGCCACCCGGCCACCACCATGGGACCACCACCACGGGACCACCACGACGGCCACCAGGGACCACCACCACCACCACCACCACCACGGACACCGCCACCACCACGACAGACCACCACTACCAAAGGAGCACCACCACCACGGGAGCACCACCACGCTATGGGACCACCACGACGAGCACCACGGGACCACGGACCACCACCACGGGACCACCACCACGGGCATTCGGGAAAACCCCCCAAAACCCCAACCTTTCAGCCCCAACCCCTCAGCACCCCAAAACCACCCACCCCCCACCACACCCGACAGAACCCAAACCATTACAGCAAAAGCAAAAAACAAAACCCCTCCAAAACACGACAAAACTCCGGACACAAACCCTATACAATTTCTATTAAACCCCAAAACCCTACACCGTAAAGCGTAAGACCCTGCGAAAATTCCCGGAATTTAAATTCAGAGCTGTTGCTGATATGTGATCGTGAGGCCGAACAGCTGGCGGGCGGCGACCGTCATCGGAACTACGCTGGACCAAGAGATTTCCTTGAAGATTTCCTTGAAGGTGAAGGGGCACCCACGTCATCACTGTTGCACTGGAACCTTAAATCCAACCCGGCAAGCCCAAACCTCAATCCGGACAATTCCTAAAATTCCGGGAATTTTCAGCTCCGGGTGATTCCCAAAATTCCCAGGGTTTTTAGACAAAAAGTGTTAAAATTCCCGGAATTTTCAGGATCCCCCTGCAAGGCCCTCACAAGCAGCCAAATGGACCGGAAGAGGAGGCGGGGCATCCGACGGGGCGGCCGCAGAGCGAAAATAGGGGTCGAGCCCGTAGCCTTTTATGGTCGATATAAGTATTTCTATTCCCAAAAAAACCAATTAGAAATTATTAGGGATTCCAAAAGTAGTAGTATATGAGACATTTGTTCCCAATAATTCTAAATATTCTAATATAATATCCCCGTTCCAGAAGATTTATGTCGCGGAGAAGCCATACGAACAACATCAGAACCTCCTTGCAGACAAAATCACAAATGTTCCTCGTCAGGGAAAAGACACGGAGAGACCATACGAACAACATCAGAACCTCCTTGCAGACAAAATCACAAATGTTCCTCGTCAGAAAAAGACCCACCACCACCCCGAATTAGAAGAATACGAGGAACATCGCCAAAAGAGAGACACAAAGGAGACTCATCCAGAAAATTCCCTACCGCATCCCTTACGAAAAAGAAACTGCACATCGACTCACAGAAGCGCAAGCGTGATGGGGCGTGGGCAGCAGCTTTAGCGGCAACGATAGCGTCAGCAGCGTAAGGACATCAGTACCATTTTTTCCTGGTTTCCTCCTTTCTATCCGACACACAAATTGAGGAATTAATCAATGGAATCAGGTCCTACCAAGTGACCAGACACGATCATACGGTGATTATTGAGGGAGCTATGAAGTCCCCTCTGTAAATCAAAAGCCAATCTAGTCAAACAGTCCCTTCGAGAGTCCCCTTCTCGCTTCTTCAATCGGGAGTCAACTTGTTTGCATATACTCTCTAACAATTTCAGCCCTCTTCTCTCGATTAGAATAGTTATTCAAAATCGGCAAACCGAAGTTTCCATAATTCTTTGGTAAATAATGTCATGGACGAAGACATGGGGGGCACAACACCGTGATTTAGCCATGTCTTTAAAAAGGTCGGGCAACCTAATGGTTTCAGAATTGGTTTCGTAGAGTCTTCCAGAACTCTAGGACAGTTCGTGGAGAGGTTTTTTGAGTCGTCTTGGTATGGTTCTAGAATGTCCCTGGAAATATTGTGGCGTACTCTTCGTGGCTAAGTGATCCTGGAATACTACTTTTGGGGATCTATGTTGGTATCATGCCTTTCCAGGAAACCGTCCAGTCGTTCTGTTGGAGTCCCAATTCCTTTCAACATAGATTTTGCCTCGTGTCGGACATCTATTGGGCCGCTGACAGCATGAATTCGATGCTGCAGGCCTGATCTGTGTCACGAACTGGGAGGTTTTCACTGAGCAGTAGCAAGGTCAGTGGTTTGACCGCTCTGTCAGCGCCTCCAGGTGCCTTCTGCGGTTCCAGACTGGAAACTAAGAGTACAACGTTGCGACGCGAAGCACTGCTCCAGCTCGCTGATGCAGAATCAAGGATTTCTGAGGACTACCACAGCGTAGCTGCTGCAATTTGCAGGGCATCGCAGCTATGCTCCATCAGAGCCGAACTCAGGTAACTGTCCTGCACAAAAGCTGCCAAGCAATTTCTATCAGCACTAGCACTATGAGATCGGTGCCCTCTCAACGACTCCTTCGTCCAGATCAAGTCGAAGGCGCAAGCTGCCTGCCGCCTGAGGATGCCCGTCTCTGCCAGTCTCTGCCCGTCTCTGACCACGACTGCCACGACTGCCACTGCCAGGTCTACAGTCTAAGACAACTTTTTGCATTCCGAGGGCAGTCTGCACCTCAGATCGGCTCAGTGCTTGTGCTCGCTCACCTTGCTGGTGTTTAGGAATGTAGGCCGCAGACGGAGGGGGAGTCAGCCAGCAGGGGTAGGATGCGCAAAGCACCGCCCGCCTCGGCCTTCCAGGCACGCTGAGAATTTTTTAGAATATGTGACATGCTTATCCCGGGCCCCAAGAAGGGCTGCCTCCAGGTGAAGGACCTAGCAGCTTGCAGGCTCGGTGCACAGTGCAGGCTGCCCCACCAACACTGCCGAGTGCCTCGAGCACTGGCCCCATGTCATGGGGATCCTGGGTAGCTGGATGGTCAAACGAAGCTGTACAGGGATGCCGCTCAAATCTTGGGATCTGACTGGCGGAAGCACTTCAAACTCGAATTCGGCACAATCCTGCACCGAAGCACGACCAAGCGAGCCGACAGTGGCAGACCCCTTTGCTCTTGGAGCAATCGAACCTCTGCATTGGCAATGGCTTTGGGCGAGTACGGCCTGCAGGGTATTGAATGTCTGCATCCATGCCACAAAGACAAGTGTAGCTCTATCCAAGATAACAGGCTGCCGCAGTGCACCAATGCGAGAGCTCACAATACCAATGGGACTGTCACAGGCGGCAGACCCGCATACAGCATACCTTGAAGCCGGGACACTGGCACAACCCACAGCAACAGACAGAAACATAAACGAACCAACTTGAACCAACAATGCTGAACTTGAACCAACATGCTGAAGTATCTTCAAATAAGCCAAACCAGGCAGCCAGCCCAAAGCAAGTCCTGGCCTTCGACACGCACACCCAACATCTACCAAGACATCCGGCCTGTGTGGGGGGCGGGGGGGGGGGATGCTCGAAAAGCAACGGGGGTCCATTTTTGGGGGGACCGTTTCAAGATTTTGCATCAGGACTTTGAGGTGGCGGCCCAGCCGCTGAAGTCAGCGCCCGAAGCAGCGCCAGGCCTACGTCGGGAAGATGCAGAAAGGAAAAACATCTGCAGGGAAGCCAGTTGACATTGTTGACATGCGAATTTGTTGAAGGCAATGTTGGCAGCAAAGTCCGCTTCGAGGTAGCTTCAAGAGCCTTTCGACCTTTCGGCACATTCCGGGACTCGGAGTGCGCCTTCTGGTTACCTTACACTTTACTTACGTGGTAGCGCCTGGTAGGGTGTCATGGCCTAGTAGCAGCAGCATTTGCGACCTCTCATTCCTTTTTTTCCCGTTTAGAGGCCAACCTTGCGGTTGAATGTTCTAGCCAACGCAAAGGGGGACCAAGCCATTGACCACAAATCTTCCGCTCATGCAAGCCGACAACTTGCAGAGTGCGCATGCGATGTCCAACCCAATGATCGCAGGAGGCTGAGTTGCAAACGTAGCTCCCGCTGCAGATCCTGCAGCCGTGCCTTGCAGAGCATCAATCGGCAGTGCACATTGCCAACTGAGCTGCAGTGCCTCGTGTAGATTGCCCCAGAACACAACCTGCTGTGCGACGTGCATCCGATACGCATCAGCATCTTGCATGTGCGAACCGTACATAGCTGTGAGCTGTGGTTATCGTCGCATCGGTCCTTCCCACGCAGCGGCTTGCGCTGAGAGCCTGCCAATTTGGAGCTTGTAGACTTGCGTAAAATGCCAAATGCCAAGCCATGTTACTTGATTACATCAGACCCTGTCGGTCACAGGGAACAAGGATGGCGGTGCGTCTTGAACTGCTGGATGAAGAGAACCAATGCATCGCACCCTTGCAGGGACGTGAGGTTGCACAAGCTTGAAGTCTGCTCGCAGTGGCATGCGCTGAGGCAGATTCCAGAGTCTGAGCATACTTCCACTCGCATCTCCGAATAAGATGCTCTGGGCACTAAGAACCTCGCGTTTCCAAACCTCAGTGCGCTGGCGTCTGTGAAAGCGCAAACAAAACAGGGATTCAGCGGGGCCAACAGTTCAATGCTGGACATCCTGTGGGAAGCAGTTCCTGCTTGCTTTTGTGCCGTGGAGCATGTTGGGCAAGGACCAGGAGCTGCCAGTGGCGGGCAGCGCCTGTTGCACAACGGACAGGGGAACGATCAGAGCGTCCATCGAACCCCAAGGTACCTCTAGCAAGCCGGCGTCGCAGGCACGGGGGAACTGCAGAGAAAGCAAGAAAGTTGCAGAGATGCGAAGGCCCTCTGAAAAAGGCTTCCAAGGACTTCCAGGTTCACGAGACAACCAGCTTGGCCGTCCTTTGGACCCCTGCTGTACGATGGGGCCGGTATGCCACACCTCAGCTGCGAAACTGACTTGGAGGTCACAGGACACCATGACCACACACTGCTCCAGAATCTGGGTTCAGCGTCTCTCTTAAACAAGCTTAGGGTTTAGGGTTTGGAGATGTCGACGCCACATCTGGCTGGCGCCAGGCAGAGTCCTTAGGTCCTAGGTAGCTTGGCGCGGGAAGAGACAAACTAGTGACAGATGATGACTGACGAACTCGTTCCACCATGCCAAGATGAGCTCATGGCAACCGAGGATTTTGATCCAGTCTTAGGAATGTTTAAGGGAGCGAAGCCGCCAGACCGAAGTTTGTTTCGAGTCCTAGGGTTGCGAGTAGTCAGAAAAAATTCACAAAGCTTCTTGCTCTTGCAAGCCCTGCAAAGGCTACGGCTAAGGGTGAGGCATGCAATCGATGCGTCTTCTCTCGACAGCTTGGCATCGCTCAATTGGGGCCTCTGGACATTGCGAGTTGAAACGACTCAGCTTACTGAGAAATAATGGTTTTAGGTTGCTGGGTTTTCCCTCTGACCGGGATCGGGAAATTTAGGCAATCATCGCCGCTCAATAGTCACTTTGAATCAATCCCGGTCATTCCACGCCTCTTCAGCAATGGCCAGGCTATCTACCTGGCATTGAGCACCACTCTCTTGCGGCGAATCCGGAAACACACAGGCTCACACCAGGGTAGCAGTCGGCAGCATAAATCTTTGCACATCTTTGCGTCTTTGCTGTTCAAAGTCCTGCCTCCTGTGCTCCACCGGACTCTGCATCATCGGTGTCAGTTTGCACGCCTCAAACACACGCGCTGCCAGAGCGGAAGCTGCGAAGGTCAAGAAAACATGGCTACAGAATGCTACACCTGTGCATAACTTGTCAAGCTGCCCCGCGAGTTAACTGCACGTCCTGTTCTGGCTTACCCGACTTGGATACACCTTTCCAATTTTTGATTTGTGCACAAAACCCGAAGACAGCTGCACAGCTACACGGGGATCGAAAGTGGAAGGAGCTGGAGTCAGGGATGAAGGATGGAAACCGTCGGAAACCGTCAACAGCCATGAGCAGATTCTCTTCAACCATTGTGTTGGATCCCCCTCGAACTTTGCAAAGCTTTGTCTTCGCTTCTACACCTGAGCTGGCGGCGCTGGCATGCGGTTGAGGAGCGCGCCTCAGCCTGCAGTCGGACGCAGAATGACCCGTGGCTCAGGAGATGCAGCGCAAGTATATGCCTGTGACTTTCAAGCCTACCCAGAAATGACCAAAACAGCACAAGGAGAGCTTCCGATATGAGGTAGTGGCCAGCAAGCGCTCGCCCCAGACACTCAGTTGTGCGGCTGCTTCGCCTTGCAGTTCTTGTGGTTTCGAGGGTCAAGATCCGACGCACTTCAGATCGAACAGACACACGCAGCGCTCCTTTCGAGTCTGCGTCAGCCTGACATTCTGAGCGGAGCCCATCCAACGTGCCATGACCAGGATGGCTTTTCTGAGATCGATATGCTCATTGCAAACAATGACGGAATACATCAAAAGTGCCTCTGAGAC
Organism: Symbiodinium natans; assembly: GCA_905221605.1. Lineage (NCBI taxonomy): Eukaryota > Dinophyceae > Suessiales > Symbiodiniaceae > Symbiodinium > Symbiodinium natans. Next base: position 108,275 of record CAJNDS010000555.1, on the reverse strand, counting down.
ATTGGAGAGAGACCGGTACCGCACGCTGGTCATGCCTGGGTGTGGCCCAATGTCATGCAGCTAAGCGGTGAGGAGAAGTTGCCACCAGCTTGAATGACAGGAAGCTGTCGTAAAGTTTTTTTGCAGTGGCCAACTGCACAGAAGGTGAACAGGAACAAAGAGGGAAGAAGAGGGCCAGGAGAGAGTCAAGCCGCGTTTCTCCAAAATCCGGAGGACAGGCGCGGATTCACCTATCAGATGCCCCCATCTCTGAGGCCTGCACTGGTACAGCAGCTGGCTCGTTGGAAGCCTGCAGGCAGAACTACAGATACTTTCCCCACAGCCCATGCTGCCTCGAAAGAACACATCAACCCAAACCGGTACTGATGCAACTCACGCTCAACTAATTTCAAGAATACGAGTCCTTTTTGTGCGCGGTCGCGCTGCTGCTGGCGGCAAGCATGTCTGGCTCACTCTGGACCCAAGCTGGTGACATCCACATCTGCCGCAAAACCGGCAAATGCAACGTCGCTTTCCTTCGAGGAGGCATTGCTCAGGTCAGGCCCCACAACCCTAAACCTGCCAAGCACAGTCTGTATCTCAGAACCGTCTGCTAGTGCCACTCCTTGACGACCACCTCAACTTTGGAGATGGAGCCGAGGGCTTTGCCCTGCGCTGCTTCCTTAGACCGCGTTGAGTGCGACTTTTCATGCGCTGAGCAGCACAGGTCAAAGCAAAACACATCGCCGAATGCCTCCGCCAAATGCTGCTTTAGGCCAGACAGGAACTGCCGGTGGACAGCCTGCACATTCTGATACCAAGATCGTCTGCTTAACGCAAGGAGAGAGGCTGTGGTTTTGTCGTGGACAGCTCGTGGGCACCTCTGCCATGACCTCGACTGTAGTATTCCGGCGCGGATTTTGAAACTCCTCCTTGACGGATCTTGATGTGATTTCAGACCGGTGTTCAGCAGGACTTCGCTTGATCTAACAATCCAAAAGTAGCTAGTAGCTGAAGCAGCCTTGCTAGATCTCATGTGGGGTTGACACGCAACGTGTCCAGCATGTCTAGGTTCTTGTGGTCGTAGCGCATCATGATCTCCCTCAGCAACTGCTGGCCGACGCTGATGTCCATCAAGACATCACCTTCGCCCAAAGACCTTCCGCAACTCTGCAATGCACGAGCACAGCATAGGCTGAGCTGAGCACAGTGCCTGCCGAAAACTTTGACCTGGACCACAGCCGTACAGCCAGTAGTAAATGGCTCACTGCCACCTTGCACTCAGATGAGCCTAGGGCCTAGCAGGGATTAGCTTATGAGCTTCATGAGTAGCATGCATATGCATGCATATGTATCCTTGGAACCTCCAGATGAGTAGCGAGTAGCTGAAGTGGAAGGTGTGTGAGTACATGCAGCGGTCTTGCACGCCGATGAAGAAGGTGCCACAAGATCGGTTTTGAGCCTTGGAGCAAGCTGTGTCCGACAGTCTTCAAAGAGCACCCCCGGTCAGGACACTTCCCTTCACTTGGGGGGGCAAGCCGAGGCCAACGAAGCTGCTAGTAGCCCTACATTGCACGGCTTTCAAGCTAAGACACCTTTAAAGACAAACCACAACAATTACACTCTATATCCCTTCCCTATCCACATTGCGCACACGACCTCATCGTAGCAGACCTCACCCTGAAACTCCCCAGCACACCACCTCCACACGCAGGCCCTCACCGTCCACCACCACATGCCACCGCACGCCACCGCACACCACCACACACGGGCAGCGATGCCAACTTATGACGAGATTTCATGTCTCTTGTCTCTGTGCCAACAGCAATCTTGATAACCACTCTCTTTCAGAATTCAGCATCTTTCGAGGGGGCAGGAAGCAGCCCAGCCTCCGCCAACCAAGCTCTGCTGCAGTGGTTAGGAAATAGAGTGGGGACGCTCAGTCTACGTACCTGCAATGTTGTTGTGATGTTTAGGAAATGAGCTCTGCAGTTGCTTGAAGGTCTAGAACATTCTCATGCAGGGCCATGAGCTCCAGCCGATCCAGATGATCCAGATGTGTGTGCGCGGGACACCCATGCTCGCGCAGGTCTTTATGCAAGGAATCTCTGCAGAGGGACCACCCCATGAGTGCAGTTGGTGGTTCAACGAAGAGGGCTGCACTCATGGCTGATATGGGAACTGATCACTCCCACGCACCTGCAGTTTCACCCAGTGTCTCCAAGCTTCGAACTGTTACTGCTCTGAAAGAGCGTGGTTATCAAGATTGCTCTTGGCACAAAGACAAGAGACATGAAATCTCTTTGGCAGAAGTTGGCATCGCACGACGGTTCAGCCAGTCGTTTCTCCGAGTGTGTCTGGGTACGCACACAGTCTGTCCCCCCACACGCCTCTGCACACGACACCACACACACAAACACACACACACACACACACACACACACAGAGACACAGTGTCACTCACTCACTCACTCACTCTCACTCACACTCACACTCACACTCACACTCACACTCACTCACACTCACACTCGCACTCGCACTCACTCTCACTCACACTCACACACACACACAGACAGACACACAGACACACAGACACACAGAAGACAGACAGACAGACAGACAGACAGACAGACAGACAGACAGACAGACAGACAGACAGACAGACAGACAGACAGACAGACAGACAGACAGACAGACAGAAAGACAGACAGACAGACAGACAGACAGACAGACAGACAGACAGACAGACAGACAGACAGACAGACAGACAGACAGACAGACAGACAGACAGACAGACAGACAGACAGACAGACAGACAGACAGACAGACAGACAGACAGACAGACACACACACACACAGAGATGTCCGCACCCTCTTTCGAAGGAGTCTGTCAAGTTTTATTGACTGTACAGCATACGACTCACACTCACACACACAATATAACACACCCTAACACACACTAACACACCCTAACACACACTAACACACACTAACACACCCTAACACACACCCGCGCCCGCGCCCGCGTCCGCGCCCGCGTCCGCGCGCCAGCTGGCGCACGCGCGCTCACACGCGCCCACACGCGCCTACACGCGCCTGCTCGCGCCATGTCAAACCACCACGGCAAAAACGACTCAATCATGCGAGTGTCCCTTCCAGTCAACGGCTTGACATTGGCCGATGAGAATCTACGGGCTCCTGAAAGTTGTGGCATGCCATGCTGTAGCACCAAGCACATGGGTCTGCAGATTCTCCTGCGCAGATGGTCCTGTACAAACCGCTTGGCCTAAAAAATCATGCAGGACCACAGTCGGAGGTCCAGTACGAAGCATGGCCGCAATGCCAGAAGGATGCATCTGGACTACAAAGCCCAACTTGAGCTAACAGCTTCAGGTTTCATCGCCAAGGTTCGCTTGCGAGCAGGAACCGTCTGAGCAAAGGCAAGCATCATGAGCCCCCGCCTTCCTTGATAAATGCATGCTCCAGTGATGAGCAGAGGATCATTGCTGAAGACCTCAGGTGCATCGCACACCACTTGCTTTATCAATGAAGTTGCAGGAGCAACCTGAGGTGCTGAGGACGACTCGCGGCATGCTCTTTGGCACAAGCTGCGGAGCTACGCAGAGAAGCGGAGCCAAAAGGTTTTTGCAGGGCAACCCTGGATTCGTTGCGCGATGACGCTGTATCCGTTGGAGTCAAGTACTCCAAGCCATTGGAGACTTTTGCAACTGCAGGGCAGGTGCGAGCTGAGCCCAATTCAAGCAGATAGAGCTTGCGAATCGCTTGACTGCCAAGCCTAGGACAATGGGTTCAGTCGTCATTCGAGGCTCGGTGCTCTTTCTGCAAAATCCACCCCGGTAATCCCCGGTGACACGGGATAGGCTTAAGGGTTGCAAGAAAGCACAGGCACATCATGATCCTTTCAGAGGCAGCCTGTGCTTCCCTGGCCCTGAGCCTTCTGAGCTCAAGCTTGCGAAAATACGAAAATTCCCAGCAGCTCCGCTTTGGCCCCCCAGGTCCCTTCCGAGCAGCTCGCACATGCTCGCACTGCACTCTCGGGCAACACAGCCAGGACGCCAAGTACTTCACAGTGCCCGATTCCGGACCTCTTTGTCTGGGTTCTCTTGACATGTTGATATGTGCTTAAGGTGTTCGGCCACTCGGCTTAAGTGCATGCGCACAGCACGCAAACTCCGAGTGAGAAAGCAGCCGAGGCTCTCTTTGCAGATGCGCAAAGTGCAGCTCTGCGGCCGTAGTTTTCGTATCAATAGGCAGCCCTTCGAATCATCGAAGCTGCACATGTCATCTGCCATTTCAAGCATCCTGGCAGATTGGGCAAGCATGAAACACAAAAAACAAAAGTCAAAGTGGCGGTCGCAAGTTTTTAGCGGCGGATTGAGTTGCATTTCAGCTTTTGTCAGAACTGAGAACAAGCCGCCGGCACATGCCGGCATTCAACCTGCTATGAACTTGAAAGCCCTGAGTGTCCTTGTTCATATCCACACTTTGCGTCAAGCTCAGCGGAAACCTGCCGCTCTGGTAAAGGTCATGATTGGAGCATCAAACTCATCTCGTTCTGTCTCGTTATAAAAGATTCTGGGCTAAACTGCAGCACAACAGCATGGCGCGGACAGCACCGCCGATATGGGGCAACATGCCAGCCACACCATCCCATCTGCCCTGTCTTCCGACTCCTGCCGCAGACCTGGGGCTAGGGCGGAGGCTTGTCGGGCAGTCTCGCAAGGGGAAAGCATCGCCACTGACAAACCTCTGTGCCAACTTCTCGAGTTCCCAGCCCATCTGTCCAAGGCATTGTTTTCCCCATCGTCCTCAAGCACCTCGATTGACTTTCATGGGCCACTGCTTGGAGGAAAGCCGCACAACCCTTGGAGGATTCTCGCGATCACGAGTACTGTGTGCGATGGAACGACCTCGATGATGTCGTGCATGAGCAGCTCCAGCTCATCTGCAAAGAATCTCTGCTGAGACGCTGCATTTCGATTGATCGAAGTCCTGCTTCTGCCTTGCGTCTCAGGCTTAAAGTCTGTGTTGAAGACCTCGCGATAGTAGGGGACCTGCGCCACGAAGCTTGCTGGACACGTGTGTTACCTATGTTGCCCACGCAGGCCACAGTCGGCACAACTTAAAACCCGAAAGCTGCAGCGCCGCTCTGTTGCCTCCTTTCTCTCACGTTTCAACACCCACTTTTTTCAGAACCCTCTCTTGTCCCGATTCCCTCTCGGCCTTCGGCTTGTCACTCTTCTTCGCTGCGGAAGACGGCCCAGCGAAGGCGCTGGCTCCACCGGCCTTGTGGGCGCACGATGTGACAGGCATTTGAGTCACACAAGCATGGACAAAGAATTGCAAATGTTGAACTGTACGCATCAAAATGGACTATCATCCCAGCAGGTCTTCCCACCAGCAGCAGAACGCGCAAAGGCAAGCGTGTGTGCTCCGAATCCAACAGCAGCGAGAGGTTGCCCGCTCCGAATCCAATCGCGGCGAGGTTGTGACAGGCGTGCGCTGACTCCTTGAGCACGGGCTCTTTCGAGTTGTCTTCATGGGTTCTTGAAGCACGTGGTTGCTTTGAAGCCGCGCGCCCATGCGAGAGCGCACTCTGCACTCCGTACCGCCGACAGTGCTTCCTTTCAAGCTTCCCGTTTGAACAGGCGCGCGGTCGCTCCTTGGCTCGCTCCGGAACCGCTCCATACCCCTTCTGGCCTCCGGAACCTGCTCCCAAACCCGCCGACCCTTGCCAGGGGAAGAGCACAATCACCCCCCCAACTAACCATGGGCAATGGAAGGAATCGGGAGCATACCAGGCGTGGTTTCTACGGGAAAAGTCAGCACGCTGCCACCTAACCGTAAAGCCTTATGCTGCGTTCCATTCAAGCTTCGAGAGAGTTAGAAGGGCATCACCCGAAAGCCCTTAAGACCCGAAAATCCCTGAACCCTCCAAGGATTCCGACGCATTCTCGGAGGGTTTAGGGATGTGTTGGGGGATGCTTTTTGGGTTTGCCATTGGCAGAGAAGCCCCGAGGCGAGACTTCCAACAGCAGGCGCGAAGCTTGCGATGTCAACGTAAGAACGCGAAAAGAGGACTCTTAGCAAAGACATGCGCGAATTCGAGCATCCCCACCCGCAAGTTAGCGGAACGACTCTCCATCAGAGACATTCAGTGAGCGGCCAAGCTCATCGGCTTCGTGAAGCCCGCTGCACCTCAGCAAGCCGAGCAGAAGAATGGTGTCTTCTTTGCAACATTTTACATCATCGAAGTCTCTCCACGAGGGGGTTGTCGCGTGATGGACTTTCAGTGGCCGGCTGCCAGCCTTCGGCACAAAGGCCTGGCTAGGAGCCCTGGAACCTGCCAGGAAGGCCAATCTCTGCACACCTCCTCGGCGGATATCAGCCTTCATCAGGCTTAGCACTCCCCTTTCCCTTCAGTTCCACGCCTGCGTAGCCGTTGGTGCCTCCCAACTTGATGCTGGTGGCCGCCTGAGCTGACAGTCGCATGGGAGGTCGATAGGAAGATTTGGGTAGGCGAGGGGCCCGGGTGGAGCCTCGCTCCATGGCGGCATCTGTCGAGCCTGGCATCGGGGCATCGACATCACATCATTAGACTGCACAACCCAGCACGACTCCGTCACAACTCAGCACATGCCTTGGCTTGCTGCTGACAAGAAGTGGCAGGAATTAAGGTACACTCTGCACAGGCCCTCCTCTGCAGTGACCGGGCCAAACACAGCAGCTGCAAAAGCAAAACATGAGACAAGCAAGTCGAAACATCTCTCCTTTGCAGTGATCTCGACCTTGTGATTCACTTGCCTCAAGACTCTGCCATTCCGCAGACTGCAACATTTGATAGCTGGAGGCCCCCACCTGAACACGATTGTGGCACCTTTCGGGCTGGACCAGGTCACAGTTTCCTGGTCGGGGCCGGAATTCCCACTCACTACTACAACACTCTTACAACACTCTTCACACTTTACAGTTCTGATCCGCTTCCCACAAGGATTCCCTTGGTCATCAATCAAAGGCAAATGCTTCATGAAAAAGAAACATCGGACTCACCTTATTTCCTCAAATGTCAAGGTCAACGGCATGTCCTGCCTGACTGACCCTTCGGCAATCCTTTGACTCCACCAAAATCCGAGTTGTTCGGGCCTTCTCGTAATCCATATCCGTGTGGCCTTCCTGCCCAGTCAACGCCCTCTCGATCTGGGTCTTGAACTCCTGGCTTTCTGATCAGCGATGGTGAGTCTGACGCCCAGGAGCCGAAACTACCAAGCTTCACTCCGGTCATTGAGAGATGGCCCCCAGTGCGTCCTCCATATCTCCTTGAAAGGAGCGCGTGATTTCCCTCATCGGCTCCTTCAGATCGCAACAGTCAACAACAGAACTGTTGGCACATGCTCAATTCTAGGTCCTTGTAAGGACCTACAGAGTTTCGGGCTTATGCTTTTGCACTTGAGAGGTTCAGGACTCCAGGATTTCAGCCCGGCCGCGGGGCTTGAGGAGGTCGAGGTTCAGGATGGGAGAGGGCAATCCGAAACCCTCATATCCTGAACCCTGTGAATCCCTATCTGCCCCAGCATGTTGCGGCACGTTTGCCCTATAGTCGAAATCAAACTCTACATAAGAAAGCTGGACTGGGATGCGCCTCAGACCGAGTTGGACCAGGCCCCTTGCCTGGCATGGTGTAGGTGCCCGGCCTCCCCCCCCTAGCATGTGGGACCTGCTCCGTGCTGTTGAGAAAACGAGCTCGCTGAAGCATGTGTCTCTGAAGACTGGATAGAACATGACAAGTCTCATGATCATCCCCCATCTCCAGGGGGCCCCGGCAACGGCAGGGTCGGCCGGGGCCTTTTGATGCTATGTGCTGCTGGGTGTGAACTATTGAATGTAGTGTCTGAGCACCGAAACCTTAACCCTGAACCCTGACCCACCAAGAGGAAAGACGAAACCCTCAACCTAAACCGTCAACTCAACACTACCCCACACCCAAAACCCTAAAAGCCCCAAACCCCCTACATGCGCCCGCGCTCCGCCATGGCATCGCCTCCTCACACGGTACTCACCCCAACCTCTGACTGTCAACCCAAACCTACCACGAACCAGAGAAGAGGCGGCAAACCCTAAACCTACACCCTCAACCCTAAACCCTAAGCCGTAAAACCTAAACCCGCCGAACCAAAGGCAGGAAGAAGTGGAACCCGAAACCTTAACCTTGAACCCTGAACCCTGAAGCCCTAGACCCTGAAAGCCCTGCACCCTAAAATGCCCACAGCCCATATACGCTAAATCGCCCTAAACCCTGGCCTTAATCCCAAGAGCTTACCCCTGAGCCCTAAACCCAAACCGTAATCCCAAAACAACCCTAAACCCTAAGCTCTAAACCCAAAAGCCCTAAACCCTAAACACCCTAAACCCTCAACCCCAATCCCTAAACCCCGCAATAAGAAGTCTTTAGGTTTCAAAAGCGAGTCTTTCAGAATTCTGGTGTTGGAGGTTCGGAGTGGGGTTTTGTGGAGGTTCGTGTTCGGATTGCTGGGGGGAGAGGGCGGAGTCCGGGATCGCGCTCCGGACTCGCGTCCAGGCTTCGTGTTCAACAGTGGCTCGCGTTCGAAGTTCGGGTTCGAGGTGGAGTCTCCACAAGGCGAGGGGGGTTCGGGCTCGGGTTTGGGTTGGGGTGTGGGCTGGGTGCTGGGTTTCGGTGGGGGGTTCGAGTTCGCGTTGCTTTCCCGAGGGGTGGGAGGGAGGTTAGGGTTCGGGTTCCGGGTGAAGGTGGCAACGAAGCCAAAAGTGTCACGAAAACCAGGCCGGAAACCAACCGTCACAAAAGCCAAGGAAAATGTAACTAAAACTAGACGCGGGCGTCACGAAAACCAGCGAAACCTGTAACGGAAACAAAAAAAACTTCTCGTAACAGAAACCTCAAATCCCTGAACCCTAACCCAAACCCTGGACCCTCACCTGAAACCAAAACCCTAAAACCCGGCCACCCAAGACCTATAAGCACCATAAGCCCTAAACATTACACCCGAAACGCTTCAAACCCTAAACCCTGAAACCGCCCAAAACCCCGAACCCCAAAAGCCATAAACCCTGACGCCCTGCAGCCTAACAAGCCCAAAGCACACACACACACACACACCACACATAGCCTAAACCCTCAAGACCGTAAGCCTCAAACCCTGAATGCCCATAAACCCTAACAGCCAAACCCAAAACCCTGAAAGCCCCAAACCCCCTACACGCGCCCGTGCTCCGCCATGGCATCGCCCCCTCACACGGTACCCACCCCAACCTCTGACTGTCCACCCAAACCCACCACGAACCAGAGAAGAGGCAAACCCTAAACCCAAACCCTCAACCCTAAACCTTAAGCCGGAAAACCTAAACCCGCCGAGCCAGAGGCAGGAAGAAGCGGAACCCGAAACCTTCGCCCTGAACCCTGAACCCTGAACCCTGAACCCACCACGAACCACAAGAGGAGAGGCGAAACCCTGAACCTAAACCCTCAACCCTCAACCCTCAACCCTCAACCCTCAACCCTCAACCCTCAACCCTCAACCCTCAACCCTCAACCCTCAACCCTCAACCCTCAACCCTCAACCCTCAACCCTCAACCCTCAACCCACAACCCTCAACCCTCAACCCTCAACCCTCAACCCTCAACCCTCAACCCTCAACCCTCAACCCTCAACCCTCAACCCTCAACCCTCAACCCTCAACCCTCAACCCTCAACCCTCGACACTACACCCGGAGGCAAAGTGAAAGCCCTGAACCGACCCTGATCCTAAACCCCATGAACCACAAAGGGGGGGGCGGGCGGGGGGCTGGGGGGAACCCCAAACCGGCGGTGGGACACTGTGGGGGGAGGGGGAGGCTCGTAAATGCTGGTGCATAAGAACCATGAAAACCCTTGCGTCCCTCAACCCTAAACAACCTGAAAACTACAACTTACGACCCGAAACCCTTGAACAAGACCCTAAACACGCCAACGACACTTGCAAATTCATAAACCTGAACGTCTTCAACCCTCGGACCCTAAACCCTAAAAGCCCTAAAAGCCCTAGACCCTGAAAGCCCTGCACTTTAAAACGCCCACAGCCCATATACGCTAAATCGCATCGCAATAAAGGAATAGGGCGTGGTTGAAACTTTTTCTTGTGCCTTACTGTGGCACACCGACTTTTGAGCCAAAAGTGACTTGCAGACGAGGCGCCGGCATATGTGTTTCGCGCGCAGCGGTGTGTTTAAGGTTTTGGGTTTCAGGCTTAAGGTTCAAGGTGTAGGGCTTAGGGTTTAAGGCGTAGAAGTTACAGTCCATCCATTAGGATTCCATCCCTAAAGCCCGAAGCAGTAAACCAGAAACCCTCATATCTACGCACACTTGTACAGCCCGCTTTGACGACAGAATCCAAATAATGCTGGCCACGGATGCTCCAACGCACGGACGAGTGGCCTCATATGAGCAGCTAAACCCAAGCCCGAAAACCATCGATCCTCAACCGTCTAGGTCTTGCATCCCCGAAGCCATCCACTGAATCTTCGGAATCTGATGCCACTTCGTCTTATTCTGCGAAGTCATGCTCAATCTGAACGTCCATATGTGTCACTGGTCGCTGCGGCTGTGGACGCGCTAGAATCTCTGTGGCTGCGTCAGGCGCAGACAAGATATCTTGAATGAATTCGGCTGCACTGAGCTTAAATACTTTGCCTGCCACGAACAGTCTCCACGAGGAAGTACTCTGCGAAATGTCCACTGTATGCGACCGCGCAATTTTACAGACCCGCTCCACCGAGGGCGCGTTGAAAATGAACTTCTTTGCGTCCGCTTGTTGCTGAAAAGGAATCCCTTCAGCAGTTGAGCCCATCATGAATTCGTGCAAGCGTGCGTCTTGTTTCCTAAGTTGAGGTAACAAGTGCCGTCTTCACGTTTCACCGCAATGACGTGCTTGTCAAAGGCAAGAATGTACTTGCCATCTTCTCGCAGAAGATTCTGCAAGGAACTTTCGGCCATAGTGTGCCTCAGATATCATGTAGGTTTTACAATGTCACGGTATCAACAGAATGCTTCGTTGAGTAACAACAAGCGTAAGAAAAATGTCAACAAGATGCACCACGCCAACCTCTGACGGTTAACCCAAACCCACCACGAACTAGAGGAGAGGCAAACCCTAAACCTAAACCCTCAACCCTAAACCCTAAGCCGTAAAACCTAAACCCGCCGAGCCAGTGGCGGGTAGAGGCGGAACCCGAAACCATTACCCTGAACCCTAAACCCTAAACCCACCACGAACCACAAGAGGAAAGGCGGAAACCCTCGACGCTACATCCAGGGGCAGAGCGTGCCGGAGCCTAAACACCATGAACCACAAAAGGGGGGGAAGGGGGGGGGGGGGGGCGGGGGGGGGGGGGGCGAGGGGGGTTTGGGGGGGGGGGGGGTGCGGAGGGGCGGGGTCGGGGGGGGGGGGGGGATGGGGGGGGGGCCGGGGGGGGGGGGGGGGGGGGGGGGGGAGGGGGAAGTTCGTGAATGCTGGTGCATAAAAACCCTTTCCTCCCTCAACCCTAAGCAACCCTGAAAATCCTTCAACCGTACAACTTTCAACTTACCCTTGAGCCCTAAACCCAAACCAAGCACTAACCCCAAAACAACCCTAAACCCTAAGCTCTAAACCCAAAAACCCTAAACCCTAAAAACCCTAAACCCCCAACCCCAATCCCGAAACCCCCGTAATAAATGTCTGAAGGAAGTCTGTGTGGTTCTATAGCGGGTCTTTCAGAATTCTGGTGTTGGAGGTTCGGGGTGGGGGATGCAGCAACTTTTTGTGGAGGTCCGCGTTTGGGCTGCTGGGGGGAGAGGGCGGAGTCCGGGTTCGCGTTCCGGGTTCGCGTCCAGGTTTCGTGTTCAATAGTGGTTCGAGTTCGGGTTTGGCTGGGTTTGGGTGGAGTCTCTGAACAAGGGGGTGGGAGGGGCTTCGAGTTAGAGTGTCACGAAAACCAGGCCGGAAACCGTCACAGAAGCCAAAAAAAGTCGTAACGAAAACCAGACGTGGGCATCACGGAAACCAGCGAAACCTGTAATGGAAACCGAAAAAACTTCTCGTGACAGAAACCTACCCTAGCCCGAACCCTGGACCCTCAAGCCCAACAGCCTGAAACCAAAGACCCTAAACCCTAAACCCTAGTGAAACCTCAAGCCTAAGCCTAATATTGCACCCTTTTGCCCCCCTTCTGTTCCAGTTACATGTCCGGTTGGTTCCGTTAAATTTGCTACGATGTTTGCCCATGGTTTCCGTTACACCCCACTGGTTTCCCGTTACGCCATTTAGTCCCTGGTTTTGGGTTCGGGTTTGGGTTCGGCTGGAGTCTCTTCTACACGTGGGGGGGTGTGCGGACTCGGGTTTGAGAGTGGCTCCTTTGTTCAAAGGGTTGGGTTTGGGTTAGGGATGGCTAGGGTTTGGGCGGGGGTTCGTACGGAGGGGGAGGGAGGTGGGTTCGGGTTTGGGTTAGGGTTGAGTCTCTATACGTGGGTGCGGGTTTGATGTTTCATGAGTTTTTGTTTTTCCAGGGAGGGAGGGGGGCTCAGGATCGGGTTCGGGGTGCGGGGTCTCGAAGTGGCTTCTCGACAGCGGTCGAAGAAATGAGACGCCTTGTGACACTCCCATGCATCCGCTTGTGGAATTTCACCCAGCAAGTCGTGCTCACTTGCGGCGATCTGCGTGCGCGTCGCATTGCTGGACGGCCGGTGTCACCAGTTTGCTCGAACAGAGCAGCCAATTGAGTGACGTCAAGCAGAGCTTCGGGGACTCAGGGTGTCAGGAGTTTTTGGATCCAGGATAATGCGACAAACGAGTGCTTCTCATCCAGCAACATGTCCTACTGCATGGACGGTCAGCGACCTTTCATGCTCTCTCAAATTCAGCCGGGGATGCCAACCTTCCTGTCGTTGTAGTCAGGGCTGCCAGCCACGGAGCGAAACTGGCACACGGCAAGGCGCAGCACACAGCACAGCATGGAGCCTTCTTCGCCGTCAGTACAAAATCATTCTTTACTCAGGCTTGATGTTCGACTTGTTCGACTTGTTCGAGACTTGTTCGACTTCCCTCTCTTTCAACAGCCCATTAAGGTGTTGTCTCGAAGGGCCCTTGCGACAACCGGGATCACATGGAATTACCCTTCTTCCCAGCCACGCATGCACGGCCAGCAACACCATAACAAGCTGGAGATTCTTGTCGAAACGTTCGACTCGGCTTCCAGCCGAGAGGCGTCTAGAACAAGCAGAGCAGGATCTGGTCTTCTTCCCCCCTTCCCAACCCTTCCCCACAAACTTTCTGTACGCCGCTCCGCCGCCTCGGCCCTGCTTGGTGACCTGCATGGAGGAGCCGAAATGCGATGCCGCGGGGGGTTCCAGGCTGTGGTCTTCCCACAGAGACCACGGCAAAACACGAAGCCAACCCCCCCCCCAAACCCCTCCCTGGGACCCCTGCGACCCACCTCCCCTTTGGGCCAGCCAGGGCTAGCGAGGCGGCGCGCGCAAGCGTCTACAACCCAACCAGGGGGGGGGGGGTGCGCTAAGTCAGCATGTCAATACGCTGCTTGCGGGCTTCGAGAGCACGTCACACAAGGTCGCGCTGGCTACGACAAGGATCTGCGTGTGTCTTGCGCAGCAGGTGCGGCCTTGATTGCCCCACCTTGACGAGCCGGCGCACTGCTTGTATCCCTAGGATGCATGCTGGTCAGGCTCAAAGAGAGAAATAGCATAAAGCATGCTCGTACACAACTGCTCGCTTTCCAAGCCACTGAAAGCGTGACATTGTCCGCTGCTCGCCCTTGTACTTCGGGGGCTCCCAGTCTGTTGTTGGCACACCTGCACAAATCTTCAGGTCTGCAGCTGCAGCCTGCAGCCTTCGTCAACTCTGAACCTGTGCTGCCCATGTGTTGGCACTTTTCGGCTTCGCTCGAGCAAATCATCCCCGCGCAAGCGAAAGCAGTCTTCGAGTCTAACCGTCATGGCTTCACCCACCATCTGGCTTCAAGTTTAAATGTGGCACAAACCACACACACGTCAACATGCAGACAGCATGAGGTGACAAGCCGCCACCCCAGCCTTCATTCGACGAAAGCGCTGCGTTTAAAGTCACATGCGCCGGAATCTGTACAGAAAGTGAAAATGATAATGTACCATCAGCCCAGAGTCGCATTCTGTCCGAGCATCCTGTTCGTGCGCATGGCATTCGCGACGGGGGTTGGAAGTAAGCAGAAGCGCGGCCGCTTTGTGTCCGGCTCCTCGGTCATATCGACATCTTCGTCTGGCACCGTGCAGGACTCAATCGCGACCTGGCTACTATTGAGGCTGCGTTTACAAGCTTCCTGTCCATACAACCTATGTGTCCAAGAACTTTACAGAATCCCTTCCTAATCCTTGCACCCGTATCCACAAACCACTTGCCTGCAACATGCCGTTCGTTTCAGTCACGGGCACTTTCACATAGTAGCGGCCCTGGTCGAACTTGCAGGGGTAGACGCGGAGCCGTTCGCCGTTGCCCAGGGATTCGCCCGTCCTGAGATCAAAGGTTTTGTTGTGGCGAGGGCACCGCACCATGGGCACCGTTGGCACCATCTGGGCACTACATCCATGACTTCCCAGCTGTGCGAGGTCTTCGACGTCCTTGAGCTCTCCAGCCAAAAGGCAGAGACCCTGATGTGGGCACTTGGAATCCGTGACGAAGACTCGGTCACGCTTCTGTACACCCGAACCGACATTGAACCAGAAAAGTACCTCGTGCTGGGTCAGCAGTGTCACCTTCTTTGCCGGCGGCTGCATCTTGCGTAGGGCTTCGTTACGGGCACGGAGTGTACATGCAGTTGATGCCCAGAACTGTGGATTGTCTCCCTCACTGACTGTCATTCTCAGTTGTCGGGTAGGCTTTGGCTCTGCCTTGAGCTGCTGCTCGAGTGCAGAGATCCACTGGCTGCCATCCACCAAGTCACTGCATCGCTGGATGTCGGTCGGCACCCAACAGTACCGTGGATCCTCTGAATCCACGACGATGCCCAAAGCAGCGTCCGACATGGCCACACCGGCTCCTTATCTAATGTACCTTGAGGGGGAAGACACCCCGGAGAGCGTTGACTGGATCTTCAACACCAGCATGCCAAGACAGCGACGTTGCCATTCTGCTGCCCTACGGTCAAGCTTACATGTCCGCCAGGCTCGCAAGACAACTCGACATGCGGTAGCGAGCTAGGAACGTGGCCGCTCGGCTGACGAATGGCGGTTATCTCCACAAACTTCGCAAGTTCAGCCGAGCCCAGTTCGTTGCCTGACAAAGCTCCCCAAACCAAGGAAGAGCACGTGCAAGGAAGCAAGCAAGCAAGCAAGGCTTATCTTAACAATCTTCACACCCTTGCATCAATCCCATTCCCCTGCTCACTGCCCCGCTCACAACCCGGTCACTGCCTGCCATCCCCCCTTTCCATGATGGTGCAATTCTGAGGAGCTCAATTCCGAGGACCACCCCCTGCACCTCTTGATAGAATCAGACGGTTCTCCGAGCATTGCCAAATGTCCATGCCAAAGCAAGCCGCATGCACTCCACTCCACAAGCACGAGCAAGCACATGCAAGCATGAACAAGGGCGCTTGCAACCCGAAGAATGCAGGCAGGCAGGGCAAGTAATGTTCTCTCATTTATGGTGGCTCGCCTGCACATATGCATGTTCAACTAAGCAAGAATACATGGGCGACAGGAATATTTCAATATCTGAACAGGTGTGCGCATCAAAGCCGATGCTCCCCTGCGCATTCTGGGACCCTTCTCCGCCCCGTTGCTCCTTCCCACCCTACAGCTCTCAGCGGACTCTTGCGGTTTGAAGCACATGCTTGGCTTCTCTCTGCAGGTTTATCTCTGCAGCCTTCCTTGGGGTGGGCTCCAAAGAGGCCAGGAGACGGGAAAGAGAATGGTCCCACATGGTCCCGCACCGAGGGTGTGGAAAAGCTAAACACGAACATACTGTGGACCATGAATGTCAACGACACCGCTGCATCCTGTTACAGCCTCAGTAAGAATCACAACCAGTATCACAGGGTTGGACAAGCTCCGCCTTGAGCGACATCATCATCATAGGACCAAAATGGCTCGACCACCACGTCCTCGACGTGTTTTGCGCTAGTCTAGCCGACTGTCGAGAGTGTGAAGCAACAAAAACCGTGCCTGCACATTCTCCTGATGCCTGCTGATCCTGGCCAGCGATAGCTCTCACAGAGTCTGGACCTACCCGACTGCGGCAATCATTCCAGAGGCGGACTGGTGAATGAAGACGGGCTTCAGAGGCCGCTTCTCTGCCCTTAGAATATGTTGGGGACGAAGCGGGAGACTAACCAGGGTTTAAGATTTGGGGTCATTGGGGTTGGAAAGTTAAGGCCACTTTGTTTCCAAAGCACTTCACCATCGGAGGGTCGCAGACTTCGTCGTTCAAGGTCATCCGGATGCTGGCACCCCTGGCAAAGTGCAGTCTGACTCTGTAGTACCATCGTGCTGCACGGAAGCATTATTAACCGACTGACCGCTGTCCCTGTAGATGAGTGCACTACAAGTAGCAAGACCAGAGTATGACATCCATATAAATCTTGCGGAAGTGCCTTTTTCCTCCGTAATTGTCTTCGCAGGCGAAGATGCTCTTCCATGTGTTTACCTCTGTTTGGTTCACAAGAACAAGAAAAATGCTGGCCAGCACTCGGCACACTCGGCACACTCGGCACACTCAGTTCCAAGCAGTTGCAAGCGTTTGAGCTCGGCTGCCAAGCTCCTTGATGCTCTGGTCAGTCGACTCATTGGCTTTGAGCCTGAGGTGGGCTTTGAGGTGTCCCTGTCATTTTCTGTTCTACTAGCAGTTACTGGCATGTTACTAGCATCTCTGCACCGTTACTGAGCCCCCAACACCATGTAATCCACGATGCGAAAGGCCTGCTGATCGGTGACAACAATGTTCTGCATGCCGCTCCTGCAGGGACGGCCGCTCAAAGTGTACGCATGTGTAAACTCACGACTTCACTTCTGCCCTCCCTCGGGCATTCATGCGACCACAGAGGGACGAAGAAAAGCAGAGATCCGACACACGCGAGAAGGGGATCCTAGCTGTGACTTGACTTAAGGCCGCAGCTGGCCGCTGGGGATTTGCCTCAGTGCAGGCAGTCCTAATCCTAACAGCACGTATCTTTTAAAGCAAAAGTCACATCCTACCACTCTCTGGAAACAAGAAGGCGAGCTCATGGTTCTGAAGATTTTGCAACTCGCTGGATGGTGGGGTCCAGACCACACCAGGCGCACCACGGTCTGCGATACGCCGAGCTTGCCTCTTTCATTCAGGTCAGGACCTCTCTTAACACCTCTCTTAACCTCTCTAGTTCCTGCAGCGGAAACTCTGAAGGCTGTGGAGCCGACTGCTGGGCCCCGAGGCATCCAAGACGACCACTTGAAATTTCTCCTGCTTCGGATAGAGCTCTGCCATGATGCGTCCTTCGGTGGGCGTAGACATGACCCAAGCAGAAAGGTCCAAGACGTCCACTGATTTCCGGGAGACTGGTCAACAGCGCTACACAGCGATGTGAAGCGGATGCCTCTGATCCAAATACAGCCCAATGCACCCTTCAAACCAGACCTTGTCAATGCCATTTGACTACGACATCATGCCGTGATGTCCTAGAAGTCGGAGAAAAGCACTGTTTGGACCAGCGATGTCTCCATAATCGATCTTGTTCTCCTTGTTTATGGTGTCCGACTTGTTCCAGCGGATTTCGATGTCCTGGAAAGACGTGTGGCCAAGCACTATCTGTTCCGAACTGCAACTTAAAGCCCCGGTGTTCATTGCTTCTCGGATTCAACTTCACGCTTCATCTCAACCGATTTGCTTCTCGCACAGAACCCTGGCCTGGAAAAAGCTGAACTGCTCTGTCCGTTTCTCTCCTGCCACCGGATGGCTGTGGAGCTGATGGCAATATGGGAAGCAACTAAACGTTCCACTTGCAGGCAAGGATGTCACTTCGCAATACATTTCTACCCCGCTGGGATCCTAAAGGCACCAGCTCTACCGGCAACGTCCTAAAGTAAGTGGAGCCCCCAGCTGGTACATCTTGGCGATGTGCCTCGGTGCAAGTGCAAGGCACGGCTCCCTGGCTCCCTCTCCTTCCCACTCTATGAGTGCCGCGAACGCACTTCTGCTTCTTCTTTTTCTTCTTATCCTTCTTCTTATTCTTCGTATTCTTTCGCTTCTTCTTCTTTCTCTTTCCTGCGTATATGCTTTTACGATAAATACGATTTACTATCGATATCAGTAGTAGAAGAAGTGGCAATTTTGAGTCATAGTCGCCGCCGTCATTCTTTGCTTTCGTCTTAGTCGTCTATTTGGTATCTCGTATTTTGTGTTTTGTAGTTCGTACTTGGGTAGTACTAGTATGCAGCTTTAGTCTTAGCACTGACGTTACTAATTTCGCTGCTGTTCGTCTTGCTCTGCTTTATCGCCCTCTCCCTTGCTTCTTCTTTCTGTCTTGGGGCTCAGAGGCATCAACCGGCGGCCCCTCCATGCCACCCCACCCCACCCCCACCCCAACCCTCCGCTAGCCCTCCCCAGCCCCAGCCCCCCCCAGCCCACCCCAGCCCCCCCCCCCCCCCCCCCCCCCCCCCCCCCCCCCGCGCTGAGTTTGTCTTCTTCTTCTTCTTCTTCTTCTTCTTCTTCTTCTTCTTCTTCTTCTTCTTCTTCTTCTTCTTCTTCCTCCTTCTCCACGCTTAAAAGGGTCTCTCTCTCTCTTCCTATTTTGCTGGGCATGAGGTTACCCCAGCGCACAAGGCGCCCTTCGTCCGTCGAAGTCGCTTGGTGACCCAACACAGGTGCAAACCACGGAGAGCTGTTGTTCATAGAAAAGTTATGTACCGGGGTTCCCCCGATTGATGAAAAGCGCGCAACGACAAGCTCGCTGTGAATGCCAGCCAGCAAAACGTGCAGCCTCCAACTTCGCACGTGGTTGAACACTGCTTCCCCCATAGATTGTCGGGCTTGACTGGTCACTGAGTGGCCACGAAAAATGGAGAAAAAAAAGAGGCTTTGGTTTGACACGCTGAGAAATATGAGCACCCACAACAGGGAATGGTCGAGTACTTACTTACCCAGGAAGGTGGTCGCTGGCCTCGGGTGCTCGCGCTCCTCGTCCGCCATCTGGTGTCCGATGCGTTGGACTTTGTCTCGCAAGGTTTCCCCCGACTTGACTGTACTGGGGACTTGAATTGCTTGAGTGTTGCTGCCTGTGTCTGTGCGGGGGCGGAGAACATCACTGGCTTTCCTCAAAGTCTCTTCGCGGGGGTAATCTTCCGACCACCCTCCGATGATTAGGGCTGGACCTCGTCCCCCCCAACAACCTGGATCCGTGTCCACTGCCGGGAGAAGTCCGCACGCACGGCTTTGGCCAGCGCTCCCCTATGGACTTTTGCTCGGCCTGCATCTCAGCGACGCGTCCCCTGTCTCTGTTACTGTCTTCGGTGAGTTTTTGCAAGAGGGCGAGGGTCGTCGGAAGTTGGTGTGACCCCAGCCTCCACCTGTGCGAGTCTGTCGGTAACACCCCCCACAGCTGACTCCACCTCCCTCTTCATGTTGTCGTGCCATTGGTCCTCGCTATCAACTCCACCTTGAAGGTGTCGCGGATCTCAATGGTGAGCCCCCCTCTTCTTTGCCCTAGCGCTTGCCGGGCGAATCTTCCATCCTGCGGGCCCGGGGGGGGACGTAAAGAACGCAGCACATCGGTGACCACGCTGTGGCGAGAGGGAGAACCGACACCTGAAGGAGATCGGCGAACCTACAGGTCGGCTTTGTGAACGAGCCGTATCAGCGCGAGACCTATCTCGCCCAGGGACACCGCGAAGTCAGCGTTCGTGATAGTGCTCTCTCTCTCTCTCTCTCCCTCTCACTCTGTTTCGCGCCTCTCCCCTGGGCAAACTGCACACATTGACTTGCTACAGCCTACAGCCACAGCAAGCACACAATCGATACAGTTGCAAAAACACATGTGCAGAGATCAGTAGCGGACTCACACAGGACCTCCAGTGTGCCAGTCTCTGCGATGGCAAGTTTCTTCGTGTTTTTTTGACCTGGTGAACTGCATAAGTGGTACCTGGAAGGATGCATGAACTTAACTTTTTCCATACCTCACCATACCGAGAGAAGGACCGCTGCACCACCAATCGCCGAAGTCCTTCAACACCTCAGTGCCAATGCTTTCCACGCTTGTGCCAGATGAACAACTGACACATCGTCACATAGTAATCTGCCTGATGCGTCGCATCTTGAGGGTTGGTGGTTTCCCTTGCCTGGCAGGCAGAACATCTCAGCTAAAAAAGTCGCCAATGACCACCTTGGACTCTGGTGCGAGCTATGTTCTGCCGCCGCCAGGAGGCAACATAAATCTTCTTATTTTCCAACAGTGAGTCGTCAATGGGCGTGTCGAGGCATGCTGCTGGGTGGGGTAGTTCTCTCTCCTTCTCTGCACGCCTCCAAAAAGCGTGCGGTCTTCTCCAGCAACTCTCCCGCCTCGTGTCTGAAGCAATTCGTGAGGCAAGCAGTGTCTGAGCCGATCATGGTGCAAACGGGATTTGCAATGTCTCTAGCACTCTCTGCCCTTGAAGCTCTCGGACAGCACAGATTCATCAGAGCCCCGAGCATCACGTTGGCTTGGAACCACCTGCGGACAGTGGGTAATTGTGGAGGTACCCTGGGCAAATGCGACGCGTATGAGGACTTGAAAGCTTTGGCGAAACTTTCATTTGCAACCGCGCCGCATTTCTTCTGTGCTTCAAGCTGGCCAGCAAGGCGCTCGCACCTGTCTTGGGTTGGTGCGAAGGTGGCAGCAAGGACTGATCGGGATCAGACCAGAGGGCACCTCAACAGAGCTGTGCTAGGTCCTACAAGGTCCTACAAGCAGCTTGCTTCAACTCATGGGTTCTTTGCGACGAAGCACTTGGAAGCAACACATGGCTGGCGACCTTGCGTTGATGACATGGCAGCGGCTTTGCTGCTGGTGGGAACCGTGGAACTCGTGGAAAGCGGAGTATGTCTCCCAGTATGACAACTATATACAGCTATGTATAGCTCATGCCAATTTGCATGTCACTGTCCCCTAACGTCCTTCTGAGCATGCTGCAAGCTTGCCAGCACAAGACGTGAACCGTCGAACGGGCAGGGAGAAGGAGCTTAGCAAAGAGATTTGTCTGAGACATTGCCATCACAACGGCCTCCTGCTTTCAAAACAGTACTCGCTTTACTGCTCTCGGATACAGCAACCCAACCACGGCTCTACGTTTTCAACAAGTTTCATTCCTTGGCTTCTTCCGAGCATCAAACGAGTAGGCTACCTACACCTTCAAAAGCTCCAAGCAAGACTGTGGCTGCAGTATGTTCGTATTTTGCCCGTGATCAGCCTGGCACGTCACGATGTCAAGCACCGGCTCTGGAAATTGCACGCTGGCTCAGATCACCAGTGGCCATGACAACGTCTGGCGAGCTGGATGGCGCCGACGAAATGAGGACAAGGGCGTCGTGGCCATGGTCATCATGTGGCAACCCGTCGTCAAGCAGCCGGCAATGAGCTTTCGATCAACATCTGGCTGCCGCATGAGAGAGACTTGACGTTAGGGTGCCGTTCCAGGGCGCGCACACACACACACAGACACTCTCGCATACTCGCATCCACCATGTCATTCATCTCATCGCCAGGAGTGCTCTGCCTTGTGTGCTGCTATGCCCGTGCGGCCAAAGAACTGATCCTTAGCGAAACAATGCCGAAGACACTGCTGGAAAAAACACAACACACTGTCTCACATTGACTCCATGATGTCTGAAACTGAGGAGGTGGATTCGGAAACTGTGAGGAACATCGGTTCGGACCCTCGTGTCCCCACAATTTGCCAGTCCTATGGGAGCCCCCACCCAAGCAGCTTCTACGCAAGACATCCACATTCTTGAGTCAGACAGTGCGAAGGCCAATCGCGGATCGCAGCTTCGGAATCACAATCGAGACTTCGGTTCTTTGGCCCTCAACTTGCCCACCGTAGTGCAACCAGGCCTCTCCGATGAAGGCCATGTCAGAGGCATTGTATCTCAACACCTCTGAAACCCAACAACTAAGCCCAAACCCAGAACCCATGAACTCTGAAGTCTAAGCTGCCTAAGCTTGAAACCCGTGGACACAAAAGCGTAAACGTGACTGCCAGAGATTGGGTGGCAAGCGCTCATCGCAAACGGTGGTGGCCCAGTGCCTGACAAGCGGTTTAATGATCAGGGTTGGTTCACGGCGCTTGGGGTTCGGGGCTAGGGTCTGAAAGGTTTCAGGATGTCGGGTTGGGGGCGACATGGCCAATGGATACCATGGATACCCGATACCGACCCCCCAGATCGCCAGAGAGAGTAGACATCGGAAGTGGTAATGGCTACAAGGAGCTGTATTTATTCTGGAGGTTGCTGCAGTCTTCTTGAACGATGCACTGGTGATCGCACTCGAGTCGACTCATCACACGGAAGCAGAAAGCTGTTTTGCTGCAATGCCTTCCAGGACATTGCAGGAGCTGAGCTTCTCACAGCCTGGTTCTGACATGCATCTCATGCTCTCCAGCTGCTCAAAGAGACGATATGACAAGCGAACTGCAGCCAGACTTCGCTCCATGATGACTTTGATGGCAAAGTCCAAGAACCCAGAGCCTGCGGTCAATCGTAGTTTCCAGTCTTAACTGCAAATCACAAGAAGCAGAATGCATGCGAGCAATGAAAGGGTGGTTGCCTTTATCACCACTGAAAATATGATTGCCGATGTTCGCCCCACATACCTGATCCAAGCTTTGCAGCATGCCGGGCATGCCGCATGCCAGAAAACCTCAACAGCATGGCTATCAGAAAACTCCCCACCAGTGACAACTGTGTGGGCTTTTCTGGGATGACATGACTGGTCTGCCAGCCTTGTGCGTGACGAAGGGCCACCTCCATAACTCAGCACCTCCCACTTCATCAAATCCACCTGAGTTCGCGCAGACAAACTTGCACTTGTGGACACTGTGTATTTTTTTTTTGATTGACTGCCTGTGGGCGCGAACGCCCTTGCGTCTGGACACTGTGTATAGAACTGTCAACACAATGTCGACACCGCACCAGGCACGTTGAGGACGCTAAGAAACCAACTATACTGCAGATCAGAAGATAAATTACAGTAGCATTGTAAATTTCTTCCTTACTTTCTCACAACCTTTTGTAGTTTGGTCCAGGCAAGGTGCGAGTTGCCACGTGGTCCATGTCAATATAGATTCCCCCGTACTTCAACGGAGCCTCAGGATGTGCCAGCGGTATAGCCGACACAGCGGTCAAGCAAAGAAACTCCAGCATGAGCACACCCCCTCACACCTGCGGCCACTATGTGTGTGAGTATTACTCCATGTGCAGATGCCTCCAGACGCCAGAAGTGAGACTTCAGGGCGCAAACACCTGCTGCAACGGCAAGAAACGGGTGGCAGGTCACGTCCACACCCGATTCGCAAGGTTATCAAATCCGACCTGGGTTCCGATTGTTCTCATGGAAGGTATCCAAGTGGCGGATCAGGCGAAGGGACTGGAAGGACTGCGCCTTAAGAGACATTTCAAGACATTGACTTCAGCTTGGTACCACACAGGATGCGCCAAGCGCCTGCACTCCGGACTGTTGACTGCTGCCGGCTACCGGCTGACACTTTCTGGCAGTTCAGCTTCGTGCCTCCGAGTAGGCATCCTGCGAGCAAGGACAAAAACCAAAATAGACTACACAACCCCATGCCGGATGCCAAGACATTCAGGCGCCAGATTCAGGAACCAAGTCTCGAAATTCAGACGCCAAAATTAGGGAACCAGGGCACTTCAGGAACCGAGACCGCGCACTGCGTGCCGACTTTCAGGAACCGCGAATAGACAGCCGGGGGGGGGCGAGACGCGACGATTCGTGCGCACAGTGCTGCACGCGGGTACTGCAGGAGGACCAAAGACACTCGGACATGTGAAGCTCTATGGTATGTAATTCTGCATGCAGGTTTTCGGGGGGCTTGAGGAGGTCAGTTGATGAGTATTTGGGGATCCCTAAACCTTAAAAATCCCTAACAAGCCCAAAGCCCTAAAACAACCTGAAACCCCAAAAACACACACCTGAAAACCTTAAACCTTAAAACGCCTTTACAGTGACAATCCAAAAACCGCAGTAACCCTGGAACATAAAAGAAACATCGGAAAACCCTAAACCTTAGAAGCCCTGAAGCACTAAACCCTAAAAAGCCTAAACCCTAAAAAGCTTAAACCCTAAAAACCCTTGACGCCAAAAGGAGCCTGAAAACGAAAAAAACCAAAAAAAAAATGAAGCCCGAAGCCCGAAAAACAAACAGCCCCAAAAGCAAATCAAAACTCTAAGAGCCTGAGCCATAAAAACTCTAAACCCTGAAAACCCCGAACCCTGACATTGAGGCTGTACGGGGTTTATGTTCACGCATACACACAACATCTGCAAGTTGAGCCTAGATATGTGGAATTGCGTGCTCCGGGTCAGGGTCCCTGAATCTGTTAGCAGGGTTCTTGAAGCTTCGCCCGGGGTTCCCGAATCCAGCGCCTGAACTCCTGCCTTAGTTCCCGACATGGCTCTACGTTCACCTCGTGCCAATAGGTGACACGCTGTCCTTGAGTTCAATAGCACCGGCTGGTCGCGAGGATGTTCCATTTTCGAGAACCATCTTTGATTCAGGTGGAATCTCCTCTGAGCAAGTGTGCATGGCTGCTGAAGATGCATGTCCTACGTGCACTCTTGGCTGCAGAAAAAAGCAAAGCTCAACCCCCTTGAGAGCTGTTTGCCATCGTGTCAGACATGCAGGTCATCTCAGATTGTGCAGACCCGTGTCCGTGTCGGTCCAGAACAGGATGCGGTAGTTTGGGTTCTTGATTGCCTGCAGCATCCACCGATGGCCATGAAGCGGTTGTGGCACGGATGAGTGCATGAGGACACACCATGACACACCCAAAATGCCTAGAGCACAATGCTGATTTGCAAAGGCTTCGCCAGGTTTAGAGCTTTCAAGGTGCTGTGTCTGCGACCCGTATCTGGCCCCGGGCTGCTGGTTTGCTGCCCTGATGTTCGGTCTGTCATCAAAAGTCTCTTGTGCCTGGAAGCCACCTGGCCACCTACCCATCCCACCATACACCAGAAGGTGCCCGTTGCGCTCAAATGCGTCGCGAAGTGGTGCGATTGCCACTTCTGCCAAGCCGCAAACCCTTGAACATGGCTGGCTCGACTCTCCGAGAGCGGCGAGCAAAGCCAAATGAAGTGCAGGATCTTCGGTACCTGACGGAACAACGAGCTCAGCTCACCAGCTATCTGTAGCTGCTTTAAGGACATGACATGCAAAAACGTACAAGCTTGCGACAAGTGACTGGCCGCGCACACGGTTTTGGAATGACCACATCACCTTGGAACTTTGGAAGGAGCCTATTTTCAAGCGCTGCCTGGTAGGTTGCAACTTCTCGAGGACACCGGCAATGCCTTCATGCATCCCAGACGCTCTTTGGATTCAGCATGCCATTCCTTCGGTTTTCCAACGGGCCGGCACCAAAAATGCAGCGAGTTCTGCTTGCAGTTGTCTCAAGTGTCTGATGAGGTGGCTTGTAGTATCTTGTAGCAAGTCGAGAGAAGGGAGCAAGTCAACCGACAAATGTTGGCTCCGCAACACGTCGCACACCTTCGCAGCTTAGCTTCTTCGGGTGACCGACACGGATAGCCCGCTGCACCAGCGTAGCAGTCGTGTCCTTTGTCAACGACGGAGTTACTTGCATTTTCGCATGTGGCAAGGGGTGATGGACAAATAAGCTTAGGCTGTGGACGATGATGGGCCGGCCAACCACATCGCTTGTCCAAGGTTTTTGGCACATTGGGCTCGTCTTGTAGCCTTTCCATGCTCCATGCGTATGCATCCCACATTGTTCGTGGCCTTTCGGTTCCCACCTTTGCCCGAGAGATCACCATTGAGGAAGGACACCTAGCAACAAACAATATATGAACGCTGGCGCTGGTTTGTGGAAGATGTACACAAACTGCTGAAGACATGACTTGGGCGTTGAACAGATTTCTTATTCTGTTAAGGATGGCCTGCCTCCATCCAAGTTCCATCTGCACCATATACCTCCAGCGACACGACGCCAGGATTACAGGTACAATTTGCAATCAGAACAGACAGGCCAGCTACCACCATCCTGTCCTGCAAATTGCCAGAGTTCAGGGGGGATAGGGCTGCAGGGAACAAAGTCTTCAAAACACTTGGAGATTTCGAACAGGAGATCCATGAACTCTCTATACAGCTGGCCTGCTGTTACAGAATGCAACTCATGTCGCATCTGAGCTGCGACTGGCGGTGGACGTGTAAGCTGGTCTGCCACACAGACCTTCATAGGCCGTTGGAGACTTGAGGGGCAATCGTACACTGAAGCAGTTCATTCCTTCAGCCTTACTCCGAAAAGCCTGCCAACGTCGGTAAAACCCAAAGCCGACCAACCCCCGACGCCAAGGACCCAGGGACCAGTTCACAAGCCTGTCCCAAGCACACGAAGATTGGCCGACATCATTCGAGGCAACACCAGTCCAAAAGACTGAAATCAGGAACGTTCCTTTTGCTTCGAAGCCTCTCTTAGGGGCTAGGATCCAGCGAGCCCAACGAGAGCTTCCAAGCCAAGGGAGCTGCTGACAATAAAGGGATATTATGCGCTGTACATCCCGACAGCCGATACATTCCGCTACACGCCGCAACAACCCCGCCTCGTCTTGGAGGCTACCTTGGCTTGTTGGCCGTGTGGGCACAGGCGGTGCGGGCACAGGCAGTGCTGGCACAGGCGGTGCGGGCAAAGGGCGCGGTACCTCCAGGAAGCACAAATGAAGATTGGCCCCCAAACTGTTGCCCCAATTCGCCCAGATCTACTCAAGTCTACCCAAGCTTGGGTTTGGATATGTTTGAACAACCCGACACCGCGCAAAAACAACAAAGAAAAATAGTAGGCAGGACAGCAAGGCGCCGGTGACCCTGCAGCAGCGTGCTGCGGCGCCGCCTCGAAACGCAGTCTGACGTGCGCTGCAAACATAACTGTTAACTCATGTGACCATGTCTTTATGTCTTCATTCTCATCGTTGGGATTTGTCCTCTTGGATGTTCTGCTCAGCTTGCGCTTCGGACACGTCCTGGGCAGCGACGGCAGGAAGCCTTGTGCTTGACTATGCTAAGACGTGCGTTCACCATGTTTGCGCACGCAGCAAAGACTACATGTTTACGTCTGAGACCTTAAAGCCACCGGTACGCTCATGAGAATGTTGGGTGCGGATGCATGATGGGCGGTTCAGCGCAAGGTGGTTAGGATACGGATAGGGGAGGTTAAACTCTTCTATGCCACCAGCCTTTCAACGAGCAAGAAAAATCAGCTTCGTGCAACAAGTAGTTGAGTTTCTATTTGCATTAGTCGTTGTTAAACTTTCCCTGAATCGCAGATACAGCTCATCTCTGCTGGACCCAAGAGATCGTACAAAATGAGTCGTTGAGCTGAGAGACTGAAAAGTGCGTGTCTCACAAAAACACGCTTCTCAGTACCAAGCTTGATGATTTCAATCGAACCACGTTTTTTGGCAGGTACCATTCTTGTCGAATAGGCGCTTTGTGACAAGTTCTGCATTTCATTCATGGGAACATATGGCTGAACAACCACAACACATAAAGCGCAACAACCGTTAAGAAATTGAGGCGACATGCAGGTTCGAAAACACTGGGGTAGGAAAGAAGCAAATCTGACCTGTGCTGGTCAGCTGCTGGTCATACTCACTCAGACTCACGCACTCACCCTTTTTATAACTGAGAAGTAGGGTCTGCAGCGGCGCGCGCATCCAGTGAAGCAGAGGCACCCCGAGTTGCCAGGAGGATGATGCAGAGATGAAGACGAGGCCCAGGAGAGCACCCTTGGAAACCCGAAACTCGAAAAACTCGAAAAATTCGAAAAATTCGAAATTCGCTTTCAAAAGGAGAAGCACTCTGAAGCACTGGTGTTTAGCTCTCTGGGAAGCACAAGCACTGCTCCCCGACATGCCCCGGGTCTCTGGCGGCTGCCGCAGCGACGACACTGCCACGGGTGCACTGCGACATCTTCGCGCCATCCCGAGACGCTCTAATTCAAAGGTGCTTTCTGTCGCACACCGGTAGCACCTTTGTCGCATGGCAAGGTGTTCCTCGGCAACAGTGTAGGATTGCATTGCTTCGAGTTCCTCACTCAGTTTGCCTGGATCATGCGATGCTAGTGTTGTGTCTGCTAAGTACAAACATGTACGAACTGTCCTTGAAGGCAGCAGCATGCGGCACAGCTGAAGAGAGGAAATGCAACACTGCGAGGACATGTCTGAGAAGCCCGCTTACCTGCCCAGATGTTCACAACGAACAATGAACAATGTGGTTTATGAACAACTCCAAAGCTCAGGTGTTGCACGCCGAGTTCGAAAAAGCGCGGCACCCCATTTGGGGACACTTATTGAAAGACTTGCCGGGCAATCTCGTCAAAAAGGCTCAGAGAGCAAAGGCAAAGGCTGCCAGTGCAAGCTACAGCCTCACTGCAAAGTACAGCCTGGCTGCAAAGTACAGCCTCACTCAATGCTCGGTCCATTCTCTTTGAGCTTTCCACAGAAGCCTTAGTAGGCAACACGAGAGCAACACGAGGGCAACACGAGGGCAACACCGGGGCAACACCGGGGCAACACCGGGGCAACACCGGGACAACAGGCAACTAGCTACCTGCACTGGCGCGCGTCGGCTGGTGGCGACACTAGCGAAAGGTCCAAGTCCAAGAAGCCGAAGTCCAGGTACATCTTGTGTGTCGTGGACAGGGCTGGGACCTGCTTGTAGCTGCCGCTCTCCAAGTTCTCCTTGATTTGGATGAGCAGATTGCTGTAGCTCTCCATGAATGCATCGGTCTTCAAAGCCTTGATAAGAGCCCAGGTAAAGGCTCCCTGGTAGATGCCGTCCACATGTGCGTCAGCACTTGTTTGATCGTCCTGGCAGCCCGAGAAGATCCAGAGCTCATGATCTGAGTACTTGGCCTTCCTGAGGGCACCACGCAAGCCTGTGCCAAGTGGCTTGGCTGGCGGGGCATCTTCATCCTGATCCATTTCTGGTTGGGGGAGGTACCGCAACCGGATTTCCTTGCTGGAATGGCTCTTGGTGTATGCAGACCTGGCAAAAGTCACTCATGCCAACGTTCTCTCCGATACACAGTACTCGTCACACAAGACCCAGACAACAAAAACAGCCGAAGGATCATGACACTACAACATTTGCCACACAGGCCAAGAGTCTGCTCATCCTGTTCAAGGTTGCCGATGTAGATCTTGGCGCCCTCGCCAGGCTTTAGGCTTTGCACGTGTGCCAGAGCCTTGGTCTTTGCATCCAGCAGGTCTTCGGCATTCTTCACAGACTCATTGAAGAGCGTGGAGATGGACATGCCCATGAGATAGTTGTAGTTCGCCTGCTCGTCCTCGTAGTATGAGCCCTTCTTCGGGAACTCATGCTTCTCCAGAAGTTGGATCATTTCATCCCGGCTCTTCTTCTTGATGTCCAGCTTGCCGGAGTTAATCTCGCGGTAGAAGCGGACCTTGGCAGCCACATCGTCTTTCTGTTTCGTCAGCTGCTTCACCAACTTCTCCTTCTTGGCCGCAGTCAGGGGCCCCTCCTTGACGACCATCGTCTCACAGAGGTTTGCGACGGTAGCAGAGTGGCAGCAATCGAAGATGCAAACGGCCTTGCAACCTTTTGGCAAGGGATCGTAGAGATTGTCGTGAATCTCAGTGTCGAGCATGACTGCTTCCGGCCACGGCTTGTCAAGGCAGTCCAAGGGGCAAATGCAGTCAGCAGGCATTGCCTTCTTGTCCACCGAGTACGTGGAGCCATGGCCGCTGTAGTGAAAGAACAGTAGATCTCCGCTCTTTGCATCCTTGTACAACCACTGCATCCCCTCCAGGATCACCTTCTTGGTAGGCCATTTGCTTTTGTCTTGATCCTCGTTCAGCATCATGATGTCCTCAAGCTGAAAGCCGTACTGCTTCACCAGGATTTGCTGCATGTTGTTCACATCATTGATGCATCCGTGCAGCTCTGCGCGCGAGTTGCGGTAGTTGAGGCCTACCAGCAAGGCTTTCTTGCGTCCAGTGATGCTTGACGTCGCTGTGGACAAGGCCTCGTAGGCAGGGTGACCATCCTTGCTGGAACAGCAACCTGCGTTTCCCATGGCTGCGTGTTTCTGCCGGGACTATGCTTTCCTGATCAAGGCAATGGCTGCACAATACATCGCATCTTGGCCGCTCTAGATCATCCTCAAGGCTTTGCACAAGGCTGTAGCTCTTCAATTCGCAAACAAACACAAATCGCATGCATTGCTAAGCGCATGTATTGTTGCTCTGGTCTCCTCGTTTTAGAGGCCACGCATGGTCACGAAGTCAAGATGGCACGCCGCAATGACGCCGCCACAATGCCGCGGCAGCGCACTGCGCTGTGGAGGCAGAAAACTTCGTTCGCATCGAACATGCGACTGGTCCGCAAAAAGCCGAAACCCTCTCGGAGCTAGGCTCCATGTTGGACCGAAAGCCTCCTCGTGCCTCTCTAAGCACTAACCGTCACTAACCTTTCAGCAACACCCAAAGCCGCTGGAAAATGGTATGTGCAGGCTGGGGTGCAGGAAGCATTAACAAGGCCAATTGAGGCTCGTCATTGAGCCAGGACAGGCAAGGGAAGACAGCCACCTAGGATGGAGCTGCCCTTGCCTGATCATTGCTGCTGCGCTCTTCCAACCTGGCATCAGACGTGAAGATAGAGACACACACAAAGGGTGGAGATCCGAAGCGAAAAATCGGTAGTGTGACCATTTCAGTGCCCAGGCATCGATCGTGCCTTGCCTTCTGATGTACCTCCAAAGCCGACTTTTGGCGACAAGGGGATCAAAGAAGGGAGTCAAAGCAGTCAGCGAGGGACTCCACGTGCACTCCGCTGAGCACTCTGCCGCTTCCGCGGAACGGTTGGTGTACTGAGGTTGCCTCCGAACTCGAATCTCCCCCAATTATAAAAAGCAAGGTTTGGGGCACAAAGTGTGAGCAGAGGCCCATGTGAAAAAGATCGCTCTCAGCCTTCAGCCCTCGAGGGCTGCACTTAAGGATCTATCTTAAGCTGCCAATGGTGCCACCAAGTGTCCAAGCGTCTCCGGTAGGGCGTTGGAAATCCGTCTTGTCGGACTGCCCTTCTCCGCCTGTTTCTAAGAAAGAAGCCCCAGATCATGCAGCACCTTGACCTGGGAGGGTGTGGCCTTGCTCTCTTGCCCAAGCATCTCCAAGCAAACTTCCGCAGTGTGCTTGTCAAAATGCCCTCCTGGTGAGAACACCAGAATAAGTAGACAACACATACACAACACAGACGGAACCACTAGGGAGGCCTTTCCATCCACCACCTTCGCTTAGCTGCAAGGCCTTTTTCGGCAACTCTTCAAGCTCCCTCACGAGCACTGTGGAAACTCTGTGTAAGGCGACTCACCTGCAACAGCACGTCACTGTGGCGCAAGAACCTTAAGAATGCAACACACAAGTGTAACACGCTCGCCACAGCACGTCACAGCACATCACCGCATGAACCGCTGAGATTCGAACTGCCGGGTTGCAATTCTGCCCAGGCCTGTTTCTATCAAGCAATTGGCTTTGCTCTCGGAGCAGCTGGGCTACCGCTGTTGGAATAGAAGCCGAGTGTCAGTTGGCGATGGATGGCTCTGCAGCAACCTGAGGTCGGTATCTTGGTAAGTCTGCAGCTGCATGGCCAGGTGTCTGAGTATGTGACCAAGTGCTGCATATCTGCCCGCTTCACGCACAGAACCTTTGAAGGTTCCTGGACCCTGCAGGTCGAGCGCGATGGCCTCGTTGCAGTTCGCTGTCACACCTGGCTCTTCTCGCCAGGACCCTTGAGGGCCCCACTCGTCATAGAGAACGCTCTCCAGGCCGCAGATGAACTCAGGACATTGGCTCGAATCCAATCGAAAAAGTAAAGCGGATAAAAAACAGGAGGCCGTGACACCAGATTCGGCTGCGCATGCTGGGCATGCTGGGCCATCCACTCCAGCTTTGCTGCTACTGACTTCTTGGGCAGCTCCACAGTTCGAGCCTGGACATGGTCTCGTAGAACCGTCCGCCTAGAACGCCGGTCATCTCGGGCTCCAGCCAACATCTACCGTCTCAGCCACCTCTCTGCGCAGCCGAAACCCCGAAGTAACAAAAAGGATGCCAAAATCTACGGTGCCGGAAGCGGAGGGGCCACCCAGTGCTTTCAGATCACACGTTCCATAACGCATAACGCACTAGTTTCTGGAGTCTTCTGGCTTTCTATCTGAACAAACACGGAAAAAGGACGACGGAAAAAGAATGTGCGGAAGAGACCGGTAAGAGCACTCGGACATTGTGCACGCGCGCACGATTGTGGAGACACGCGTTGTGTATTGGTAAGAGCGTGCAGGACAAAAATCGGCATAGGCTTTTTCTGTGTAAAAAAAGCTCGTTTTCCATCGCAAGCGTACTGAAACTCGAGGAATTTACGGTCGAAATTATTGAAAAAAATCAGAGCATTGACACGCGTCCTTTAAGGTAGGCAGACCTCAAAACTCGTTGCTTAATCCGCCGAGGCCTCGGGCCGGAGGTTGAAGCCCCTCCCAGCAAGCGCCCATCCCCTTTTTCTTCACACCCACCCCCCCCCACCCCCACCCCCCCCCCACCCCCCACCCCACCCCCCACCCCGCCCCCCCACCCCCCCCCCCCCACCCCCCCCCACCCCCCCCCCCCCCCCCCACCCCCCCCACCCCCCCCCACCCCCCCCCCCCCCCACCCCCCCCCCCCCCCCCCACCCCCCCCCCCCCACCCCCCCCCCCCCACCCCCCCTCCCCCCTCCACCCCACTGCAGTTGGTGAGCGGGTTTTTGATTCTGAGCTTAAACCCTTACATCTTAAACCTAAGCCCGAAGCACTTCCCCCCCCACTCCCCCTACCCCCCTGAGAGGCCTGGCTCAACCCTACGATCAATCCAAGCCGAACCGTCTTGAACCCTACTCCCAAAAAAACCCTAAACCCCAAGCCCTAAGCCCTCAATCCTAAACTAAACCATAAACCATAAACCATAAACCCGGAACCCTAAACCCTAAACCCTAAACCCAACCCTTATTGCTTGGGGTCCAGCGACTTGGGCGCTGCGGAATCACCATGCTCACGCGGATGCGCTGGGCCGGGCCGAGGCGGGTCGCGTAGCGTTAAAATTACTTTGCTCCATGCGCCAAGAACTAAGAGCAACACACAAGTGCACCAAAACATCACAGGAGCATTTTGCATTGTAAAACACAATACAAATAGGCACAGGAACACATCGAAATGCCTGTGCTTTGACAGGAACCTTTAAACACTCGAGGAATTTCGCGCTCACACGGTGTTTCTACTGATCGTGTTTGAGATTCAGGGCTTTTGCTTGGAAGGGGGGCCTCAGACTTCAAGGGTACACGCTTCCGGCTTGCGCTGCATTGGGGATGTTACGACTGTAGTAGACTGTAGTAGAGGTACACGGTTGCGGATTGATCTGCGATAGGGCGTGTGAAGAGTTTAGGGTACCCGAAACCCTCAACCGTTCACCCTATATAAACCGTAAACCCTAAACCCTAAACCCTAAACCCTAAACCCTAAACCCTAAACCCTAAACCCTAAACCCTAAACCCTAAACCCTAAACCCTAAACCCTAAACCCTAAACCCTAAACCCTAAACCCAAACCCCGCAATTGCAGGCACTGCTTTGATTTCGTGTGGAACTTTTTAACACGAGGGCTCTAAATGCTTCATACACCGTGCTGCGTTCTGCTGCAGCAAAGCAGAGACACCACCGCGGCCCTTCCAAATCAAAACCTAAAGCGTAAAGACTGAACCCAAAACCCTAAACCCTACAAGCCAAAAAGTGCTAAACCCTATACCCTAGATCCTCAACCCTTACCCCTGCACCCAAGCGAAAGCGACAAAAAACTTACTTGACTGCGGACTTGAGCAAAAGTACAAGACAGTGTCCTGCCACGTGTTGTACAGACTATGGTAGAGGTGCCATCCGCAGAATGGAGCACAAGCTTGATGCTGTCCAGAGGCACACAGGCACCAACGAAAACAAGAACCGAAGGACATCTGCGAAGCGAGGCTTGAGGACTGCAATGCTGGCCAACCAAAAGCGGACCAGGACAAAGAAGCATGGTGGAGCCGTCGACGATGCCGGCCCGACACAATCCGGACACTGTAGCGGCAAAGACGAGGTGAGTGCTTGGAAGCAACATGCGACACAGGGACACCTCGAGCGATGTGGACAGTGCGGCTCGCATTTCAGGCCTGCTTGGTTGTGACGACCTTATTCTTCTTTCTTTTGTGCCACAAACATGCTGGAATGGGAATTGTGGTTTCTGCTGTTTTGTCGCTTCCTTCCTTTCAGCCTGTGTCCTGTTTTGGCTCCCGCAGCATGACAAGTGATCCTCCCCCAACTTTGAATCCTTTTGCAAATTGCACGTCTGCTACCTTAAAATGACCCCCTGTGCCCAAAAACATCTGCAACGGCCGGTTAACACCTTTCTATCTCCTGCCAGAGTCCACATGTCTTCAGAGAAAGAGGGGGGGGGATTGGGTCCACACACATTCAAAGAAGCTCTCTAAACACTCGCACCTTGCTGCTTCCAGGCACAGCAATGTGCACCGCGACTTCGCAAACCCCTCGGGTCGGTAGAACATGAAAGAAGCTCGTTTGTAGTCTGAATGTGGGTCTTCCGATGCACTTGCCTTGGCTTGACAGCCGATCACCTGTATTCTTTTGCTGCCAGGATCCAACCTGAACTCGGAAGAGGAAGGTGAGTGTGCTCGGTGCATCACAATTTCCGCGCATCTGTCATGCCACGCACACAAACGATCCATGAACCCTTCTGCTCTGCCTGGCAGAGCTGCCGCACCTGGTCCTGCAAAAGCATGTGTTCCCGCACTTGCCCATGCACAGACAAACCTTCACGCTCGCACTCGAACCGGGACCTGCATTGACACGGAAACTGATATGGAGATGGAAATAGCAGCATCACTGTTTGAGAAGGCTTTTGACCCTCCGGCACACATGCTGCCCAACTCTCCCACACCTCCAATTCACCGTTACGGCCTGGCCCAAGGGTATGCAGAATTTGTGTCATTCGCGCATGTCCCCTTGTTGCCGGTTTCTGCACAACCCATCTCAACATTGACTTCTGCAATGGAGGACACTTGTTTTGAGAGTCGTGCAAGTTGTTTTGGCAACGAGACACATTTGGCAAATCCCATGCGCGCTTCCATATCACCGTCACTGGGTACATGTCTTCGTTAGCACCTGCCCAATCCGAGACCTATCCATGGCCCAGGTGCCCTTGCAGTGAAGTAAGTATTTGGTGGAATGCAAGAGTCCCCTCTCACGTGCTGCGTTGCTCTGCCAATGCTGGGCTTGGCCCATCAGCACGTGTGAGCTCAGAAGGCTCACGGATTCACAATGATTCACACACACACACACAGACATACAAAACAAACATGGGCACTGTGTCTCAGATCTCACTTACCACAAAGCAGTCCGGAGTCAAATCGAGAAAGTGCTGAATCTTGTCTTGCCTGCACTAAGGGCACATGCACGCTCTTGCAAGCTTGGAGAGAACTTCCTTAGCCCGCTGCAAATGTTCGTCCGAGTCCGTTATGTCAATGGGGCCGGACATCTGCCTCTGCCAACCAACCTTCACGTGGGGCCACATGGGGTCGCATGAGGTCTGGTGTCCAAGCACTCCTTTTGAACCCACTTCAATTCGTCAATCAGATTGGTCCCTCACCCCGTTCACGGTTGAGAGTCACAGAACCAGAGCATGAAAAACCCTGTCGGAAGTGCTTTTTGCCAATAAACTGAAGCATCCTCCAACACTTATGAACATCTGTGATGTTGTCCGTGCATGGCCTACTAAAGATTGGAAACGGTTCAGTTGCAATGCTTTCAAGAAACAAATCAACGAGGCGCATTTACAGGGGAAGTACGGTGGAGCCCGTTGAATCTTCCTCCATAATTGGTCAAGAAAAGGATCTTGCAATCAACCATGGAGATCAGTGAAGCACTTACGAGATTAAACAGACTATTCAACCAGGATTTTGTTGCCGTTCATTCTAGCAGCAAAGAAAAAGAATTTGGAAGCTACTGGTGAACAATCCAGTTTAACTTGTTTCCACTTCAGCTTCTGGAACAGAAACAGGGTCTAGCCTTCTTCCTGTCATTGTACTGGCATCAGGCAGTATTGTGCAAACTGATGCTGAGATAGCTTTTGCCACTGTTATGAAAGACTATCATGGACGCTTGGCAGATGCCAAAAAGCTGCACTTCAAAGGGTATCTGTCATAATTCCCGGATGCACTTTAGCTGGAACGGAAAGCAAACGTCAAGAATCAAGACCTGAATCTGCGCAGGCCATCACTCCACTTAACTGCTGCAGGGTCTGCTCGCCCGGCCTGAAGGACACTCTGGAGAACCATATCCTGAAGTTTGGGGGGAATAACACGGAATGCTTCATCAAAGTCCACTGCGACTTTACGTTGTGAGCACTGCACTGCACCACAACACCCACCAAACTTTGTGGACACTTGACCCCTTCCTTGCCCTTGCCCTGCTTGTGCCCTGCAAGCGCCTCACAGCACTGCAGGGCCTTCATGAAGGAGCTGTTGAAGCCTCGGCGACAATGGCAACAGCGATGTGAGAACACACGTGGCGGTTGGAGGACAGGCATATGCCCGGCGACTCAAGCTCGCTCTCACATTGAGATCCGAGACGAGAAAGCAGAGTGCCAAACGCAAGTGCCAAGAATCCCAGGACATCCAATTGCCGGCAGGCCTTGCTGCCTTTTCTTGGCCATGTTGTCGAGGCAATATGGAACAGCAGATGGTGTAGCTAGTCCCTGTTTTGTCTCGTGTTTGTTGGTTTGGTACTTTCCGTTGGTTCCTGCCCTCGCCTTGGTGGTTTGGGCGGGCTTCGCCGTGCTGGCTTCTTGGTTGTGGGGCGTTATTGTGATTCGCTTGGCTGATTGTCTTGGTCGCTTCAGCTCCCTCTGAGGTCGCTTTTGCTAGCTGCCTTGCTGTTTTGCTGAAGTATACTCGCCCTGTGCGCCCGCATGGGGCAACAGGGGTGCCCTGTCCATTTGGGGGCTGCCGGCACCCGAACAAAGTTAGTTAGTTATTGCGGGCAGGCCACCAGTGTCTTCTGCAAAGATGCGATCCGCCGGAACCTGTCTTCCACGAGGTGACCAACACACAATACAGAGAGATAGAAGCAGCTCGTTATGACATGTAATGCTCAGAGCAGCACTCCAAACGACTTTAAGCCAGCACTCATGTCTGCCTCCATACTACCTTGGCGGCAGATGCACAGCAAGCAGACAACAACGAATGTATCTGACCAGCTCCGCCGACCACAGCTGAGAGAGCAGCTGTAATAGGCTCGGATACCTTCGTTTTGCAAGACCTGCGGATCCACGTGCACACAATGGGCGAGCACGAGCACGAGCAGAGAATGCCTTGTCGAGCTTTGCAAGAAGTGCGTACGCGGAGACGTTGCCTCAAACAATGGAGCCGTGGGGAATCTAGGACTTTTTAGGACTCAGTGGGAAACATTAGGACACGGGCATCCTTGACAAGCCTGTAGGTCAAAGACCATGAAGCGAAGAACCCTCGGCATGTCAAGTACAGCATAGCAACCATAGCAGTGCTTCATTCCTTGTCTCTGAGGTCCGGCTTGTTGCACTCAACGTACTGCCGCACCTCGCGGTGGCCATGTCAGCCGTGCTCCAGACGCGAACTTCAGGAGCTGCAGAAGCAAGACTCTGGACTCTGAATGCAAGCAAGGCACATAATTTGAGAGCTTGATCATCGGTCCTTCCGCCTTAGATGCACGGGGTTGTTGCACTTGAGGCATAGGCTCTGACATAGCGACCGGGGGTCCGACCAGGAACCCTTCCAAGCCCAAGCACTCGATCAACTCACCATGCTCCTGCAAGATCCTTCTCCTTGTTGGGGGGCGAGGGGGGGGGGGGACCCTTCTAACTTCTTAACCACTACTGTAGACTAGAACTCAGTTTCCCAGCGTCCACATTTGCGTAAGGTGGTGACTCTCGTTCGTTCCGATGCAGATTTGTTCGCAGCGAAACTCTGGACACGTGGTACC
This sequence comes from Symbiodinium natans, assembly GCA_905221605.1. Lineage (NCBI taxonomy): Eukaryota > Dinophyceae > Suessiales > Symbiodiniaceae > Symbiodinium > Symbiodinium natans. Next base: position 69,940 of record CAJNDS010000555.1, on the reverse strand, counting down.
TCCGTCACCAGACATGGGTTGGCACAGCAGTTAAGCTTAAGACAAACTTTTGCATTGCCAAACAGACTCAGGCCAGCTCTTTAAGACATGTAGACTCATCAGTTGGACCTTCGTGCCAGATCACGTGACAAGTTACAAGCCGCAAGCTTTTGCAAGCTTAACTTGCCGAAGCATGCCTACATGCTTTAGACATTGAAGAAAAAAGGCACAGTTCGTCGGAACCAGGCCTGAGCTGTTACCAGTGCCACGGCCACCCCAACCTTGCACCACAACACAGAACTCAAGACCAATGCGAGCGCCAACGCGAGTGCCATATGCCCTGAGCATGCCACGAGCACGCTGGGAAGCAAGCCATACATGGCAGAAGATGCCACCTGCGCGGTCCACTGCGTTCCAGCAGCCACAGAGAGTAGCCCGAGTAGCCCGAGTGGCCCGAGTGGCCCATGTGGCCACATTGGCACGACAGCGACACAGACGAACCCACTTCTAGAAGCCAGTGGAAGCCTGCGCATAGATCACCAAGAGCCCAAGAATACCGACCTGACCGAGCACCGAGCATGGAAGGTCGCGCTGCCGACCAAGGGCTCAGTTGCTTGTGCATGTAAAAGTAGCGCATGCAAGGCTCTTTCGAGGTTTCTGGTCGGGCTCTGACATTCGTACAATGTCACAGAGATCTGCGCCTTGTGCCTCGCTGTCCACATCCACTCCTTGCAGAAAGCGCAAGATATCCAAGATGCTTAGCCTTCAAGCATCAAGCTCGAATCAAGGGGCGAATTTTGCCGTCACCTTCACCCCTCCACATGTTCCCTTATTCAGGTAATCGCGGCATCCTCTGTGGGGAGAACTTGCCCTCAAAATGTGCTTCGTGGTCGGTGGCGATCTGCTGTTTCCTGTTTCGCCGTGTCCCTTAGCGCACGGGACCTCTGAAGGATACAGTTGGATTGCCAGAGGATTGTTGAGAGCCTTCAGCGGACTCACCCAGCAACGTTTTGGCATGGCTCACATGACAAGTCCCTCTGCTCACTATTGCTCACTCTCTGCTGTTTGTTTTGCAGAACTTCTCCTGCAGCATGACCAAGCCCAGGTTCATCAAGATGCCCGAGAGCAGGAACCTGACCAAAAGGGCACTTCCGACGTCAGGGAAGTCACCCCAAGAGCACCCAAAATCAAGAGGGAAAGAGGGAAAGATTGGACTTGGATCCCGGCCGCGGGAAGAGATTCATCACGGGAAACTCAGTAGCGTTGACGGCATCTCAATCTCACGCATCTGCCAATGTCAAACTTTGGCCGGGGAACACCGGAAAGCCACAAAGCAAGCTGGAAGGCCGCTGTCAGCACCTCGCTCTCTCATGCTGCATGGACATCCTGGACCCATCATCATGTGTTCATCACATCTCGGAGGCACTGAGACCGATGCTGCTGCCTGCAACGTCGTGCTGCCAGCTTCCTGAAAGCTGACTCGGATCACAGAAGTGCTTCAATGCTGTGGCCTCCCTGTCAATCGACGAGCTGCTGCATTGAAGGTCGTCAGGCCAGGAGAATGTGATCCGATCACCTTGTGCACTCCAGGAATCATCACGACGCAGCTGGAGCAATGCTGGAGCAGTGACTCTCCAAGCACGAGACTGTTCCACAGCAGCCAGCAATACCACTTGCAATGCCTGTCCTTTTCACCTGACATACAACGGCACAAGAGCCAGCGGTGTTCCGAGTTTCGACAGGTTAAGGAGAATGAAACTGCCACCGCATTGCCTCATCGTCCACACCCATCATGCAACCCGTCGAGCCCTGCGCAAGTGTATACACATGATGCCACGTTTGGGGTAACTCACTGGTGTACACCTGGCTACCTATGCAACTCATACATCTGCGGAGCGACGCCTCGATGCCAGCGATACGAAGTGTGAGCGAAAGAATCAGGACAAATCCCAGACCTGTCTTCGAAGACTCGAAGAGCCCAATTCTCTCGGAGCTCACTGGAGGAACTGATCTCGGTCACAGAGAGCTCTGATCTCACAGGGCCCTCACCAAGGAAGGTGGCCACTTTCGGGGGCAGCAAGTGCCTGCAGAGCGGCTCATGCACATGCGTTTGTGCTTTGCCCGTTTCGGCACATTTGCACGTCAAAGGGTTCACTTGGGCGGTGGCCAACCTTGACGGGTTCGCGGGCGGGGACTCATCAAGACAGTGCCCGCCACACTTTGTTCAGCCCAGGTGCAGCACCACCAGCGATGGTTTTTGTTCCTTAGGACGCAGGAATGACTCGGAGACCACGTCAACCAGTCATGGCTGCTCCACTTAGGCCCATGTAAGTCCGTCAACCACTGGGTCCCCCGGCAGTCCAAATCGACCAGAAAGGCTCGAAACTTGCTGCTGGAAAAAGCCAGCCGTCCTGTGGGCACAACATCTCTCTAAAGCCTTCGGCAGCAAGCACACGGGATGTCTTCCAAGCTGCTCCTCTCGAATCTGATCCAAGGGCAAGCCAGAAATGAAGACACAAACCCAAAAGAGGACCTCGAGAAATTTGCGTCAATCTCGGTCGGTGCTGTCATGGACGAACAATGTGCTGATCGTATGTTCGGCAGGGCACCATTGTGGTCAACGTTGGTGCTACTGCCAACACCTTGTCCAGAACCCGTGTACACACCGAAGCTTGACTGGATTTTTTGCACGTCAGAAGAAACCAATGAAAGCATGGTCCAAGGCACTCGGGCAGGGAGCCCAGCATGTTTGAGCAGGATCGAGCTGAGTGCCATTCCTTTGCTACTCTCACCCTTCAAACTCAGCAGTCATGCATATGCTCACATCGCAGGACATTCCGCGCTCTGCAGCTGTTTGCAGCTTCGCTGCCCGCTGCGCAGCACAGCGGCCAAGGTTTGTCCCTTGCAGCCTCTCTGGTCAGGCGCATTTCGACCGTCAACATCTGCTCTAATCTGCTCTGTGCAATGCTATGTAGCACCAGCACATCTTCAAAATGGCAGCATGAACTGGGAACCTGCAGGATGTGAGAAGTCAACTTGCCTGCCTGGGCAATGCCGTTAAAGCCACTGAGCCCGTCCTAGCTCCACATGAGCAAGTTATGGCAAGTTGGCTTCTTAGTTGTGCTGCATAGTGTACTTGAAGCGTCCTCGAGCACAGCGAAAGCGCCGACAAAGATAGCCAGGCCTCCATAACAGATGAGCGCAGATGCGTGCAGATGGCAGATTGCTGGCGAAGGCGCGAGGCCTATGGAACCCAAGAAGCCCGCGACCACGGGGTAGGGCAGATAAGAAACGACCACTGTGATTTTCTTCCTTCGGAACGTGAGAATATGAAAAATGCACATGCGTTCATAATGCACTACATGGATGCGGGATGCTCACTAGCTTCTAAGCCGACAGGAGGCTCTCCGACCACGAAGAAAACCAAGCTCATTAGGATGGTATTCACAGGCAACGCCAGCAAAGCCGTGGCTGCCACTGCCTGATCCAACAGGACTGCGTGAGCCTGCACTGTGCGAGTATTGTCGAGTAGTGCCTCGGGCGAAAGGGTGCCGTCTTCAGAGGCCGCATTCACAATATCCATGACCTGGAGCACGCTTTGTGAATGCCTGGAAGCACTACGCCAAGCACAATCAGCCCCCGTGCTGGACTAGGCTGCAGGCAATCATCTGGTAGAACATTGTCACGGAAATATCTGCTGATGGGATGATCAATGGGCATTTGCCTTGATTGCTGAATGCACAAGGGCTCATCAGGTCACGCTTCTAACCTGCATGGTGCAGACATGCCTTGTCGAGTCCCCACGTAGCATGCTAACGGCTATTCCTAGCAGCCAGGTTGCTCTGCATTGGCAAGAGTATGCCCGTGAGGCCGCTGCTGAATAGATGCATCGAGGTAACCACCACCTAAGAGACAGGAAAACTGCCCACTAGCCTGTACAAGCCGTGATTGATTGTAGTAGCAATTTTTGTTACAACATGTAGCAATATGTAGCGATTGCTGACCAACTGAGGCCCCGGCAGCGCGGATCGGGTAGCCGTATGCACCAGAAACAATCAGATGAGCATACGACACACAGGAAGAATAGCTCAGCCTTGCAGGCACATGGCACACTGCTGCCGCTTCAGCACAAAAGCAGAGCTTTGTCCTGAACACATAAAAAGAGCTGGACTTCACAACCAACACGGCGGTTTGCTATTGAATCCCAGAGGCAAGAAGAGCGGGACCGCAGCGGAGAACGCAGAAAGCCATGATTTCCTGGCTCAAGATCATTGCTGCCACACATGTGATTGCCAAAATGCACGCAACAGCGAGGAAGGAACTCAGAATCATCAGATTCATGTCCGAGCATCCAGTCTCGCAAGCTGAGGCGGCCTCCATCTCCCTTGGCCAACATTGGTTTTTGCCAACATTGGTTGGCCAAACCCCAAAATTGTGTTGCAAGAGATAGGAGGCCAGAGCTCGTAACATGCACGCCTCTAGCACGCACTCTACTCTGGGGAGAAGAACTGCCGCCTGGCAGCGCGCTTTTTGGCTGCCGGGGGATTGTACGGATCCATCACCGCCATGATTGAACGCTGCTGCTGTCGCATTCTGTGGCGTTCCCCTGTCGTCTCCTGACAAGAAGCTCGAGCTGGCCCGCACTACATTCGACACATCTCTGCACATCTTTACAATCCATAATTCCACCACACATCCTGACGATCCATGGGTGGCATCCGTTCGCCGACCGGGGACTGGAGGAGCGCATCGCTCGGCAAAGAACCGGTCATGTCTAGCAAACGAAGACAAACATAAACGAACTTGTGAAAGTGGCCAAACAATCAAAGCGCAACATGGATTACCATCATCTGACTATGACATTGTGTCGCAACACCAAGCTGCTTGACATGTTATATATTACGACTGTTGCTCATGGACAGTCTGGGTTTGGGATGCTTTGACTGGTTCCTGTGCTGGTAAACATGTTCTGAACATTGATCGGGTCATGGATGTGTGGCTGCACATGTCAAACCTTGAGGTGCGAAGCACTCCTCACAATCAGCCCGCGCACACATATCCACACGGCTGCCTGCTGAGTACTGCTGAGGCAGGCTTGTGTACTCCGGAGCTCTTAGGTGCCTCTTCCGTGCGCACCGTTTGGAACCGTTTGGGTGGATTGGTGAGCAAGCAAGTTTAAGTAAATTGAGAGATTGGCTGGCTGAGAGGAAAGACAAGGTCGTCGACATATTTCGATTTCGCACATTTGCAATTGCCGCATGCTCTGTATATCAAATCAACCGAATATTAAAAGTTCTTTCGATTTATGCTCTGTATATCAAATCAAATGAATATTTATATTCTCGATTATTTTTTCTATATCTTCTTGGATTTCTGAAATCGTTCCAACATATGATGCGATCCATTTTTCTTTTTTTGAATTTAATACGAACCTATCTTATTTTCCCTCTCCCTTTATCTTGATTACATATTTTAGATCAAACGAAATGAATATTCATCATCATTGGGATCTCGTCTTTGATATTTCTTATGATTTCAAAAACTGATAAAAAATATGATATTGCGAAGAGATACATACGAATCATTTATTACTTCCTGGCAATAATGAGAATCTGTATAAGGTTTAGGCCCAATGGCTTTTGGAAGTTTTGGAGGAAAATTTTCTGCTTTGGAATATATTTTTATTGCTTTATGTTCTTTATGGGGGGGGGGGGGGTCTGGTGGGAATCGGGGGGGAAGAGGGGGGGGATTTGAGGGGGGTCTCAGAGGTGATCTGGGGGTCCGGGGGAGGGGAGGGTTGGAAGATTTGGAGAGTTTTGCCTTTTCTTAGGGCGAAAAAGTTGTGCCAAAGTTTTAGTCGCAAGTGTTGGGCGAAAAGTTTGGAGGAAAGTTTTGCGAGTAAATTGCGAACGAAAATGTGACAAACTTGAATTTTGCTTGCTCTTTCGAGTATGGTTTCGTTTAGTAGCCGTCTATCGGTTCTAGTATAGGTCCCCTATAGGGGTCTATCGGAAAAGGCATAGACCCCTACTCCTACCCTGAGGGGGATAGACCCCTGTATATAGGTCTGTCCGAAACCGATAGGTACCTGTACACAGGCACCTCCCATAGGTAGGACAAGGGGCCTATGCACAGGGGAGGGGTGCTCTGGCATAGGCCCCTATGCGTGCGATAGACCCCTATCGTTTTAGGATCTGTCCCTGTGCCTAAACCCTCAACCCTAAAAACCCCTGAACCCTAAACCCTAAAAAACCCTAAACCCTAAAACCCCCTAAGCCCTAAACCCTAAAAACCCCCAAACCCCCAAACCCTAACCTCTAAAAAACCCTAACACCTGAACCCTAAACCTTAAACACCCCTAAACCCCAAACCTTCAGACCCCCTAAACCCCTAAAATACCCTAAACACCCTAAAACCCCTGAACCCTAAACCCGAAAAACCCTCAGCCTAAGGCCTGACAAACCGCAATCCCTACACCCAAAAAGAAACCCTCATCCTTACACAACCCTAACCCTACGTCACCCGAAACCCAACCCTAAACCCAAAAGCCCTAAACCCTCAAAACCCCCCAAAGCCCTAACCCTTAAAAAACCCCAAACCCTTCAAAACCCTAAACCTAAACCCTATACGGGGGGCAACCGAGGGGGGACAAAGAACCAAACAGTCAACCCCAGCCGAAGCCCTGAATTTTACCCTAGACCAACCAGAGAAGTCTTGAGCCAAAATATCCATGGGTGTTTTACCCCTTCCAAACCTGCAAAGTGCAACCTCCGCACTCCCCCTGTCCTGAGCTTTCCTCAGGACACCATTGGAGGTGCAGGCTCCTTTTCTTTCTGGCCAAAAACTGTCTTTTTAACAGCAGCCAAACATATGTTTAACGTCCAATAGACGGGCCGCAGCCATTGGCTTGCAAACTATGGTTTAACGTCTTTCCAGGACGACCTCTCAGCACAAAGGAACGTGGTTGCACCATCAAAGCTTTCATGTATGTTCTGGTACCATGGCTCGTAATCCATCTGCTGCACTTGGTACTGCAAAGACACAGCCGAATCTACAGACTTCCGCTCAGCAGAAGACGACAAGTACAAGGCTCAAGGCGGGCAGAGCAAATCCCTTGCGCGCACAGCTGCGCGTGAGGGAAGCTCATGCAGGATGCCACCTTGAGCTACACTGTGTTCGCACACTTGAGTCGAGGGCAGCGCACTCCTTATGCCTCCCCACACCCCAACCTGCATGCTCCCCTGATACCCACGGTTACAAAGGAAAAATCTCACAGCGACAGCCCAAAACAGTTTGCGTGTCAGAACTACGCATGTGCCAAGCCCGAAACCCCAAGCCCACACTGCGCCTGCAGGTCACCGCTTGCGGAACCCCAACCGCCACGAGGAGTCCTGGCTGTGGTGGCAAAAAGATACAGAGATTGGCGATTTTGGGTTCATGGCTCAGGGAATAGGCTGACCCCCAACGACGCTCGAACTGCCAAACGGAAGAAGCCCCCTCCAAGAATTGACGCTCGCTCCCGATCAGCGGGATGAGCGCACAGCGAGAGTGTGCCACATGCAGGATAGTAGATCCTTGGGTGGACAGGCGCGTGATGAAATGGATCGAAGGGAACTTGCAGTAAAATACACGAACTGCTTACAATGATCGTACGCTTCGTGTACAAAACAACCCTCCTAGATACCTACGATACCCCTTTGGACTCTTGTAAAACCTCCCATTTCACCCTGTTGGGGCCTCGAGAACCTGAAACCCCTCCTCTTCGTGCAACGAAGCCGCCAGAGGGGATCGTAGAGATCCGTGCTCATGAGCCATCGGTTCAGGATCGCCACGGCAATCTGGGCTTGAATAAAGACTGCAGGGGTACTCTACGGACTTTTTAGGCTTAACAGTCAGAAGAGCCTCCAAGTAAGCTTCGTAAGGACTGTCAAACGCAATCCCTCCCAGGCTGGGTTCTCTCTTCCGCCTCCCAAACTAAGCATGCACCATCATTATTGGCATGATCGTTATTGCCCTGCTGTAGTGCATGAGGGGTTTGTCCAAGCCGCATTGCCGATGAGGCTGGCGAGCCGGGCTGCAATGCCGATGGAGCTCAGCGCCTGTTTCGGTCGGGAACGTTTTTAGAATGGTTTGATAAGGATCCATTCGGATTTCACCGGATGCTGCAAGTCTATGACAGGGCTCGATATGGAGTGTTATAAGGGGATCATTGCGGGTTTCTGGCACTTTGGGTGGCGGCATTGCGCTCTTGTTACAATATCCTCATCACTAGGTTCACAGCGAGGGGCCTAATTTTCCGCGACTGGTATAGATTGCCAGCGCTGCTTTCATCAGGAAAAAACATGTTGTTGCTTTAAGCTTTGCCGCTTCTTGTAATACCCATACCTTTTCTTACTGCCACGAATTTACCACAGATTTTGAAGAGTTTAACCGGGCTTTCAAAGGATTCTGCGGAGGGTCGTGGCCGCTGAGATGTCAAATAGAACCCCAAGCTTCCTTCGCGCTGGGATCCCTCTATATCGCTATTGAAGGCACCGACATGGAAATTTGGAGTGGGATGTGAAACACTTGGGACACACACACACACATTAGAATCAGAACCTGTTCCCCAAACTGGCTGCACTGCGCCAACTCCCTGAACCCCCTACCCGGGCTTCAGAAACCCTTTACAGTATCGTTACAAGAGACCTATAACAGGAATAAGATTTGAAACCCCGCCACTACCCTTGTGAATTCCCCCCCTATGAATCAGGAAAGCCCCGAAGACCCCCAAACTGCACAATAAAGCACAAAAGCCCTAAACCAGAAACAAAAAAACATCGACCAGCTGCGACAACCCTTACGAAACCCCCAAACCCAAAGCCGCAAACCTCCTATAACCCCTACAATTGCAAAAAAAGCTTCCGCCCTTTTGGGGTCGGGCCCGGAGGCCAAGCGCACGAGCGGCGCGTTCGGGAGGCCGGCGCAGTTCAGACAGATCACCTGACGGGGATTTCGGTCACTTAAGGCCTTATAAGGCTTGGTTCTGATTTAGGAGTTCAAGTTTAGGCCCTTTTGCCCATAGCGTATCTGTCAGGAGCGATTTTTCGGGTCTTGCAAGGGCTTTAGGGTGTGGGCTTTTAGTGTGTCGGGTGGGTTTCGAAGTCAATGGGTCCAGACTCACGGGATCCGGTACACACGTTTCGGGTTCTAGCGCCGGTGCCAACGTCAATGAAACCGGACTCACCAGGCGCTGCATCCGGCACAAAGGCGAAATCCAAGATGCTGGCAGGGACTTGGAGGGTTTGAGGGCTAAGACTGCAGAGTGATTTTGTAAGGACAAAACGTGTGAAGAAAGGTGTTGTGGATCAGATCACTTTGTTTGCTTTTGCGACATGCCTCTCACTAAGGCTCGGGTGTTCCTGCAACAATGCACACACCTGATTGGGGGCATGCACCGATGTCCACCCTCGCCAGCAGCTCCAGAATTGTCAAGACAGCCTTAAGGCCCGCCCAAACTCTCGCGAGTTCCACACGCATCACTCGTTTGAACCAGTGTCCCCCCCGCCTCCCGCCAAGAGCATCAAGAGCACGCCAAACCGCTGCCTAGCAGTCCGATGCAGCACGTGCCACGCAAGGAGCACGCGAAGGAAGCTGTGCATGAAGTCAGTATGTGGCGTGCAGCCCACGCTGACTTTTCTTGTGCGGGTCTATCTGAAGCCGTAACGCTGGCATAGCTGGCAGTCAAATGGCAGTCACTCATGTAGCACCGTCTGGCCTTTCGGAGCATTGTCCCGGAAACAGGCCAGAAGTGAAACTCAAAGAGGGCAGCGACCAGCTTTGGCGAAAGAAGAACCACCGAGGGTTCACAGGTCCATCTCCATTCTAAATAGTAAACTCAATAACGTGATTGGGATCCCAATCAGGAAATACTAAAATACTTCATACATATATATACATATATCATATCATATCATTTCTTATATGCTAGTTGCAGCAATACATCCGGCCTTAGACATGGACCTTACACTTCCCGACCTCACCCGGAGACGGAATATGAAGCGACAAATGTCGTGAAGAATCGATTGAAGCTAATGAACAAAACTTGGCCAGCCTAGGGCGAAGGCCCGCCTCGTCACGTCTTCGTCATGCGCTTCTTCTGCTTCTTCTCCTTTAGCTCTGCCACGTGCTGAAGAGAGCGCTGCCTGCTGGCCTCCTTCCTCAGACTCTGCCGAAGCCGGATGTGATCTTCGGCATGGCACATTAAGCAAGGCTGCCGCCAGCAGCCACGCTTGCTCGCAACAAAGACGCAGGGCGTGCAATTTCCGCTGCAACTCCCTGGCTCCGTGCTCTTTGTCTTCTCTGTTGACCCATTTGTGTTGCGGACCATCGTTTCAGACAAGTAGGCGAGGATCTTCATCTGGCCTTGCAGCAGGTCACCACTAGCATTCATAGGTGGTTGCAAAGCAGGCAAGGAGCTGCCGGGGAACTTGACAAAAGCTGAGGAGCATGGCTGCGCAAAAGTAACTCTGCAACTATGCGAGGGTTCGAAACCAGAAATCAGGGCACGGAATGGCACGGAGGCAAACGGATCGTATCTATCTTGCAGTCGCTCTCGCACGAGCTTGTCTCAATTTTGTGCTGTGGCCTTGGCCTATGCCTTTCGATCCTAATTTCATGGCAATGTTTCGAGGGCAAAGGCATCTAACTGAGGTCGTGTCCTTGCAATCGTAACTGGTGTGAGTCTGGACCAGCCAGCCGTGGGTGCAGATGGTCTGAATCGTCGTCGCGAGGCGACGCACACAGCCTGCACTCTTGCGCCATGCTGACGGCTACCTTTGGCCCTGGGCCAGACCTTTGAGCAAAAACGGGAACAGCTTCGGCTCTTGCGTTTTGACAACCACTTGCAAGGCAGCATCATGCATCCAGCGCTGATGAGGAGCCCATCTCAGGCGCTCACGAAGGTGTCTGGCAGGGGGTGGCTGCCGCCATCTGCGGGCTGGAGGCCAGCAGCACCTGCACTCCACTGGGCCCAAGTCTCAAGCGTGAGCATCTTTGGTGGTCTGATGTCCAGATCCATCCTTGCTGGCTTCGTTGCGAAAGCTAATTAGTTTACCTTCCACAGACTGCCTTGTGACACCTGGTGCGGCACTTCAACCTTGGCATGGCGACTGGCCACACGCTACCCATTTCTTAGTTCACGAGTTGATAAGCCCCAGAAAGTGCACACTTTCAGTTCTATAGGGGGTCGTATTATCCCAAAAAAAATATAAAGGGTGCTCACTCAGCTACTATGTCTTGGTGCCCATCGAATGCTGCGCTTCCCACCTCTGAATTCTAGCCCGACTTAGCTACTAACATGATATGTCTGCGCGTTGCAACACCATCAACTGCACGACGAAGTCCTGCAGAAAGGGCAACTATTTGGCAACTTGCTCCTAATGGCAAGGAGGTGCTATATAAAACTGTGGATGTTGCCGTATCCAGGTGAACGAATTACACGGCGCTTGGCCGGCGCTGCACACAGGAGCTTCGCAAGGACACAAGCTGAGCCAGTTGTTCGGCCCAAGTTCTCCGAGACACAGCAGCTCTTCAAACCGGTTGCGGCGACTGTCCGCAGGACGTATGGCGTACATACGCAAGACTCAACAGAACGGAACCAACAAAAGCCGAGGACAAAGGAGTCCGCTCGCGTGAAACACTATTCAAGTGGGATCCACACCACATCAAACGGTTGCAGTGAACATCCTGAAGCTTGGACCCAGACCGCACGGACCAGGCGGCCTGCCGTCGCCGGCTCGTGGCTTCATGGCCACGGCTTTGCTCCCCAGCGAGCTCTGGATTCCCGTGAGGCGTTGCCTGCTAAGCATCACCATCACCACGATGAAAGACAACAGACTTTGGACTTCTGTGTTGTACCGAACAGGCTTATGTACAACACCAGACCCGGCGCCACGAATCTCTCAGACGAGGGCAAGACAAGTCATGAGCAAGAGATGCCTTGAGAAAGACATGGCCTCAGAAGCTGAGATGAAGCCATGGGATCTAGGATCCCAGGCATGACGTGGACCCTCGATGAAACGAGGAAGACAATTGAGAGGGATTCTGAAGGCAAGGCGTGCTGTTTGCCAGAGGTCCACATTCAGGCTCTCGTCCGGGATTCCCCCGAACACCTCCATCGCAGGCGCACCTGTTTTGGACCCTTCTTGACTTCTTGCAGGTTGCAGCCGCCGGCCCAAGCTCTTGGCAAGTTTGTGCTTAGGTCTTAAATTCCATATGGGCTTTGCGCCGGAGAAGTAGAAGTGAGCTATGAGGCTGAAAACGCCCCCTCGAAGGCAGGCTTCGCAGGCTTCCGGCTTCCGCTTCTCTTCACCTTTGGGGCCGGGCTTCTGCAAGCTCCTGTGCAGAACCGGCAAAATCCGGCCCACCCCCACCTTCGGTAGAGGGCGCACCAGATCTAAACTGATAAGGCGATCTGTCTTGTCTCAATTTGCTCTGGCTTGCGAAACTACTGCAGGGGTGTTGGAATCTGGGCTCTTGCTTCGCTGTCGGGGGTTTAGGCTGCCGGGTTTAGGCTCAGAGAGTGAGATATCCAGAAGTTCAGAACTGCTCAATCTCTGAGCTTGAATCCTACGGCTTAGGGTTTAGGATGCAGGGCTTTAGGCACTCGAAGCTCCGAAAAGCTCAACGTCAGAACTCTTGACCAACCCGACCAACCCGTACAGAACCCTGAAGAACCCTGTGTATAGCCCCATGTCAGGACTCCTACAGAACCCTTTGCAACACCTACAGAGCCCACAGACATCGCGCTCCTGGGCTCTTTGGCCACTCGTTTGCACCCGCTGAAGCTTCGAGGTGCTCGGATTTTCAGACAGCCAGCTCAAGCCCCCGCCTAAGCTCCATCAACTTCCCCAAAGCAGCAAAACATATCAAAGGTGTTGGAGAAACCCAGAAGCACCGACCAGGCTCGAAATCTGAAATCTGTGAGCAGCTCGGGGCTCTGCCCCGCGCGACAACTTCAAACGTGAGGTAAGATCCCGAAACCCTGCTGTGACTAGTCGGCCCCTGATTAAAACGTGGCACTGAGAAGCTGCCATATGCAGAGTTCCCGAGGCCTGGATCGGCGACTCACCGCTGACATTGACGGAAGCAAAGCGCCTGGCTTGCGGCTGAAGCAGACTTCTGGCAGGGCTTCTTTCTGAGGAGGCGAGCGAGAAGTCCGAGGCCCAGCTCCGCCAAAGAGGGCAAAACTGGCGAGGGTGCAGGCACGGATGGAGCGCTTCGCAGATCCCAGCACTGCAATGCATAAACGTGATTACATCCAATGCTTCGAGGAGGTACATGCATGGAAGGCTTGCTCTAACATCTGAAGTACAAGCATGGGCGTTTTATCGCAGCATGCTCGTTTTTGTGTTGGGTTGGTGCTTGGTGATGATCAGACTTTCAGGTATGTTGCATGACTCGACGCTTGAAGTTGACACCACTACTCGCCTTCTCACCTCCTTGCTTACTTCCCTTCTTACCTTCCATGGACCTCCAACTTTCTCCTATTGCTGTGAAACTCCTTGCATCAGCACTGAGATTCCAGCGGTCATCCGCATGAAGGGCTCGAACAGCTGGCTGCACCTGCAGATTTCATTTCGTGCTGCTGCTATACCTTCAGATCGGCTCCGCAAGAAAGCCGGACCCATGCCGAAGGCTGGTTGTTTGCCTTTTTCGCGATCAAGCCGAGACGTGCGTGCCGAGTCGGCTACAACGTCGTTTGAACGGTACGTACATCGACGTCAGTCTCGCATTTTGGCATTGTGGAACGTAAAGTCGGCACTACAGGTTGCAATCAAGGCAATATCTCAAGATGTACTGTTCGCCGCCTTCACACCAACACTACCAAATGCCTGTACAACGCCTCCACATAGTCATAGGATTGCTCGGTCCAGCTGAAGGTGCTTTCTCACATTAAGGCACGATTTTGCCGCCTCCAAGCACTGAGTTTGATTGAATTTGCGGGAATGGGCTGCAGCTAATCGCATTATAGTCGCATCACCTGAATCGCAGGGCAATGCGTGAAATGTGCAGACATGTACCTGCGCGTGTTTGTGTCCATACAAATATATATGTATGGAAAAGTGATGCTTGATTGATTCCACAGCCCACTTTCGACAAAACTTGCAGGCGCGCTTCCTTGTGTGACCCGGTGCGGCTCTTCAGCCTTTTTACGGCGACTGGCCACACGTCACTGGGTGCACGTCGAATGCTTTGGGATTTAAACGCCCCGTCCTTGCTTCGACAGTGGAGACAGAGTAGACGGCACATGCCACACACGCACCACACACCACTAAATTCAAACCAGTTTCACCGACTCACGCCCATGTCCTGATATATCTTCGACTTTGCACTGCAACATCACCAACTGCACGACGATCCTATCACAACTGGGCCACTGCGTGGCAACTTGTGAAGTGTCGCGTCACGCTTTGGAAGCTGCCGACAAGTGAACGAATTATGCAAGACTTTGGATCTCGTCACCGAGCTTTAACACAGTGACTCCTTTCGCCGGCACTGCATACATGATCTAACACCACTATAATTCCTGACTCTAAGCATCTGCGACACCACCCAATGCACCGAAACGAAGACTCCAACTACGAGGCAAGCCTGCGGAACGTTGTAAGTAGGCCCTCTGCTGTTGTGTTTTAACCGCTCTTCCGGCCTGCTATGAATAAAGATCGACGAATTAGGTGGAAATCTCACCTTCGTATTTCATCGTCCGCAGTGCTTCATGATTCGTTGTGGTTGTTGGTTGCTGGTTGTGGTTGTGGTTATTAAGTGGTTGCGGCTGCTGTTGTTGTTGTTGTTGTTGTTGTTGTTGTTGTCGTGGTTGTTGTTGTTGTTGTTGTTGTTGTTGTTGTTGTTGTTGTTGTTGTGTTTAAGTGTGTTGTTGTTGTTGTTGTTGTCGTCGTTGTTGTTGTTGTTGCTGCTGGTGTTGTTGTTGTTGCTGTTGTTGTTGTTGTTGTAATGTTATTGTACTGTTGTTGTACTGTTGTTGTACTGTTGTTGTACTGTTGTTGTACTGTTGTTGTACTGTTGTTGTACTGTTGTTGTACTGTTGTTGTACTGTTGTTGTACTGTTGTTGTTGTTGTTGTTGTTGTTGTTGTTGTTGTTGTTGTTGTTGTTGTACTGTTGTTGTTGTTGTTGTTGTTATTGTTATTGTTGTTTTTTTTGTTGAAGCTGCTAACTGCTGTTGCTACTGGTATTGTTGTTGCCGCGTCAGTGGGCCGCTGGCCACACGTACATAATACTGTTGTGGACGAGGCGGGCAATTTTTTGATAGCAATAGTTTTGCTCTTGATGTAGCCCCATGCGGATGCCATGTGCCGGTCACGAGCTCATAATTCCTGCTTCTAAAGGCCGCTCTCTCAGCGACGCCATTTGTGAGTGTGCAATTTTTGCTGCTCACTGATGCATCTGCTGCTGTTGCCCAGCGCTGCAAGGGCTGGTCGCCTTAAAGCCCCTCCACAACATAGACCGCTCCCGTGCTCTTGTCGTGGACCTGAATCGGGTTGCTGCCAAGCTTGTCGCAACCCCAAATGGCGAGGGTGGAGCCGACGACGAAGTCCACGCTGCTGGCCAATCCTGCCTTGTCCATCCAAAAGCCGGAGCACCAGGTTCTGCCGCAGTCGGAGCAGGTTGACACGTGGTGAAGAACAAGCGGTTCGAAGGTCACGAAAAACACCATGCCGGTGCTGGGGTCATGGGCTGTGACGGGATTGCTTCCCACCTTGTCACAACCCCATTCCGGGAGCGTGGCACCAATCACGAACTCCCCACTGCTTTGTAAGTTGGGATCATCCTTGAAGAAGTTTACACAGAAGTTGACGGAGCCACACGTCGTGCAGTGGTTCACGTGATGAAGAATGGCCGGCTGGACAATGTAGATACCGCCGTTGTTCGGCCTCCCTACGAAAAGAGGATTTGCAGGAACCTTCTCGCAGCCCCATTCATGAACTGGCACTCCCACTCGGTAATAAGGCTGCCAGTCACCAATCGGTGAACATCCGGAAAACCCACATTGCTCACATGAGTTCACCCAGTGGACCGCCACACCCGGAGTGCCTTAGGACGCAACGCACCCCGTCGCTCGAAAGAACTCAACGGCCTGTGCACAGGCCTTCGTGAGACTGCAAACGAGTACTACGACTACTACGACTACTACGACTACTACGACTACTACTGCTGCTACTACTACTACTACTACTACTACTACTACTACTACTACTACTACTACTACTACTACTACTACTACTACTACTGCTACTACTACTTCTGCTACTACTACTACTACTACTACTACTACTACTACTACTACTACTACTACTACTACTACTACTGCTACTACTACTACTACTACTACTACTACTACTGCTGCTGCTGCTACTACTACTAATACTACTACTACTACTACTACTACTACTACTACTACTACTACTACTACTACTACTACTGCTACTACTGCTACTACTACTACTACTACTACTACTACTACTACTACTACTACTACTGCTGCTACTGCTGCTGCTACTACTACTACACTACTACTACTACTACTACTACTACTACTACTACTACTACTACTACTACTACTAACTACTACTACTAACTACTACTACTAACTACTACTACTTCTACTACTACTACTACTACTACTACTACTACTACTACTACTACTACTACTACTACTACTACTACTACTACTACTACTAGGAGGAGGAGGAGGAGGAGGAGGAGGACGGCACGCGGCAGTAACCGCTGCCTTACAACCACGTCCCCCCCCGTATCTCAGGAGAGCTCCGTAAGCGTCATAGCTCGCCTCCACGAGGGGTTCAAGTGGAGGACTAAACTAGACTATGCATCCAAGTGGCCAGGAAAGGGATGAGGGGGGCAAGGAGAGAAAGAAGCGGAGGAAGGACAGAGAGGAGGCAAGGGAAAGGAGAGGCCGAAGACTGGGGGTGGTTGCGGGAGGGAGCAGCGCCCTGACAGGGAGGGAGACAAGGGGCCGGCGAGGACAAAACATAAGCGAAGGGCCAAGGGTGGACCAGAAACAACCCCCCCCACGAAGCGCCAGGGAGGGGGGGTTGAGAAATGGGAAAAAAGGAGGAAGCAGACGCCGCGCAACCAAACCCAACCCAACACCCACACCCACCCACACCCCCGCCCAAGCCCGCGCCCGAAGCACCCACGCACCCACGCCCCCACGGCCCCACGCACCCACGCCCCACCCACCCAACCACCCACCCACCCGCACACCCACCCACCCGACCAACCAAAAAAAACACACACACCCACACAACACACACAACACACACAACACACACAACACCCACAACGCACACAACACACACAACCCACACAACACACACAACACACACAACACACACAGCACCCACAACACACACAACACACACAACACACACAACACACACAACACACACAACACACACAACACACACAACACACACAACACACACAACACACACAACACACACAACACACACAACACACACAACACACACAACACACACCACACACACAACACACACAACACACACAACACACACAACACACCCAACACACACAACACACACAACACACACAACACACACAACACACACAACACACACAACACACACAACACACACAACACACACAACACACACACAACACACACACAACACACACACAACACACACACA
>CAJNDS010000555.1:0-52131 GCA_905221605.1 Symbiodinium natans | reverse complement strand
GGAGCGGGGGTACGGCGGTCAAAAACATTGGCCATAGCACAAGAGTCGCGCGCGGAGTACCAGTCGCTTTCCCCGATGAGGCGCCTTGCGGTCAAGCCTGTTTTGACGGCGGAGCTCATGGAGGACAGGTTCAGGAAGTTGGAGCGCAATTTTTTCCTTTCAGTGGGGGGGCGCTCAGGACCGGGCTCAGCTTCTTCGTCAGTTGGATGTGGCAGAAAGCGCTCCAGGTCCTACAGAGGCGCTGAGAAGATGGCATCGCCTTCTCCAGCGGGCCGCGGACATTGAGGTGAAGCTGCCAGACGAATCGGTTCAGACTCGCTCCCTCACGACGATCGTGAAGAAGACCTCGGAATCCTTTCCGGACTTTAAGTTTCGAGTGGCTCTGGCGCGGACGGAGTTGCAGATCGACACGAGGCCAACTCAGGACAACGTGACGCGGCACCTACCGCATTTGCTAGCCGAGTTGGAGCCCTTGGGCTGCAGCGCCGACGGGTAACGGCGACCACCTTGAAGGGCCTCCAATCTTCGGCGGATGGGTCACCAAAGGCAAAGGCAAGGCCCACGATTGACAAGCCATGCAAATGGTTTGGAACGGACGATGGATGCCGCCGAGGAAAGGACTGTTCCTTTACCCATTCTTGGGACGGCCTGCAGCGCGCAGAAAGGTGCTTGCGCGGTTCCACAAAGTATCGTGCGAAGGAGTGTCCTGTAAAGAAGGGTGTGCCAGCAACTAGTGACAAGGGTGGCAAGCCAACCCTGGCAAAGCTCCGTGACCTGACTGGTGTCTATCCGACTATCCCTTGCGGCGCAGTGGTAGTGGATGAGGTTGCCGGAGGGCCTTCGAGGTGAACGGCATCGAAGAAGAAGAACCACCCTGACCTGAGGAGATGTAGCCTCTGGCGCTCCCGATTGTGATGATCCTGCCTGTGGTGGTGGAGGCTGTGGCTGGGCATCTTAAATGAAACGAATCGTTCGCTTCAAGTTCAAGCCACACTATCAAAGCTAACAAAGGCCTACGAAATCCTAAGCCTAAACAAGCACTGCCCACGAGCTCTCCATCTTTTTTGACTTTGCCGGAAATGCCGCTCAGAGTTCAACGCAGAACGCAAAGCCCGTAGCCATTTTGGCTCAAGCCACACACACCATGCAAGAGTAGCATCAGAGCATTGCTTGGATAGCTTTGTCTTTTTTACTCAGCTTTGACTTTTATATTGCTTTTATAAGATCTCTCATGTGTGCCTAGCTTAGTGGGGCGGGGTAGCTTGCAGTTCCTCACGCCCGTGAGAAGACCTGCCCACAGGGGCGCACATGGACTGCGTTGGCCTGTGAGCCATCAGGTGCACCGCAAGGTTCCAACACAAACCTTGGCATTCTGGCTTGCGTTTTTGGTGCAGCTTCCAAGTGAAGCCCGGCAAGCAGCTTGCAGTGCTTGCTTTTCGAAACTATTTCGACAAGTGCCCTTCTGTTATGGAACAATTTCATCCAGTACTTGGATGATGTGGTTTTGCAGTCTTTGAGCTTTGGAGACGCTCTCAAACAGAGCCTGGTGAATGTGGCCTTTTCCTGGCAGCTTGCAGTTCTTGCGTTTCAGGGTCGCTTTCAAATAGTTTTGGAGTGTGTGGCCTTGCTTGGCAACTCGCGGTCCTTGAGCGTCGGAAGCAATTTTCACCGAAGCTCGGAGGATGTGG
The DNA here is from genome assembly GCA_905221605.1 of Symbiodinium natans. NCBI lineage: Eukaryota > Dinophyceae > Suessiales > Symbiodiniaceae > Symbiodinium > Symbiodinium natans. Next base: position 50,443 of record CAJNDS010000555.1, on the reverse strand, counting down.
CCGTGCCTGGCAGCTTTCAGTCCTTGAGCTTCCGAGGCTGTTTCAACCAGAATTTGGCGCAAGTGACCTTGCCAGGCAGCGCGCAGTCCCTGAGCTTTGTAAATTGGTTCAAAATAGAGCTGAGTGAATGTGGCCCCGCCGGGCAGCTTGCGGTCCTTGAGCTTCGGGCGTCATTTCAGTGGGAGCTTTGAGCATGTGGCTTTGCCTGGCAGCTTGCATTCAGAGCTTTGGTGCCCATCTCAGCCAGAGCCTGGGGAAAGTGGCCTTGCTTGGCAGCTTGCAGTCCTTCAGCTCCGGACATTGGCTCAAACAGTTTGGATAGTGTGGCCCTGCCGGGCAGCCTGCAATCTTTGAGCTTGCTTCAACCAGAGCTTGGAGAGTGTGGCCTTGTCTGGCAGCTTACATCTTGTAGCCTTGTCCTGCCTCACGACACGTCAACGTTCTGCTCGAGCACCTTTGGCCAGGTTTGAATGTGGTCGGGCCAGATGATCACATTGGGCTTGCGTTCAGCCAGAGCTTCAAGAATGTGACCTTGCCTAACAGTTTGCAGCCTCTGAGCTTCGGTGGTTTGTTAGACCATAGCTTGTCGATTATGGCCTTGCTTGGCAGTCTGCAGTCTTTGACCTTCGGAGTTTCTGTCAAGGAGAACGTGGCTTTGCTTGGCATTTTGCAGTCCTTCAGCTTCGGAGGCTCGTTCAACCAGAGCTTCAAGAGTGTGGCCTCTCTGGCAGTTTGCAGTCCTTGTGCTTCGGGTATGCCTTCAACCAGAGCTAGGAAACTGTGACTTTGCATGGCAGCTGACAGTCCTTGAGCATCGGACAGTCTTTCACAGTCTTTCATCCAGAGCTTGGCGAATGTGGCTTTGCCTGACAGTTCGCAGTCCTTGAGCATCGGCTCTTCGTTCAACTAGAGCTTATAGAATGTGGCCTTGCATGGCAGTCTGCAGTCCTTGTATTTCAGAGGTGCTTTCAACTAGAGTTTGGGGCAACCAGAGCTTGGAGAACATGGCTTGGCTGAGCAACTTACAGTCCCTGAGCTTTGTATTCTTTCAACCAGCGCTTGAAAAAATGTGGCTCTGCCTGGCAGTTTGCAATCCTTGAGCTTCGGGGCGTTTTTACCTGACATTTCCCAGCACCCTGCAGACGTTGACCTTTGGACATGACCTCAACCAGAGCTTGGAGGGGGTCCAGGGCGAAGGTCCCCCCACGTACTGCAGACATTGACCTTCGGACGCGCCTTCAACCAGACCTTGGAGGGCGTCTAGCCACCCAGCATGCTGCGGGCATTGATCTTTGGGTGGGCGTTCATCCGGAGCTTGCGGGGGATCATTTTCCCAGCACCCTGCAGAAATTCACCCTTACAGGCTCCTCACTGCGCTCCTGGCCCTGCCAGCAACCCTTAGAGGTTTCTCACGGCGCTCCTGGCCCGGCCAGCAACCCTTACAGGCCCCGCACTGCGCTCCTGGCCTGGCCAGCAACCCTTAGAGGCCCCGCACTGCGGTTCTGGCCCTGCCAGCAACCCTTAGAGGGCTCTCGCTGCGCTCCTGGCCCGGCCAGCAACCCTTAAAGGGCTCTCACTGCGTCCTGGCCCGGCCAGCAACCCTTAGAGGGCCCTGTACTGCGCTCCTAACCTTTGCCAGCAACCCTTAGAGGTCTCTCACTGCGCTCCTGCCCTTACAGGCTCCTCACTGCGCTCCTGGCCCTGCCAGCAACCATTAGAGGTCTTTCGCTGCGCTCCTGGCCCGGCCAGCAACCCTTAGAGGCCCCGCACTGCGCTCTTAGCCTGGCCAGCAACCCTTAGAGGCCCCGCAGTGCGCTTGTGGCGCTGCCAGCAACCCTTAGAGGGCTCTCACTGCGCTCCTAGCCCGGCCAGCAACCCTTAGAGGGCTCTCACTGCGCTCCTGGCCCGGCCAGCGGCCCTTAGAGGCCCCAAACTGCCCTCCTAACCTTCAACCCTCAGAGGTCTCTCACTGCGCTCCTGCCCTTGCAGGCTCTTCACTGCGCTCCTGGCCCTGCCAGCAGCCCTTAGAGGGCTCTCACTGCGCTCCTGGCCCGGCCAGCAACCCTTAGAGGCCCCGCACTGCGTTCCTAACCTTTGCCAGCAACCCTTAGAGGTCTCTCACTGCGCTCCTGGCCCGGCCATCAACCCTTAGAGACCCCTCACTGCGCTCCTAACCCCTGACCTTCGGACGCTCTTTCAACCAGGGCTTGAAGGGGATCCAGCTCCCCAGCACGTTGGAGACGTTGGCGTTAGGGTCAACCAGAGCTTTGAGAAGGTGGCTTTGCCTGGCAGTCCCTGAGCTTCGGATTCATTCGACTAGAGCATAAAAATGTGGCTCTGCCCGGCAATTTGCAGTCCTTGAGCTTCGGGGAGTCTTTCAACTAGAGCCCCACGAAAGTGACTTTTGCCGGGCTGCTGCAGTCCCTGAGCTTCGGATGGACGGAGGCGCTTTCAAATCAGAGTTAGGAGACTGTAACCTTGCTTTGCAGTCCCTGAGCTCCGGTTTTTCGTTCAACCTGAGCCTGGAGAATGTGGCTTTCCTGGCTGTTGCAGACCTGAGCTTGGAGAATGTGGCTTCTCTGGCTGTTTGCAGACCTCGAGCTTCGGATGTTCGTGCAATGGCGAATGTGGCTTTGCCTGGCAGCTTGCAGTTCCTTGGGCTTGGGACAATACTTCAACCAGAGCTGGCGATTTCAACCAAAGCTTGAGGGGCGTCCAACTCCCCAGCGCACTGCAGATGTCGATCCTGCGGCGGGTGCTCAGCCGCAGCTTGCAGGGGACCCAATTCCCCGGCACCCTGCAGATGTTGACCTTTGGACATGATCTCAACCAGAGCTTGGAAGGGATCCAGCTTCCCCGGCCAGCAACCCTTAGAGGGCCCTGCACGACGCTCCTAACCTTTGCCAGCAACCCTTAGAGGTCTCTCACTGCGCTCCTGCCCTTACAGGCTCCTCACTGCGCTCCTGGCCCTGCCAGCAACCATTAGAGGTCTCCCACTGCGCTCCTGGCCCGGCCAGCAACCCTTAGAGGCCCCGCACTGCGCTTCTAGCCTGGCCAGCAACCCTTAGAGGCCCCGCACTGCGCTCCTGGCTCTGCCAGCAACCCTTAGAGGGCTCTCACTGCGCTCCTGGCCCGGCCAGCAACCCTTAGAGGGCTCTCACTGCCTCTGCGCTCCTGGCCCGGCCAGCAACCCTTAGAGGCCCCAAACTGCCCTCCTAATCTTCAACCCTTAGAGGTCTCTCACTGCGCTCCTGCCCTTACAGGCTCTTCACTGCGCTCCTGGCCCTGCAAGCAACCCTTAGAGGGCTCTCACTGCGCTCCTGGCCCGGCCAGCAACCCTTAGAGGCCCCGCACTGCGTTCCTAACCTTTGCCAGCAACCCTTAGAGGTCTCTACTGCGTTCCTGGCCCGGCCATCAACCCTTAGAGACCCCTCGCTGCGCTCCTAACCCCTGACCTTCGGACGCTCTCTCAACCAGAGCTTGAAGGGGATCCAGCTCCCCAGCACGTTGGAGACGTTGGCGTTTGGGAGCAAATTTAATCAGAACTTGCATCGGATCCAGTTCCCCAGCGCGCTGCAGACATTGACACCTTCAACAAAAGCTGGGAGTGGCGCCAGCTCCTCAGCGCATTGCAGACATGGGACTTTGGGCGTGAGTCCAACCAGGGCCTGGATGGGATCCTGTTCCCCAGCACCTTGCACATACAGTGTCCTTTGAAGTTGGCTTCAAGCATAGCTTGGAGGAATCCATCTCCTTAGCGCCCTGCGGACATTGATCCTGGGCCTTTGCTGCTACCAGAGCTTGAAGGGAGCGTGTAATGTGAGCGACGTGCACGAGTACCATCGTTGGGGGACAAGTTCATGGGTTCGCTCAGCTTACTTTCCTGAGTGTCGGCCTCACGCTTCTGCCCAACATGCGTTGCTTGCAGCACTGTCGCACGCAAGTTGCTGCAAGCTGACCTGCGCTACTTTCATGTGTCCGGCAGAATTTGTGCCAGACGTTGCGGAACTGGCTCCCACCACGCTTTCTCAGCTCAGCCGTTGCAAAGCCATATGCGCCACTTTCACATGCCCTGCAAACTACATAGCTCAGCCATTGCTGGCCGCGTCAACTTTTGTGAGCCAAACGAGTTGCTGTCAAGCCACCTGCGCTGCATCTACCTACTCTGTACATGGTGCGGCCAACCCGGACCGCACACTGGCTACTTCTCTCATTCAGGGAAGCTTCTGCCCTGCCGCTTGCGCAGGCCCTTTCAGGGCGACAAACGTTTGCGTTGCATGGCCTTGGCCCTTGCAAGGTCCCCGCCGTAGCTTGGATAATGTGGCCTTGCCTGGGCGCCTGCAATCCTTGAGCTTCGGAGCATGATTCTACCGGAGCTTGTAGTATGTGGCTTTGCCTTGGAGCTTGCAATCCTTGAGCTTCGGAGTGCGTTTCCACCAGAGCGTGGAGAGAGTGGCTTCGCCTGGCATCTTCCATTCCTTGGCTACGGAACATGTTTCTATCGTAGCTTGGAGTAGTGGCCTCGCCGGGCAGCCTGCGCTGCCTGCGCTTCGGAGTGTGTTTCAAACAGAGCGTGGGGAAAGTGGTTTCGCCTGGCAGCTTGCCGTCCTTCAGCTTTGGATACGAGTTCAGCGGGAGCTTGCAGAATGTGGCCTTGCTTGGCAGCTTGCAGTCCTTGAGCTTCGGGACGCGTTACGCCAGAGCTTGGAGAATGTGGCTTTTCCTGGCAGCTTTCTTTCCTTGAGCTTCGGAGCATGTTTGCTCTGCTTGAGCTTCGGAATGTGTTTCAATCAAAGCTTGGAGAACGTGGCTTTGCCTGGCAGCTGGCAGTCCCTGAGATTCGGAGCAAGTTTCTAACATAGCTTGGAGAATGTGGCCTTGCCTGGCAGCTTGTAACCCTTGAGCTTGGAGCATGTTTCTACCTTAGCTTGAAGAATGTGGCCTTGCCGGGCAGCTTGCGCTGCTTTAGCTTCGGAGCGTGCTTCAACCAGAGCGTGGAGAAAGTGGCGTTGCCTGGCATCCGGCAGTCCTTGACCTTCAGATACGAAGTCAACTTGCAGTCCTTGAGCTTGGGGACGCGTTACACCAGAGCTTCGAGAATGTGGCTTTGCCTGGTAGCGTACGTGCTGTTCTTGAGCTTTGCTTTCAACCAGAGTTTGGAGAATGCGGCCTTTGCAAAGTTGTCTTTCGGGCCCCCAGAACACCTACCATGACGTCCCCAATGGCCCCTAAATCAAGTCCAACGAATATGCGCATATGTTGGACTTGAACCCGGTCGGGCCGCGCAGGAGAAACATGCTTCTTTGGGCTTCCACTCTCTCCAGCAGCTCCCCATCTCTCTCGCCAGCAGCTCCCCAACTTGTGAAAGAACACCAGGTCGGTCCCGCTTCCCAAACCAAGGGCCATTTCCCGTTACCCAACCTAATAGGTAAATGCATTTTTGCCTTGGTTTGGGTACTTCAAGTGCAAATAGCCTTGCCTGGCAGCTCACTCGGCAGCCTCTGGCCCCTGAGCTTCACAGGCAGTCTCAAACTCAAGGCTGGCAGAATGCGTATCTAGAGCTGGCAGTATATGGACTTGCTCAGAAGCTTTCAGTGCTTTACATCAGGGTTTGCTTTCACCCCCGGCCCTTGAATACAGCCTTCAGCTCCGGTGCTGCTTTCCACCAGAGCGTAGCCGCGTGGCTTGCGTTCCTTGAGCTTTGCAGGTTTTCTCAACCAAAAAAAATTTGCATTGCCCAGCATCGCGCTGTCGTCGGGCACTGTTGTCGCAAAAAAAAATACGGCCTTGCCTGGCAGCTCGCAGTCTGTGCTTTCAATCGGACCAAGGAGAGGGTCATGCTGCCCTCGTGGGCGTTACGGGCAAAAGTGAGCTCAATATTCAGTGCTCCTTTGCCTCGGCAGGCAACTCGGGGCCATTTTTCTTGAACATCAATCGCATTTACCTGCGATACGTCGCTACACGAGGCGTGCGGCCTGACGTTCAGAGCTTCAGTTAATTGGGCTGCCACAAGCTTCATTCGCTTGACCTGCGGAGCTTTGGTCTTTGCGAGCTTCATCAGTTTAATTTACGGAGCTTCGCGCTTCCCCGGGTTCTTCTTTCGGTTTTATTTGTTCAGGGCCGCTCGGCCAGGTACTCGCGCGGATCCACGTGCCACGCGACCTCCCTCCAACCGTTCTGTGGGGTTCCCGCCTAGACTTGGTGGAGATTCTTTTTTTTGGGGGCCTATTAGTTTCAGGGCTGCGCTCGCCAGGTCGTTGTGCAACTCCACATCCAGCGCTTTTCACAGTCATTTGCGCCAACGTGCCACTTTGTGCATGCCCGTTTTTCACATCCGCTTGCAAACGAGCTGTCCGCGAACAACCTCGTTCTTCACAATTCCTCGCTCTCAGAGCTGCGTTCATTAGTTGCTAAATCCGGCGACTTGCCTGACAGTCAGAGCTTTGTGCGCCAATTCAGTCAAGGTCCTTTTGCTCTTGCCAGCTTTGCTTAGTCGGGCGTGTGGCCTATTGGCTGACCTGCGGGGCTTTGGTCTTGGCCAGTTCAGAGCTTCAGATCTTCAGTTAGAGCTTCGAGTGCTTCGGCAGTCAGAGCTTTGAGCACTAATTTCAAGCAAGATCCTTTTGGTCTTGCCAGCCTTGCTTTGTCAGGCATTTGGCCTGTCGGCTGACCTGCGGGGGCTTTGGTTGGCTGACCTGCGGGGCTTTGGTCTTGGCCAATTTCAGAGCTTCAGATCTTCAGGCGGAGCTTCGGGCGCCCATGCAAGCAAGATCCTCTTGGTCCTACCAGCTTTTGCTTTGTCAGGCATGGGGCCTGTCGGCTGACCTGTGGAGCTTTGGTCTTGGCTGACTCAGTCTGCGGGGCTGTCAGCTTGTCTTCTCCTTCTGCTTAGTCAGGCTGATCACTTGACATCGCTTCAGTCGTTTATCCAGGCAGATGCCTGCCATTCAGGCCTCACCTGTTTGGCCAGCGGAGCTTTGATCTAGGCCTGCTTCAGATCGTTGGTCTGAAGATCTCTGAGAGGGTCTGCGCGACGTTGATCTTATTCGCAGACCTCTCTGCTTATTGCTGCGGTGCAGATAGCTTTGCCATGCGCAATGCTGCTCTGTAAGCTGCAACTCTATGCCTTTCCTTAACCTTGCTTTCAGCGAGGGTGGCTTGGGGACCCTGCTGCTCTGCAGGTCACCCTAAGCCCTCTCTTCAGAGGTGTCCGTACCGGGTAGATGTTCTTGAGGGTTTTTGCGGAGCCTGGGACAGTGTGTACTCAGGCTTAGGCCCTCTGTAACTCCCAGCGAGAAGTTCGCTCATCGTCTTGTACTTTGGCCGAAATCATACAATTTTTCCCGTATGCTCAAGGGGAACACTCTGCTTTGAGAGCTGCAACTTTCTGCTTCTTCTTTGTCTTGCATTGAGCAAGGAGGGCTTGGGGACCTGGTTGCCCTGCAGGTCACCCTGAACCCTCTCTTCAGAGGTGTCTGTGCCGGTTTGCGCGTTTTGGAGGGTTTGTGCGGAACCTGGGTTAGTGCATGCTCAGGCTGAGGCCCTCAGCAATCTCCGGGGGAAGTTTCCCCATTGCCTTGTACTTCGGCAGAAGTCATGGAGTTTTGGGTCTCTCCCGTGTTGCTCACGGGGAGCACTCTTGCAGTGCAAACACTTAACCTCTTTCACAGGTTGGATACCTGTTCTTCTAGGGGGCTCCAGCAGCGACCTCCGGCGTACTTGCTGTGCTTACGAATGCTACCACGTTTCTTCTCTGCCCCGCGCCCTGCTGAGCCCCGCCTGATGCATCTGCACTGGATCGTGGTGACCAGCGGCGCGCGGTTTTTTCCCCCGCTGCGAGGCCCTTTCCATCTGTGCTTTTGTCTCAAGCGGGCTTGGGGGTGTCAGTTAGGAAGCCTCCTCTGCACAGAACCGGCGTTATTCGGTCCAGCTCAAAACTTCCTCAGAACAACTGAATGCTTGGACGGAGCGGGCCTTTGGGAAACTTACTTCCTTAAAACCTTGCGCGGTGAAAGCCTACCGGGTGCCAGGATGTGCTGACCAGTGGTGCGCGGTCCTCTCCCCCGCTGTGCGAGGCCTTCCTTTTTCCGGCACTTGGTAGGTCTACAGTCACCGCCGGTTGGTAAACGTGGCGCTTATAAGGGCTCATATTGGGTCTTTCGCAAGGCCTGCTATATGCTCCTCGGCCGATCTGGTGCGTGTCATTTTCTTTGACTTCGACGCTTGAGCGGGTGCGCATACCTTTGTTGTTCTTTGCCCCCGCGTGCTTCCGAGAATGGCCATGGCCATGCGCTGACTGGCACGTCGTCGCTCACATTTGAAATTGGGTTGATAGGCAGCGAGCTTTGACTTTGCCAGTAAAGAAATTGGTGGTGTTGTGAGTTCTCAGCTTTGGCATCTCAGCTTTGGCATCTCGTGCATAGCTTAGCTTGGAGCTTCGAACTCAGAGCTGCATTTCCGGCAAAGTCAAAAGGAGAGATTATGTCCTCGCTGTGCATTAGCTTTGGCTTTAGCTTAGGCTTCACACTTTAGCACAAGGGCTTATGGTGGTGTGGCTTGAACTAAACTGTGAACGGGATATGTGTTTACTCATGGTTGTTTACAGTCTGGGAAAGATCATCACGCTTTGATGCTTATGGTTCAAGCCACACACACCATGCAAGAGTAGCATCAGAGCATTGCTTGGATAGCTTTGTCTTTTTTCCCACCCACCGCTCCCGTTTTGGAGGCAGAGCCTTCTGAAGTCGGGACAGAGCTTTCCAGGCCACTCAGACAGTCTGGACATGCCTTTTGTTTCACCAGATGCCCTCTGAATCCGTGTGTGGTGGTGTTGTGAGTTCTCAGCTTTGGCATCTCAGCTTTGGCATCTCGTGCATAGCTTAGCTTGGAGCTTCGAACTCAGAGCTGCATTTCCGGCAAAGTCAAAAAGAGAGATTATGTCCTCGCTGCGCATTAGCTTTGGCTTTAGCTTAGGCTTCACACTTTAGCACAAGGGCTTATGGTGGTGTGGCTTGAACTGCTGCTGTCAGGGGGTCCGAACTAGGCTCAGAAGAACTTCCCCGAAAGCGGAGGGGGACATCAAAACCAGAAGTCGCAAGACCTTCCCTAACCAAAAGCTGCGGCTCTGCCATCGGCTCCGCGGTGTTGAGAAATGCTGGGACGGAAAGCGCCAGTGCGAATCTTGCCAAGGATTGAAGCCTGAAGAGCTAGGGCCGCGTGCGTGTCATCTCGACCATAGAGAGTGACAGATGTGGTGCGGTGATGTCCCTGCTCACGGCGTGCCATGTCACCAAAGCCAAGCTGGGAGCACCAGGACAAGACTGTCGCCTTGCAAGAATGCAAAGTGAAATTGCGGGACGCATCATAACCTAAGCGACCCCACATGCTCAAGGCTGAACGCAGACAACGCAAGGCCGATGCATAAGATGCGGGGCAAAATGCAAAGTCGCAAGTGTCATCCAGAAGTGAGGAGCAGAAGAAGAGGGAGTCAGGAACCACATTGGGGGAAAGCTGTTCCAAAGAACTCCAGAAGGCACCTAGAAGCTGAAGCCAGCGAAGACCCCAAGGGCCATATATACCCTCTGCGTAGAAAGCAAAAGCCATGCCACGCCGAGACGTTTTTGTCCGATAGGCAAGGCCGCGAATGACTAGGGCTTGAGGGTCAAACAGAAGAGCTGACCAGGATACGTGGGAAGCGTCCCCAAAGCGCAGCGACGACCATATACATGCCAATGCGGAGCCGGCAAAAAGGGCAAACTCAGGGGCAGAAAGAGGATCAAGCACAACTGATTCAAGAAACGCGACGAAGTCCAACGGAAGTGGCATGGCTTCAGAACGATCTGAAGATGGCTGAGCGGACAAAGCTCTGAACAGGCCGGAGTAGAGGTCTGGGAAAGTTAGGGCAACGGTCTTTACCAACCAACGCAGAGCCTTTAGGGTGTTGAGTGGAAAAACCAATGCAATCTGCTCCCGGTCCAGTGAGAAGTCGTCGTCCTGGGAACGACTGCAGTGTAAAGCATAGACTGCCTCAACTGCGGCAAGTTGGGAAAGATTATCCAAGGAGTGTCCGAGGTCGATAAGAAATTCGAAATATGCCAGGCAGGCTTTGACATAGCGTAAAGCAGTTGTGTCCGCGTTGAGTTGCAAAAGCTTCAATGTCAAAGCAGGGCCACTAGGTGACCCTTGAAGCTGCTGCAGCACTGAACTGTAGGGGCCAATGATGTCTACCAAAGAGCGCCAGAGCAGCAAAACGGCATCCCAGGCCTCAGAATGCAAGGCGCTCTGAAGAACAACCCCTTTCAATTTGGAGGCATTCGCAGTGGCCTCAGGGCAGAGTGCGGTGGTGTGATCACCGGACTGCAAAGCAAAGGATGCCTTTGGGGAAAGGCGAACAAACGAGGAGATATGGGGAGGTTCAGCTTCCGAGGCGGAGGCTACCCCTTTCTGAAGTGGAGCAGGCACCTGCGTGGTATGAGCTTCTGAAGGGTAAATTGAGTATACCCGGGCAGGCTGATAGTTTGGAGGAGGTAGAGGAGCTTCTAACGGCAAGCAAGCCCGATGCACATTAAGCCAGTAGGGGCCGGCAAAGGCGTTGCCTTAGGAACCCAAGCAACCGAGGGCTTAGTCCTAGGACAGAGAGTCCGAGCAGGTGCCGGCAAAGGATGTGATTTTGATGTCGGGCGTTCCAGGGTCGTCCCAGGATGCAAAGAGGCGACAACCGACCAAGAACCTGAAGCATCTGAAGATTTGGGAGTGGCAGACATGATAAGGGATTGCGAACACACTGGCAGCGGAGGTGACAGGAGGAGCTCGCTTGGCACATTCTCCCCCAAAGTTTCATCAAAGCTTGAAACAGTATCGATCGCATCGATAGCTGCGGCACGCCCTGGACCCAGAGGATTATTCCTATAACGCTTGACCCTGACTGGCGAAAAAGCCGCAGTGTCGTGCTCTGCGTGAAGCCCTGAGGAAAGTTCAACGGAGTCAACTGCCATGATTGCAGCATGCGGGGTCAGGTCAGTGAACATCTCAAAGACCAAAGAAATTAAGGCGAACTTCGGGGAGTGGTGCGAAGTGCCCAAAGATGATCTGCACGGTCAACTGGAACGGAATGCAGGCCGTAAAGTGCTCGGGAACCCAGGTGGATGTCAAAGCAAGACTGCTGGGTCTGGACCCGTGAAGCCTTATCCGAAAACTCCCAAAACAAAGTCCAAAGCAACTTGCGCAAGGCCAAGTCCTCGAGATCACTGGTGTGATGCCCGAGAGGAAGCCAGCCGAAGCCGGACGACATCCGCGTCCCCCACGGGAACGCTTGCACGCCGCCTAATGCGGAAAGAAATACTTAGAAGTGTAATGCAAAGATGAGCTGCATCGAGTGTCTTGCTCAGATGTCTTGCAGAAGCTGTTGCACTAATGTCTTGTTCAAAAGCAAAGCTAGCCAGTATTGTTCAAAAGCAAAGCTAGCCAGTATTGTACTGGATCGGTGTGTGGCTTGAACCCAAAATGACAAAGAACGGTGATCTTTCACAACCAGCAAACAGCTATGAGTAAACACATGACCCGGGTCTTGACGAGATGAGGGGTTTGAGACCATTGGTTGTCAAAGGAGATGTGGCCGAGAATATTGGGTTTCGGAGTGCTGTTGCAATGCGCGAGGCGAGATTGAAGGCTTCCTCGGCAGCTCTGCATCAGGAGGAGCCTGAAGCTCTTCTGGATAGTGGAGCGACGCATCCTTTGAGACCTCCTTTGTCCGGGTTGGAGCTAGAACAAGCGCATCGAGTACCAGTCTCTTTGGCTACAGGAGAAGAAACGCTGCTGAGGCAAACCAAGGGTGGACCATTGCTCAATGAGGATCCCCATGAGTCTCCCATTCTGCCAATGGGGCAACTGGTTACGCTCTTGGGCTGTTCGGTCCATTGGACTCCTTCGAAGTTGCTGGTTCAGCACCCCGTCCATGGGAAGTTGTGAAGGTACGGCTAAAGGGCCATTGCCCGGTCTTGCCCGTGAGCCAGGCGCTCACTTTGATTTCCGAGCTCGAGGCCGTTAGGTTGAAGCGGTTCGAGAATGCCATTGAAGACCTCAAGAAGCAAGTGCAGATGATTCGGGACCAAGCGCGTGATAGTTGGTCCTGGCAACAGCGTTTGCGTGCTCTTTGTGAAGATGGCGGTCGGACATCTATGGCAAGTTTCCTTCATGTTGCCCTACGTTTGCGGGTGTGGACCCTGAGGTCTTGTTGGGTATCCCAGAAGTTGTTCCCTGTGATCCAAAGGATGGTTGGAACTTGTTGAAGGGTGCGCCTTGGTCAAGAGCCAAGAGAGAAAACAGATGCACCAAAGTGATGGATAGATTGTGCACCTCTTTTCCGGTGACGACAGGACCCCAGATGCAAAGGCCCAGTCCATTATGAGAAGCTCGTTGTGGGAACAAGCTCTGTCAGGTTCCGAGGTGTTGGTGGAGGTTGACGTTACCGCAACTCGCGTCATGGACTTGAATAAGCAGGATGCGATCTTCAAAGTCCTGGCTTGGGCCGCACTGTCAAGGAGGCCCACCTCGTCATACTTTTCCGAGTCCAGCGCAGGGTGCGTCTTCTCAGGACCAGCATCACAAGGAGGCGCAGCTTGTTGTTCGTACGATGGCCTTGTGGTACATGGCTGTGAAGTGGGTCGCTGCAAACGGCGACAACAAGGACAGCTTCAAACTCCTATGGTTAAGCCACATGTGGGCTTCATGCTGGAACACCCTGAGGCCAAGCACAAGGAACATGTTTCATTGTTCCGGACGTCCTTGTGGAGATCCTTTTCCTTGGATGCCTTGATGGGAGAAGTACAGTTGGAGGTCAATGGGAAACCTAACCTTGATCTCTGGCAGCTTCAAGGAGGTCGCTTGGGCGCGGTTGGAGCGCAACGGTGGCCACTGGAGCTTGTAGCCCATGTGACGCGGGCCTTAAGGGTTGGATGGGAAACCGTGAAGGGGTTTTGGCCTCTCTTACCAGAGGGTCTTGGATGGACTTCAATGAAGAGGCGCATGTGCGAAAGTTTGATGTTCATGATTGGAGGATCCACCTACAACGTGACCATTTCCCACATCGTCGTCGTGACTGCAGAACGTGTGTGTGGAAAGGTCAAGCGGTCACCCTCATCGACGAATTCGTCATCCAGCTGCCTACACTTTGTCCATTGACACGGCAGGACCGTTTCGGACCAATCGATTGGCTGGTATGAAGGGTGAGGCGGATCCGTTGAAGGAAGAGGCTCCGATCTCCGATCCAAAGGGCCCTGAGGATGGAAGTGATTGGCTTTTTGGCGAGGATGAGGGTGGCGGCATTGGAGTTGTTGATCCAGGTGATCCTGTCGACCCCCCACCAGAAGCTCCAGCCGATCCTGATCATGGTGACCAGGAAAACCAAAACGAAAGCCGAAGCTTTGCGTGTCATTCAAGAATTCTACACACAGCTCCGCTCGTCTGGTTTCCCAGTGAACCGATTACACATGGATCGCGCTCGAGAGTTTCAGTCTGCGGCGATGGAAACAGGGGCTGCAGCCTGCGGCATCGAATTGACAAGGACCCAGGGAGACAACCCCTTGCAAAATGGTGCCGCTGAACGGGCAGTGGGATACATCAGGGGTCGGACGAGGGTTTTGCTGTCACAAGCGCGTGAGATGTCGAAGGCTGAGGAGCAGAAGGTGAAGACCTGGTGGCCTTTTGCAGCAGACACAGCGGCTGCTCAGCAGCAGTCTTTGACGATGGGGAAGAAAAACCCTTCAGCAGCCCGGTTAGGTTTCAAGGTGTTCACGAAGCGCAAGGACTATGGCTCTAATGGACGGATGGATTTGTTGCCAAAGTGGGCGCCGGCTACTTACCTTGGACCAGCCCGCACGGTTTTTCATGGGCACCTCGTTTTCACTGACGGGGGGAATTTGTGGTTCACTACTCATGTACGTCAGTTTGCGGACACACCTGATGAAGGACCGGTAGATGAGGTTGATCGAGTACCTGATCCGGCGAGTTCGTGGAAAATCTTCAGTTGGCTACAGGAGGCCTACCTGGACTCAGTGCGCTAGCAGCCTTGGGGGCCCCTAACAAGGACCAAGATGCTGATGATGAGTCGTGGTGCATTGCGTCGGATGGCTCGAGGTTGTTGAGTATGAGTTCGACGTCGGGTGAGATTGGTGTTGCCAAGGTCCACTCCGAGGGCCTAGCGGGAACCTTTACCGGAAGTCGTCGATTCTCTATGGGTGACTGCTTGGAAGTTCTTCGGCCAGTTGAGTTTCCGAAAACTCGAAGCAGCGTGCGAGCGCCTGGAGTACCAATGACCCTCCGTCGGTGCATACAACTCTGGGAGCTTTTCAAAGGGGACCGTTTGTTGGGATCACAAAGGCCACAGCTAGACATCAAGATCTCGCTATCTACCTCAACGAATTCTTCAAGGAACATTGCGGTCAGGGTGTGAGTTACACTTCTTGCACGGTTGCCAAAGACTGACATACTGGTGTTCATAGTGATCGGCTTAACCTCAAGAACTCGGTGAATGTCGTGATCAATCTTGGGGAGTTCGAGGGTGGAGGGATATGGCAGGAGGGAACGTGTGCTGACCATCCGGCCGTTGAGATTGAAGCCCCCAATGGCTCTAGGCAGTGCGAGATCATGTGGTCCGGGTGAATCCCACAAGGTTGCATATGTCTATGAGGTGGACGGGAAGCACCAAGTGGACCATCATTGCGCACACTGTGGGCAGCTATGTCAAGCTGAAGGAACCGGACGTCGATGTGCTGGTTGGACTCGGTTTTGCATGCCCTCAAAAACCGGAGAACTCCTTTGACTCTGAGGCCCGACATGAAGAGGACTTGTCCAATGAAGAGATCCACGCTTCAGATGACAAGGTTGAGTGGCAAATTAGGTACTGGACCAGACGGCTACTGGATGAGGAAAAGCAGTTGAAACGAACTGTTCCAACCGAGCTCGCGGAAGAGTTCCATGGGTGTGAATGATGCAAACGAGAGCTGCTTGCGCTACTTGGAGTTGCGTGAGAAGTATGTGACCCATGAACGGCGAGATGTTGATCAGTGGGTGCAGCTGAGTAGATTGGTTGAGTCCGAGCAACAGACTCTTGGAGTAGGAGAACGTGAAGCAGAATGTTGCTTTATGGTCCGAAGCAATTCACAAAGAAGCCAAGGCATTGTTGGATGCTGGGGCCTTGGTTCCGCTCACTGCAGCTGAGCAAAGGCAGCTAGTGGAGTCAGGAAAGCTTATCATTCTGCCGGCCAAAGGCGTTTTTACTGTCAAGCCTCCTGATGACGCTGTCTATGTAGACGGAGAGGGTCGGCCCTACCTCGAGGATCACCGAAGTTCTGGAAGCGCAAAGTTCGATTGGTTATACGCGGACATTTCCAACAGAAGCAAGCTCATGAGGACTCCTATGCTGGAGGTTGTCAAGCTGATTCTTTGAGGTCAATGCTGGTGCTGAGCGCTTTTAAAGGTTGGAAACTATAGCCTCACCGATATCCGCAATGCGTTTATCCTGGTTCCGATCAAGGACGAGGAGGACGAGGCTTCAGATGAGATCTACGGCTTGATGCCTCCAAAGGTCGTCCAGTTAGCCCAGGTCCGGTACAGCATGCAGCTTTGGCGTGTCGACCGAGCTCTGTATGGTTTCAGGAGGAGCCCTCGTCTCTTGAGTAGGTTTCGGGATCGCAGGCTTTCTTCACCAGGCGTTGGTTGACGAGTGAATGGAAGGCTTCTGAACTTTCATGGGCTTCTGAAGATGAAGCAAGCAGATCCCTTGGATTGGAAATAGAAGCCACCGAGAAGTGGATTCGAATTACTCAAGTTGGGTATGTTCGGGAGCTCCTTCGGCATCATGATTGAACAGAAGGGCCTGGACACCTGACACCTTGCCCTGCCGAATGGCTTGTTGGGGGATCGCTGTTTTGACCAAGTCGAGTAGGATGAACATCAACTGCGACGAGCGCAGATACTGACCGGCGAACTGCTTTGGCTGAGTGGGAGTAGCAGACCAGACATTATGCATACTGTTGCAGCGTGTCATGCCTTTGCCTCCGCAATCCAGTTCTTATCGAGCGCATCGGGCTTCGGGTGTTAGGATACTTGAAGGAGACTGCGGACTTGGGTTTGATCTACGCTCCCGCTCGAGGCGACCATGTGTTGGATGCCTACAGTGACGCGCCTTTCAGTCCCCAAGGCGAGTGGACATTTTTTGATGCTGCTTGGTGTGTTTTCGGGGGTGTCCAATCTCAGGAGAGCAGGCCGCCAGAGCTTGATTGATATCACTCTCGTTTGCAGAGGCTGGGTTGTTCGAGACGGTCAACTCGGAGCCCCTGCTCCGAATCAACGTGGACACTTCCGCTGCAGTAACTTTGCTCTGAGGCCAGCGGTACATGTTGGCTAGACTAGTTGTGTTCCTTGGGTGGTTTGTTCAAACCTCTACCGCATCATCGTCGAGCTCTCGTGGAACCGGCCTGGAAGTGAGTTTTCCGTGGGAGCTTTATGGAGTTGGTTTCCTGTGTGTGGTTGCAGCGATTGCACCCTGGGAAGCTATGACGTGGGCTTGTGAGTGGTGTGGATTGAGACGAGTTGGCTCTGTTTCGGAGTCCCGTGGAGCTCGGCGTCTTCGTAAGCTTCAGCAGGCCGCGCAAGAAGAAGTGGAACGGTATAGTCTAGATGATGTTGGAGCTGAGGAGGAGCTCCAGACTCCGAGGAGGCCAACCCCATCCCGAACACATGACTCTACGTTGCGATACTCCCCGAACGTAGCCAGGGCTAGTCATGAAGGCCGGCCCAGCACTCCAGAGCGGTCTTTTGGCCACTCACGAGGTCACCGTGGGAGGTACCCTCCCTTAATGGTTGCGACTGGAATGCCGACAAATGATTGGGATCACGGCTTTAGGCCGAACCCAGGACCCGTCATCATGAGCGAACAGACTGTCTACATCATGATGGCAACTGTCGGGGCTTGCGAAACGCCGTCACCCGCAGGAGGCAGGTGACCCTTTGCGCCTACTGCCAGAATCGCGATATGTTGTACCGGCATGTGGGTTAACTGCTCTTCGCAATCACTCAAGGAGGAGTGTTGGTACTCATCGCTTCTGGATAAGCGATTGCTCAAAGAAGAGCTAGGCTGAAGTGGAGTGAGCTCCACGTGAACAGCCTCTGTGTGCAGAGAGACGTGTGCACAGATGCCGTCACCCGCGCACGGATGGCTCAAGCATGCGGAAACACGACCAAGGAGAGGGTTTTGTGCCCATTGGTAGGTTGTGTTCTTCGGATTCTGTGGTGGTGGGTTCGGGGTTCTTAGGGATTTAGGTCCCTCAGGACATCCGGCGAGTCGCCTTTTGCCTTGGATCCACGTGAGTTCTTTGACTGGTTGGTTCGTTCAGGGAACTTTGGTGCTTGATTTGCGTCTGTTGTCTCGTTTGAGTGACGGGTATTTTTTAGTTGCTGACTTGTTGCAATCACGACTCTTAGAAGAAGAAGGATGGCGCCTGCTGCACGAGATTCCGACGCAAGAGGTCAACAGCTTGATAGTAAAAAGCACGGCATAAGCACTCAATCTTGATAGTAAAAAGCACGGCATAAGCACTCAATCTTTATGTACATACCACCCAGTAGAACAAATCTGCTCTCGACTTGAATCTGTTCAACAAAGGCCGTCAAATGGTCATGTAAAATTCCATGCCTGATTTCTCGAACGTCGACTCCACCAGCTGGCACGGCTCTGGGAATGGTATGCTTCGGGGGTCAGAAGAAGCTTGTCGGGGTCAAATGAAGCGGTAACCCGGTGGGTTAGAAAAGCCAGTAGCTGGGGTTTTCAAAAACGGTTGCGTGCAATACGGAGTCGACCGGGGTCAAAAAGATAGGTTAGGGAGTCAAAAAAAACAAGGGGTTGGAAAAATATGCTAAGGAGGTGGAAAATAATCTGGGACCCGGTGATGCAATGCGTTTGATCTTTGTTGATGTTGGTGATGAGAGGTGGCGAAATGTGTTTGATCTTTGGTGCTTCTGTTGACTTTGATGAGGATGATGATGCTGGCACATGGGTGCGCTGCGAAAGGACAAAAGCAGCAAGAAAAACAGCGAATACCCCGAAAAAAATGCAGTCGAAACGACTTTTTCAGCATAAAACCCGGTAAAAAACACGCTAAAACCCGAGTTTTGGACCCGAAAAGAGCAAAATCGCTGCGCAGGCAAAATCAGCAAAAAAGCAAGAACGAAACAGAAAAGCAGAAGACAAATGTTCAAAAACCCGACGTTGTTCACCAAAACCTCGCAACAGCAACAACGAAAAGAGGCCCCAAACGGGGTCCAGGGCGGCGGCTCAGCCGGCTGGCTACTACTACTACTACTACTACTACTACTACTACTACTACTACTACTACTACTACTACTACTACTACTACTACTACTACTACTACTACTACTACTACTACTACTACTACTACTACTACTACTACTACTACTACTACTACTACTACTACTACTACTACTACTACTACTACTACTACACTACTACTACTACTACTACTACTACTACTACTACTACTACTACTACTACTACTACTACTACTACTACTACTACTACTACTACTACTACTACTACTCCCAAACGCGGAAGTCCTTGCAAACATGGTTTTTTGTAGAGATCCCTAATGAACACGGCGCAACGAGGGGGTCGCGGCAGGGTCCTTGCAATCACCTTTTGCTGCAAGGAACAGCGGTCCCCAACAAGCCATGAAGCAGATCATTCAGAGAGGCATTTGGCGCTCGATCCCCAAGGAACAGCACGTACTTTCAGTGCATTTCAGTTTTTTCTACATTGCTTTCGGATCTTTTCTCTGGTCGGGACGATACCTCTCGCAATTGACTTTTTGTATACGGACGATATCTGCGAGCGTAGTTTGAAGGCATCTGACCATAGTATAACATTGTTTCCGGAAAATGTTCACTGGTCGGGACGATACCTGTCACAATTGACTTTTTGTATAAGGACGATACCTGCAAGTGTACTTTGAAGGCGTCCTGTGCTTTCTGTTATTCAGTCATGATAACTGTGGTTCATCTGCGTGCACCAGATTCTAGGAATCTGCTTGACCCAGCTTGTTCTCCCGTTTTTGTCGGGATAGCTGAGTCATGTTGAGCCACTTGTGATATAATTCAAGGTTTTACATGGCTGCGCGCGTTCTCTTGCGATTTACGAATAGGCACGACTTTCTTATAATCCTTTCCCGCTCTTGTGTATAGCAAACTAGCACGGACTTCTCATGTAAATCCCCATGTAGACACCCCAAACGCAACGACCCCCCCGAAACACTCTCCCGCAATGTCTGCTGGTCACATGTAAGAAACGCAACGACTTTAGCAGTTGGGAGTACTACTACTGCACGGCTACTGCTGCTACTACAACTATTCCTTTGTCTTTCCACTATTGCCACTGCTCCTACGTCTACGAGTACGACTACGACTACTGTCGGAACTGCTGTAGTAGCTGTTGCAGTTAAACTCCGGAATTGTGCCGAATGTCTGGATCCGGTCCAATCGCCCGAAGGACGGGTTGACAGGCAGGTGAGGCAGAAGTTCAAAACCACCCCAGCAACTACAGCAGGCCCTGCCCTCGCCGGCTGCTCTGCGCTGTGACCGTTGGACGCCTGCAGCGCTGCTTCATGCAGCTGGGAGAGCTCCGTGGAGGTCATGCCCTGGGTAGCCCTGGCCGCAGCCGCCACGGTCTCCTCGCAAAGCCCAAAATGAGCATTACCCAATCTGCGGACCCCACAAGGACCCAACGGAAGGCTCAAGGCTTTGAATGGCTTTGAGACCCTGCATCTTGATGCCACTCCTCGAAGGTGGCCGATTCCGACAAGGCGAGTGGAGTAGCATAGAAGCCCTTGACGCTGGGGACCTTGCCATTGATCAAGGGCAAGTAATCAATGGCGATACCTGAGCTGTGAGCTGTAGCCTGTAGCAAACAAGGGGCGGAACGCCTAAGTTCAGCCAGGATGCCCTTCCCAGTAGGATGCTTGTATTTGATCAACGCCCCAGAGCTGAAGAACTTGTCGTTTGCCGTCTGCCCCCATCCCAGAGCAAGAATGAAGGTCGCTTTGTAGGAGTTGTCTTCTGTCAGAACTTTGAGGAAGTCCTCGGTTAAAGCTAAAGCGACACAAAGGCAAGAGTTGGAGCTGGGCCTACCCAGCTTGAAGCTCAAGCTCCACTTCATCCTGTGAGCTGAGCGGCCCAGTCAAGACCGACGTTGACGGAAATGTGCTCAGTCACCAGGCCACCAATGCACATATAGCGACCCTGGAGGATGATGGGAACGGCAGCGTGAGTGTTGGGAGCGGAAGACGCCAAAGCAGCCTCGGCCACGATCATGCCGAAGTCGCTGCACCTCAATTGCGAGCCTGAGGACATGGCAACCAGCCCCCGATCCTGCATGAGCGAAAGATGGTTCCCAGCGATTGAGGTGAGCTTTTTAGTGATGCTCTGCACGTCCTGAATAAAGCCTGAAGACTCCCCCAGCGCAACGGAAGCGCGGAGGGTCGATACGATCGCGTTCACCGGCTCCTTGATGGTGTTCGGAATGCAGACTTTGGTCATGCTGATCTGCATAAAGGGCGTTGGGAAACCGGAAGACTTTTTCTCGATGCATTGCTTCATCTTGTCCACCACGCTCTTGAAGTTGTTGTCGATGGTCCAGACCTGAACCGCCTCGTCGACGAGCTTCTTCATTGCATCCCAAACGCCACAATCCGAAATAGAGAAGTCGGGCCTCCCTGCGCCGTCAGGCGTGCACATTTCACTGTCTGTCAACCGGTAGTCGTTTGTGTTGGCAGCAGGCGCAGTGCCTGAAAAGAACTTGCCCACCTCTGTGATCGAACGCTGCACTTTGTCCCCGATCCCCTGGATGGAGTTCACAGCAGAAGTTGCTCGAGCCTCAAGTTTGTTAAACTCTGCCGAAGCTGTTGCGCTGATCTGGTTCAAGTTCTTTTCCAACCACTCACCAACGATGTTGCCAAGCTGTTGGAGGCTCTCGCGGATCTTTTTGGCACACGCATCAGCATCCAGGCCACAACCGACGATGAGGTCGACAACCTTCAACAAGTCCTCGGGCACCTTCTTCTTGATTTCGTTGGTGATTGCCGTCAAACAGGATTCAAAGCCTGCAAAGACCTGGCTAGTAATTGTCCCCCAACACTGGTAGGGCTCGCTCCCCCAGTTGAAGCATTGGTCGCACTTCCAGACATTGAGCCCCTCTGAGCACATGAAGCCGCGGCATTCCCACTCCCATTTGCAGTTGCACTCGAAGAACACTTTAACCGCCCGCTGACAGGTCTTCCAGCCTTCCCAGCTGTTGGTGTTTACGCAGGGAATCGACGATGTGTTCACCTGCGTCATTGCCACGGGACTGGGTTCTCTGCTGAGCACAGTCTCCAATTCCTCGAATGTCAGCGTGCCGCTGTTGTCTCGGTCGCCACGGCGAATGATGTCCTGGACTTCTTGCATTGAGAGCCTCAGGGCTGAAGCCGACACATTCAAGGTGCCCTCGTGCTCGAGCTCCGAAATCTTCTTGCTACTGAACCAGCCAGCTTGGATCTCGGAGGCTGCCAGGTTGCCATCTCCATCGGCATCCAGTGCAGCGAAGTGATCACGATCGAAGGCCAATCCCTCTTCGGGGCTCTGAGGGATTACCGTGACGTTCAGGACGGTGATGTTGTCATCCGTTCGTGCAAACTTGCTTTCCGTCACGTGGGTCTTGTTGCCGCTCCTCCGCGCTGCAGCCGCCAGCAACGACGACTCTTCTTCAACATTCGACACGCACGTTTCGGGTTCCTGCGCGAGTGCGACTGTCAATAAGATGAGACTCACCAGGCACTGCATCTGACACAGGCGAAACCCAAGCTGCTAATGGGGGCTTGACGGGTTTGAAGGCTCAAACTGCAAGGTGATTTTGTAAAAGCAAAACGTGAGCAGATCAGCTCACTTTGCGTCTGCGACATGCCTCTCACTAAGACCTGAGACCATGGCGGATGTGCCTGTGGCATGGACGCACCTTATCGCACCTTCCAGGGCATGCGCAGATGTACACATGCCACTGCCCGAAAAGTACTACCAGTTACTACGCGCACCATGCGACGAAGCCAGCGTCTACTTGTGGGGCCTCAGGAAATCGGCTCCGAGGGCTTGGGATTTTGCTTTACGGAGATCCCATAGGATTTGTTCGCGATCACGGAATACAGCCGCAAGCGCATGCTGCGATGCAGGGATGGGCAGTCATTAGCTGGTCTCCCCAAACAAGAAAAGGACACACACACACACACACACACACACACACACATACACACACACACACACACACACACTCCTCCTCCTCCGCAAGTGGGTCAACTAGGTGCAGTGAACATCCTGAAGCTTAGACACCCAGACCGCGCGGACCAGGCGGCCTGCCGTCGCCGGCTCGTGGCTTCATGGCCACGGCTTTGCTCCCCAGCGAGCTCTGGATTCCCGTGAGGCGTTGCCTGCTAAGCATCACCATCACCACGATGAAAGACAACAGACTTTGGACTTCTGTGTTGTACCGAACAGACTTATGTACAACACCAGACCCGGCGCCACGAATCTCTCAGACGAGGGCAAGACAAGTCATGAGCAAGAGATGCCTTGAGCCAGACATGGCCTCAGAAGCTGAGATGAAGCCATGGGATCTAGGACCCCAGGCATGACGTGGACCCTCGATGAATGGCTCTGCTTCGCAGAACGAGGAAGACAATTGAGAGGGATTCTGAAGGCAAGGCGTGCTGTTTGCCAGAGGTCCACATTCAGGCTCTCGTCCGGGATTCCCCCCAAACACCTCCATCGCAGGCGCACCTGTTTTGGACCCTTCTTGACTTCTTGCAGGTTGCAGCCGCCGGCCCAAGCTCTTGGCAAGTTTGTGCTTAGGTCTTAAATTCCATATGGGCTTTGCGCCGGAGAAGTAGAAGTGAGCTATGAGGCTGAAAACGCCCCCTCGAAGGCAGGCTTCGCAGGCTTCCGGCTTCCGCTTCTCTTCACCTTTGGGGCCGGGCTTCTGCAAGCTCCTGTGCAGAACCGGCAGAATCCGGCCCACCCCCACCTTCGGTAGAGGGCGCACCAGATCTAAACTGATAAGGCGATCTGTCTTGTCTCAATTTGCTCTGGCTTGCGAAACTACTGCAGGGGTTTTGGAATCTGGGCTCTTGCTTCGCTGTCGGGGGTTTAGGCTGCCGGGTTTAGGCTCAGAGAGTGAGATATCCAGAAGTTCAGAACTGCTCAATCTCTGAGCTTGAATCCTACGGCTTAGGGTTTAGGATGCAGGGCTTTAGGCACTCGAAGCTCCGAAAAGCTCAACGTCAGAACTCTTAACGAACCCTTCAAGAACCCTGAAGAACCTTGTGTAAACATACACCAGGACTCCTATGGAGCCCTATGCAACACCTAGAGAACCCGCGGTTTGGGACCCCTTGCCATGTGACCAGACAGACATCGCGCTCCTGGGCTCTTTGGCCACTCGTTTGCGCCCGCTGAAACTTCGAGGTGCTCGGGTTTTTCAGACGCCCAGGTTCTTGCTAAAGGCTTTAGGGTTAAGGGCTGTCAAGGTTTAGGGCTTAGGCCTTTTTGGTCTCGGACTTCAGGACGTGAAGCTTTTAGCTCTTACGGCTCGAGGTATTGATTTAGGCTTAGGGTCTGGGGGTTGCAGCGATTACGGAGTTAAGCGTTGGGCTTCGGATCTGACGGCGCAAGACTGCAGGTTTTGGTGTTGACTCTTCCGCTTTACTGCCTTAGTCCGCCGCGTTCTGAACTCAGCGTTCTTAACATACCCTCTCCTGAGGTCCATCAGCTTCCCAAAAGCAGCAACAACTCTGAGAAGGCGATGGGGAAACCCCAGCACCGAGGGGGCTCGAAATCTGTGCGCAGCTCGGGGCTGTGCCCTGCGCGACACCTTCAAAGGTGAGATAAGAATGATACACAGAAATGTCCTCTCAAAGGCCCTGTATGATTGTACCGTGGATCCCGAAGCCCTGCCGTGACGGTTTGGCCCCTGCTTTAAACGTGACACTGGGAAGCTGCCATTCGCAGAGTTTCCGAGGCCTGGATCGCGACTCACCGCTGACATTAACGGAAGCAAAGCGCCTGGCTTGGGGCTGAAGCCAACTTCGGGAAGGGTTTCAAATCTTCAGTCTGCTGGGGAGTTTCCGAAAACCAGGGGTACTTTATTTGGGGGTCCTTAGAATAAGGATCCTACGATTTAGGTACTGTATTGGAATCCCTATATTTTCGGAAACTCCCACTTGCAGGTTCCTGGGTGGTTAACGTCCCCCCAATATGGGCTTTCCATTACCGACAGCCCAAAACAGTTTGCGTGTCAGAACTACGCATGTGCCAAGCCCGAAACCCCAAGCCCACACTGCGCCTGCAGGTCACCGCTTGCGGAACCCCAACCGCCACGAGGAGTCCTGGCTGTGGTGGCAAAAAGATACAGAGATTGGCGATTTTGGGTTCATGGCTCAGGGAATAGGCTGACCCCCAACGACGCTCGAACTGCCAAACGGAAGAAGCCCCCTCCAAGAATTGACGCTCGCTCCCGATCAGCGGGATGAGCGCACAGCGAGAGTGTGCCACATGCAGGATAGTAGATCCTTGGGTGGACAGGCGCGTGATGAAATGGATCGAAGGGAACTTGCAGTAAAATACACGAACTGCTTACAATGATCGTACGCTTCGTGTACAAAACAACCCTGCCTAGATACCTACGATACCCCTTTGGACTCTTGTAAAACCTCCCATTTCACCCTGTTGGGGCCTCGAGAACCTGAAGCCCCTCCTCTTCGTGCAACGAAGCCGCCAGAGGGGATCGTAGAGATCCGTGCTCATGAGCCATCGGTTCAGGATCGCCACGGCAATCTGGGCTGAGGGTTTGTATTTGACACTGTTAAGAAAGACTGCAGGGGCACTACACGGACGTTTTAAACTTAACAGTCAGAAGAGCCTCCAAACAAGCTTCGTAAGGACTGTCAAACGCAATCCCTCCCAGGCTGGCTTCTCTCTTCCGCCTCCCAAACGCAACATACCTCACCATTGTTAGCATGATCATCATATTTGTAGTGACATACAGCACCATCATTATTGGCATGATCGTTATTGCCCTGCTGTAGTGCATGAGGGGTCGGTCCAAGCCGCATTGCCGATGAGGCTGGCGAGCTGGGCTGCAATGCCGATGGAGCTCAGCGCCTGTTTCGGCCAGGCTTTGCTGAGGTCTTCAAAATATAGGGTTTAGGGTTTAGGGTTTAGGGTTGAGGGTGGGTCTCCAGGTTTAGACGGGTTTGATAAGGATCCACTCGGATTTAATCGGATTTTGCCAGTCTCCCACAATGCTTCATATGGAGTGTTGCCAGGGATTAGTGACGGGTTTCTTGCACTCTGCGCTGCTCCCTGCTGTCGTTCTACAATAATAAGCATCCTAATCTCCAGGTTCACGGCACAGGGAGGGATCAAATTTTCCGAGAGCGGTATTGATTGCTAGCGTTGCAGCCACTGCCGACACCTTTCTTGCCGCAAGGATTTTACCGCGGATTTTGAAAAGTTTAGCCGAGCTCGCAGAGGATTCTCCCGGCCTCACCCACTCGACCAGGCGGTGCGACCCTGCGGAGGGTCGTGGCAGCTCAGATCTCAACTAGAACCACACGCTTCCACATAACAGGGATCCGTTTCGCGGATCGTTATTGAAGGCACCGACATGGGAAGTTGGAGTGAGATGTGAAACACATGGGACACTCGCAGTAGCACCTTGTTTCCCAAACCGGATGCACTGCAGCAACACCCTGAAATCTCACTCTGGCTTCAGAAACCCCTTAAACTTGCAAAAAACCTATGAAAATGCAGAAAAGTTGAAACCCCGCAACTACCCCTATGAATTCCTCAATGAAACATGAACGACAGTTAGTAAGACCCCCAACCCCACGCTGAAGCACAAAAGCCCTAAACCCAACACCGGAAAAAGTACTAAAGAGCTGCGACAACCCTTGCGAAACCCAAGGACTGGAAACATTCTCCCTGTCAAAGGCAATCTCTTGCACCAGCCGATGCAGCGACGTGTATCCATCATACGGCCAAGCTGACAGCCCACACACAAAAACCTCCTACACAGCCCTTACATTCCTTACATCACCGTCCGAAGCCCTTACAAACACCCCAAACCCAAAGGCCTAAACACCCTAAACCCCTGAACCCTAAACCCTCATCCTCCCTAACCCCTACAAAAGCAACAAAAAAAAAAGCTTCCGCACCCCTCAGGGTCGGGCCCGGAAGCCAAGCGCATGAGCGGCACGTTCGGGAGGCCGGCGTAGTTCAAACAGATCACCTGACTGGCATTTAATAACTATAATGTATTTTATTAAAAAAAAAAAATATATATATATATATCGATTATATATCTTCTAGATCTTATTTATCTGATTTATCTTCTACATCTTAAGGTCTTAAGATCCCCTTTTGCTAAGGCTTCTTGTAGTCCTTGACAATAGACAGTCTATGCGGCGTTTTTGTGTAAGAGACCTTCCTAGGTCTTACAAGGGCTTTGGGGCGTTGGCTTCTAGTGTGTCGGGTCGGTTTCGAAGTCCATGGGTCCAAACTCAGGGGTGGGGGGGTGTTCTTGAGCAGGAGCTTCGCTGTTCGTGCGATCGTCCCACTATCTAGGGATCTTTCGGGATCTGTCCAGATTTTGCCGGAACTCCCGCCCATGCGAAACCTTCAGAAATACCAACCTCGACCCCCCAAAGCCAAAGTCTAAGCCCTAAATCCGCAATCCTGCACGCTGAAACACCGACTAAAAACCTGAATTCATATGCAAACTGGAATTTCGAAAACCAGGCCAAAACGGTAGTCCCGGTAGTCTCTACTCCCTGACGCATCTTCGGGAGCAGGGCAGTATCACCGAGCTCGGGACGACCACGGCAATGAACCACATCTGCCGAACCTGCCCGGGTTGAGGGTTTAGAGTTTCCTTGTGTTCAAACGCTTGAATCCCTTTCGAGCGGCTACAAGTGGCTCCTTTTTGGTCCCGTGGCCCCCGGAAGCAGCAGAAGTTATGATCCTAGAGCCAAGACCGTTACGACCCTCAAGCCGACGACGCCCTCAAGAAGGACAGAAACCGATCTCCGCCAAGCCCCCCCCCCCCCGTTTGGGCACCTCGGCCATCAGGGCTCCGACGGTGACCAAGAAGGAAGACAAAGGGATCTCAGGGATCCAACAGGGAGCTTCTCGCAGCAACTGTGCTTGTCTACCGCTCGCAACGGGCAGGACAACATTGTGGAGCGCGGAAAAAGACAAACAGCTTCTCAGCGACTCGAATGATGAAGATGCCAAAACCAATCATCACCACATGCGGCAGCAGCACATGCATCGCCGCGCGACACACGACTGCAAGATGTTGCACGGATGAACATGACAACGAGGGTAAGGATAGTGGCACTGACGGTGATGTTGACAGCATGCGCGATGCTATCATGATGACAGTCATGGCAACAGCAAAGCCGATGCACAAAATGACGCGCGACTGACGGCAGCAAGCGTCATTCAGCTACCGATTGAAGTCACTGTACTACGGACACTGCCTGGAATGCTGGCATAACCATGATGAATAATGATGATTGGTGTGTTTACCACTAGTGTGGCAACTACGGTAGCAGAACAGAGCAGTGAAACCAGACTGCATCATGGCTAGTAGGTTCGGCAGTGTGCATAGCCCCGAAACCCAAGTCCTTACATGAACGGGTGCTGGTAGCTCTGGATCGGACAATCCAGGAGTGTCGCCATCTCAGTCTCATAAGTAAGGGCCCCAGTTAAAATCCTAAACCCCAAGGTCGTCGGGAGCTTACACGACCCGTGAACCCAACTGCAGTAGTACTCATAACCTTACTTACTAAGTCGCCTGCGTTTTTTCTTCAGGCTTCAAAATCCGAGGGCCAAGCTACGGAGGAACAGAAGCCCAAGCCCAAGAGTCCCAACTTTCTGAATTCAGAAAACTACGGGGAGCCTTTAACACCCCCAGTACTGGGATCCTTCGTTTCACGACATTAGAACCACTAGGAGTGAACAGAACCGAGAACTCAGTTTCAAGAGAACCCAGCTTGAAAACAGCAAGCTCAAGACTGGCGCACCATCCGACGCAGTAGGAACAGCGGCCCTCCGCCTCGGCCGAGCAGGCAATGAGCGACGGAGCCAGGCTTTGGGGTTTAGGGTTTAGGGTCCCTAAGCCCTACACCCCAACCCTAAACCGTACGGTTCTTTCGGAGGTTTGAGGGCTTGGGGTTTGGGAGGCCTTAAGTAGGTATGGGCTACCAGTTTGAACACCGGCTTCCGGACAAAGCTGTCATCAACGGCTCGTGATCAGCCTAAGCCCGAACCGGTCCCACCTTGCCACGCAAAAGCCCAGTCAGCCGCTGGGCCCGGGCATAGCAGAAATCACCAAATGCCACACATACTTCCTAGCTCCTCCATACACTCGGCACGAAGGTCTTTGCAATGCCTCACAAAAGCACCCATGACGAAGTGCACCAGCAGGACCATGCGCCCACAATCAAAATGCCACACAAACTTCCTAGCACCATTCACTCGGCACAAAGGTCTCTGCAATGCCTCACCAAAGCACCCATAACGAAGTGCACCAGCAGGACCATGCGCCCAAAATCAAAATGCCACACAAACTTCCTAGCTCTATTCACTCGGCACGAAGGTCTTTGCAATGCCTCACAAAAGCACCCATAACGAGGTGCACCAGCAGGACCATGCGCCCAAAATCAAAATGCCACACAAACTTCCTAGCACCATTCACTCGGCACAAACTCTGGTGTCCCACCTTCCACCAAAAAAGCAAAAGCCCAATTCCATTCGCCGCCCTCTCTTGGACGCTCACATGGAGCCTGTGTTCCGTACGACCACAGGAATCAGGCACAAAAACACCGCCACTCGCTGACGCACAAAAACAGACAACCCCTGATGCCTTGGCAACGCCTCACAAAAGCACCCATAAGGAAGTGCAAAATCCCACACAAACTTCCTAGCTCCATTCACTCGGCACGAAGGTCTTTGCAATGCCTCACAAAAGCACCCATAACGAGGTGCACCAGCAGGACCATGCGCCCAAAATCAAAATGCCGCACAAACTTCCTAGCACCATTCACTCGGCACAAAGGTCTTTGCAATGCCTCACCAAAGCACCCATAACGAAGTGCACCAGCAGGACCATGCGCCCAAAATCAAACTGCCACACAATCTTCCTAGCTCTATTCACTCGGCACGAAGGTCTTTGCAATGCCTCACAAGAGCACCCATACCCAAGTGGACCAGCAGGACCATACGCCCAAAATCAAAATGCCACGCAAACTTCCTAGATCCATTCACTCGGCAGAGAACTGTCGGAGTTCGTGTGCCGAGGCATCGTTGAACTGACTTCTTAGCATGCCCACGCTCCAAATAAAGCAAAAACCCACCCAACTCCAGGAATCAAGCGCAAAAACAACCAATTCCACTTGCTTCGCCGCCCTCTCTTGGACGCTCACATGGAGCCTGTGGGGTTCCGTACGACCCAAAGACACCTCTTCCAGGAATCAGGCACAAAAACAACAATTCCAACTCGCTGACGCACAAAAACAGACAACCCCTGATGCCTTGGCAACGCCTCACAAAAGCACCCATAAGGAAGTGCAAAATCCCACACAAACTTCCTAGCTCCATTCACTCGGCACGAAGGTCTTTGCAATGCCTCACAAAAGCACCCATAACGAGGTGCACCAGCAGGACCATGCGCCCAAAATCAAAATGCCGCACAAACTTCCATTCACTCGGCACGAAGGTCTTTGCAATGCCTCACAAAAGCACCCATAACGAGGTGCACCAGCAGGACCATGCGCCCAAAATCAAAATGCCACACAAACTTCCTAGCACCATTCACTCGGCACAAAGGTCTCTGCAATGCCTCACCAAAGCACCCATAACGAAGTGCACCAGCAGGACCATGCGCCCAAAATCAAACTGCCACACAATCTTCCTAGCTCTATTCACTCGGCACGAAGGTCTTTGCAATGCCTCACAAGAGCACCCATACCCAAGTGGACCAGCAGGACCATACGCCCAAAATCAAAATGCCACGCAAACTTCCTAGATCCATTCACTGGGCATGAAGGTCTCTGCAATGCCTCACAAAAGCACCCATAACGAAGTGCACCAGCGGTACCATGCGCACAAAATCAAAACGCCACACCAACTTCCTAGCACCATTCACTCGGCACAAAGGTCTTTGCCATGCCTTACAACAGCACCCATACCCAAATGCACCAGCCTGGACCATGCGCACAAAATCAAAATGCCACGCGCCCGAAATCAAAATGCGACAAACTTCCTAACCCATTCATTCGGCACAAAGGTGTTTGCAATGCCTCACCAAAGCACCCATACCCAGGTGAACCATCAGGACCATGCGCCCAAAATCAAAATGCCACACAAGAATCCTAGCACATAGTCCTGCAGCACAGTGGCAATTCACAATTCCTCGCAAAAGAACTCATACCAAAGTGCAGCAGCTAGTACTTACCAACCGCCCAGAATAGAAACGTCACGCAAACTTCCCAGCACTATTGGAAATAGTCTTTTGGCACAATAATCTTTGCACCACCTCGCCAAAGAACCCAAACCGAAGTGCACCAGCGAGGACCATGCACCCAGATCAAAATGCCACACAAGAATCCCAGAACACAGTCCTGCAGCAGAGCGCTACTTTACAATTCCTCGCAAAAGAACCCATACCAAAGTGCAGCAACTTACCAAGCGCCCCAAATGCAAACGCCACGGAAACTTCCCAGCACTATTCAGGAAGTAGTCTTTTGGGACAATAGTCAATCGTCTTTGCATTGCAGCACCCATACCAAAGTGCCCCGCCCGGCACCGTGCGCGCAGCATCAAAATGCAACACAGATGTCCTAGCATTCAGAAAATATCTTTCGGCACAATGATCTCTGCAACACCTCGCAAAGGCACCTGTACCAAATCACCGGCCTTGCGAAAGCACGCGCACTGTCAGGCACCTCTGATATTAATATAATTAATGAATCTACTGGAGAGGTCACTTCGGCTTCCCTACCTTTTGGAGTTGATTTCTTGCCCTCTTTTTGTGTCTCCAAATCCACACACCTTTTACCACCCACACACTTCCACACTTGAACAGCCAGCAGAACCCAGCTGAAATACACGCAAACGCACACCACCCACCAAAGCCACTTTGCACCCACATAATGACACACACACCACACTCCATAACACACTGCCAAAACGCCGAAACCACAACACACCCATTCAGAATGAAAAAACAAGGTAAATACACAGACACTTGCAAGGTCATTGTTTTTTTTTGGTGTCACTTCTAAGACTCCATGCGTTACCACCCTTTACCCACACACTGAAACTTTCCTTGCACACTAAAAGCCAAAGACATGCCCGCAAACCAACCCACTTTGCAACCACACATGCTCACACACACACACATCCACAACACTTGTACATGCACACACAGAAAAACAGCCAAAACCACAAAATGCACATTCTTATGGATCTCTTAAGTTCCGATTGCATTTTTTTTCACTGTCTTTCTGGTCAATCAGACAGCTTACCGGGCTGACAGCACTCACTAAAACACTTGCTGAACGATCTGTTTGTGTTTTGGTTCAGGGCGGTTTCTTGAAACTTTCTCTTTCTAAAGCTTGCAACTGAACTGAGATAGCATTCCGACAAAAAACAAAGAAAACATTGAGCAAAAAGCAAGAGAAAAATTCTGTTCAGACGGGCAAAGGCAATTTGAACTGAAAAAAAAAGTGTTGCTGTGCATGAATCTGCTGAATCTGAAGAAAGTTGTCTAAGTTTCATGACTCTGGCTTCTTTCCAGTTTTCTCATTTCTCCAAAGTTAAAAAAGAAAAACCAATGTTTTTGCAGTTCTTGCTAACATTGAAAAAAGAAACAATTGACCTCTCCTCATTCATGGCCAGAACGACTTGAGAGTCGCCCAGCCTCATTTCCATTCCATTATTCAAGGCACACTGAAATTTAACAGAAGATTGAGCAGAAGCTTTCTTTCAGGCTGGGTGCCCTCAATTTCGTCTTTCGTTTTTGGTTGCACGTTGCAATTCTTCCCTGGATTCAGCTCCATTCAACGAATTTTCAAAATTTCTGAAGTATCCAAAAATGTTGAAAAAACCCTCAAATCAACACTTGATCAGTCAAATTTGTTGAATTTACTCTGGTGTTTCGCTCGCTTCGCTCGCACTTATTCACATTCTGGTAATACACTTTGCAATTTTCGAGTGGTTTGGCTTGGGCGTCGCGCGCAACCTTAACGAATCAACACCACGGTTGAACTCGTCTCGTCCTGCAGTTGATTTCTGTCCAAACGGCACTGTCAGGCTTTTAAAAACACTTGTTTCAAAGCATTGAACTTTTCCAAGCTGCAGTTTCCACCGATGTTGACTCTGCACCCTCCTCTTCTGCCTTCAGGCCTTGCACCAAAACCTGGAGAATCTGAAACCCAAGATGAGGGGCAGCAAAATTGATCGAAAAGGTAGGGAAGCTCCAGTGACCTCCACAGTTAGAGAAAGTTCCGGTGCCAAACAAGTTCACACTTTGCCGCCTTGCTGCCTGCTGTTCTAATTTTGGGGGAAGACTGACACAAAAGACTTAGACTCGAACCGACTGAGAGGCTTGTTTGTTTTACTCGCAACGAGGAGCTGTGAAAGCCAGATCTGGCTTCCCGTGTGTGAAAACAACGCCGCAACTGGGGCCAAAAATGGCTCCTAAACTTGGGTTCCAATTTGAGGCTCCAACCTGGGTGGCCTTGTATGTTCACACAGGAAATCCAAAA
This sequence comes from Symbiodinium natans, assembly GCA_905221605.1. Lineage (NCBI taxonomy): Eukaryota > Dinophyceae > Suessiales > Symbiodiniaceae > Symbiodinium > Symbiodinium natans. Next base: position 17,519 of record CAJNDS010000555.1, on the reverse strand, counting down.
TCTAGGGCCCGTTTTCGGTGCCCAGAATTGAGCTGCTTTTGGAACCCATTTGAGTTCAATAATAATTGAAATCAACTCACAGACAAACAAGATTTTTTTTCTATTCGATACTGTTTGCATCAACACTCAAGAAAACAAAAAACGCCGTCGATACGCGTGTTCTTGGCTAAACTTGTCTTTAGCTGGCATTCAAGACAAAGCACTCTTGCATTGTTCGCGTGCGATCTTTCTCGCACTGGAGAGGTCACTTCGGCTTCCCTACCTTTTGGAGTTGATTTCTTGCCCTCTTTTTGTGTCTCCAAATCCACACACCTTTTACCACCCACACACTTCCACACTTGAACAGCCAGCAGAACCCAGCTGAAATACACGCAAACGCACACCACCCACCAAAGCCACTTTGCACCCACATAATGACACACACACCACACTCCATAACACACTGCCAAAACGCCGAAACCACAACACACCCATTCAGAATGAAAAAACAAGGTAAATACACAGACACCTTGCAAGGTCATTGTTTTTTTTTGGTGTCACTTCTAAGACTCCATGCGTTACCACCCTTTACCCACACACTGAAACTTTCCTTGCACACTAAAAGCCAAAGACATGCCCGCAAACCAACCCACTTTGCAACCACACATGCTCACACACACACACACATCCACAACACTTGTACATGCACACACAGAAAAACAGCCGAAACCACAAAATGCACATTCTTATGGAAATCTCTTTTAAGCTTCTGACAGCATTGCAACATTTTTGTTCACTGTTCTCTGAATCTGCTGTTGAAATTCTAAGTTTCAGCAAAAGCAAGAGAAAAATTCTGTTCAGACGGGCAAAGGGCAGTGTTGCTGCGCATGATCTGCTGAATCTGAAGAAAGTTGTCTAAGTTTCAACTCTGGCTTCTTTCCAGTGTTTTCTCGATTTCTCCAAAGTTCAAAAAGAAAAACCAATGTTTTTGCAGTTCTTGCTAACATTGAAAAAAACAATCACACTGACCTCTCCTCATTCATGGCCAGAACGACTTGAGAGTCGCCCAGCCTCATTTCCATTCCTTTGATTTTTATTCAAGGCACACTGAAATTTGACAGAAGATTGAGCAGAAGAAACTCTGCTTTCTTTCAGGCTGGGTGCCCTCAATTCTTTGTCTTTCGTTTTTGGTTGCGTGTTGCAATTCTTCCCTGGATTCAGCACCATTCAACGAATTTTCAAAATTTCTGAAGTCTCCAAAAATGTGAAAAAACCCTCAAAATCAACACTTGATCAGTTAAATTTGTTGAATTTACTCTGGTGTTTCGCTCGCTTCGCTCGCACTTATTCACATTCTGGTAATACACTTTGCAATTTTCAAGTGGTTTGGCTTGGGCGTCGCGCGCAACCTTGACAAATCAACACCACGGTTGAACTCGTCTCGTCCTGCAGTTGATTTCTGTCCAAACGGCACTGTCAGAGGCTTTTAAAAACACTTGTTTCAAAGCATTGAACTTTTCCAAGCTGCAGTTTCCACCGACGTTGACTCTGCACCCTCCTCTTCTGCCTTCAGGCCTTGCACCAAAACCTGGAGAATCTGAAACCCAAGATGAGGGGCAGCAAAATTGATCGAAAAGGTAGGGAAGCTCCAGTGACCTCCACAGTTAGAGAAAGTTCCGGCGCCAAACAAGTTCACACTTTGCCGCCTTGCTGCCTGCTGTTCTAATTTTGGGGGAAGACTGACACAAGACTTAGACTGGAACCGACTGAGAGGCTTATTTGTTTTACTCGCAACGAGGAGCTGTGAAAGCCAGATCTGGCTTCCCGTGTGTGAAAAAAACGCCGCAACTGGGCCCAAAAATGGCTCCTAAACTTGGGTTCCAATTTGAGGCTCCAACCTGGGTGGCCTTGTATGTTTACACAGGAAATCCAAAATCTAGGGCCCGTTTTCGGTGCCCAGAATTGAGCTGCTTTTGGAACCCATTTGAGTTCAATAATAATTGAAATCAACTCACAGACAAACAAGATTTTTTCTATTCGATACTGTTTGCATCAACACTCAAGAAAACAAAAAACGCCGTCGATACGCGTGTTCTTGGCTAAACTTGTCTTTAGCTGGCATTCAAGACAAAGCACTCTTGCATTGTTCGCGTGCGATCTTTCTCGCACTGGAGAGGTCACTTCGGCTTCCCTACCTTTTGGAGTTGATTTCTTGCCCTCTTTTTGTGTCTCCAAATCCACACACCTTTTACCACCCACACACTTCCACACTTGAACAGCCAGCAGAACCCAGCTGAAATACACGCAAACGCACACCACCCACCAAAGCCACTTTGCACCCACATAATGACACACACACCACACTCCATAACACACTGCCAAAACGCCGAAACCACAACACACCCATTCAGAATGAAAAAACAAGGTAAATACACAGACACTTGCCTTGCAAGGTCATTGTTTTTTTTTGGTGTCACTTCTAAGACTCCATGCGTTACCACTCTTTACCCACACACTGAAACTTTCCTTGCACACTAAAAGCCAAAGACATGCCCGCAAACCAACCCACTTTGCAACCACACATGCTCACACACACACATCCACAACACTTGTACATGCACACACAGAAAAACAGCCAAAACCACAAAATGCACATTCTTATGGATCTCTTAAGTTCCGATTGCATTTTTTTTCACTGTCTTTCTGGTCAATCAGACAGCTTACCGGGCTGACAGCACTCACTAAAACACTTGCTGAACGATCTGTTTGTGTTTTGGTTCAGGGCGGTTTCTTGAAACTTTCTCTTTCTAAAGCTTGCAACTGAACTGAGAAAGCATTCCGACAAAAAACAAAGAAAACATTGAGCAAAAAGCAAGAGAAAAATTCTGTTCAGACGGGTAAAGGCAATTTGAACTGAAAAAAAAGTGTTGCTGTGCATGAATCTGCTGAATCTGAAGAAAGTTGTCTAAGTTTCATGACTCTGGCTTCTTTCCAGTTTTCTCATTTCTCCAAAGTTAAAAAAGAAAAACCAATGTTTTTGCAGTTCTTGCTAACATTGAAAAAAGAAACAATTGACCTCTCCTCATTCATGGCCAGAACGACTTGAGAGTCGCCCAGCCTCATTTCCATTCCATTATTCAAGGCACACTGAAATTTAACAGAAGATTGAGCAGAAGCTTTCTTTCAGGCTGGGTGCCCTCAATTTCGTCTTTCGTTTTTGGTTGCACGTTGCAATTCTTCCCTGGATTCAGCACCATTCAACGAATTTTCAAAATTTCTGAAGTATCCAAAAATGTTGAAAAAACCCTCAAATCAACACTTGATCAGTCAAATTTGTTGAATTTACTCTGGTGTTTCGCTCGCTTCGCTCGCACTTATTCACATTCTGGTAATACACTTTGCAATTTTCGAGTGGTTTGGCTTGGGCGTCGCGCGCAACCTTAACGAATCAACACCACGGTTGAACTCGTCTCGTCCTGCAGTTGATTTCTGTCCAAACGGCACTGTCAGGCTTTTAAAAACACTTGTTTCAAAGCATTGAACTTTTCCAAGCTGCAGTTTCCACCGATGTTGACTCTGCACCCTCCTCTTCTGCCTTCAGGCCTTGCACCAAAACCTGGAGAATCTGAAACCCAAGATGAGGGGGAGCAAAATTGATCGAAAAGGTAGGGAAGCTCCAGTGACCTCCACAGTATGAAGAACAATATTAAAGCTCTGCCATATTATAAACCAAAACAATAGAGCACAAACTGCTGTCGCACAAGCGCACACAAGGCACACGTGGACCACCGGCCAGCCGCAGTGACCCGGGGAGTTTAGAGTTAAGGGTTCAGGTTTAGGGCTTAGGGTTTGGGTGGCCCACCCACATTTCTGGAATTACACAGGATGCCGTCTTGCTGTTTACACAGCCTTGCAAGAGCATGCGTACCAAGACACATCAGTTAGAACAGCCATATACAAAACAACAGTGCTCCGCACAGCCATAATCGAAGACACCTAGTCTTTAGCACAATCATCTGCAAAGCTCAAATGCGGCACATGCTTTCCAGTACTGCTTCAGCACTCCAAACGACAAATCCAATTTCTTACACGGTTTCGTGCACCACTCAAGTTTCGGCATTGAGAAGGTTCCTGTCAGCACAAAACCTAAACTTCGCGCACATGCCTTCTACCAGTAGCACCGTTCGGAACATAGTAGTTGTGCCGATGTCCATGACCAGCTGGCCAGCAAACCTTACTGGAGGATTTGGGACGCAGGGGGTTGGGGGCCTTGGATGTCAGTGCTTTGAAACTCTCTGCCCCCCTCCCCGTGCCAAGCAGGTGCCGAGTCGCATCAGCAAGAACCCGGCGAACCTGGCATTGGTCTTCTTACCAAAATTCTTGAGGATTGTCTGTGCAGCTGTCTTACAGCTACCTGTAGCAGTTGCAACTGCGAGTTTCTTGTTCGTCCAGCTGCCACCGTCCTGCAACTTAGAAGTCCTATTAAAGCCCCAGTGAGCTCAAACTTCAACCAAGCAAAGTGGACCAAAGTCGACAGAGTCGTCGATTGCCAAAGGCCAGCGAACTGGCAACACGAACTGCCTGGCGGGACATACTTTCGCTCTGCAGGACATGTCGTCTTGGGGTATATAGCCGGTAGTCGTCCCTTAAAGATCCTATCATCTGCAGGGCATGCCGTCTTCTCCTGTTGGGGTCATAATAAGAAAAAACTAAAAGGCGGGGCCCCATCTTGCAGGCCCGGACAGCCTGTCTCAGGAAGCGACCAGCACGGGAACCATGAGGGGTTTAGGGTTTTAGGGTTTAGGGGATATGGGGTTTAAGGTTCTCCTAAACCCGAATATGGGCTTAGGGGGTTGGGGTTAGGGCCTGTCAAACAGCGATTCCTTGGTTTTCAAAGCCACAGCTCTCCGCTCCGCCTCAGCGCAGCACGGGCGGTAGCCCAAGTTCTGGGACCCTCCCAAAGAGGTCCCTTTAAAGAGTTCCCTCTAGAGGTTTCTGTTAAGGGCTCCTTTAAAGGTTCCCTTTGTAAAGGTTCTTTTTAGGGCTTCTGCAACGGTCGGTTCTTGCAGGCTTTGAGCTTTGGGCTGCAGTGTTTGTTGGCTTTGGGAGTGCCTGCTTTATCGCGGAGCTGATTTATAAATTCATACTTCATGCCTGCCAGCTGGCAGGCATTAACCAACGGCCTTTGAAACCCTATGTTTGTTTAATGAGCCGAATTCGAAAAAAGACTCCAGACACCCGTGTTATCTTTCAAAGCGCACGCAACGTGTGCTTCACTCTAGACTCTAGAGCCTGACCTCCTGGAGCCTGAAAACCCCCTTCTTGGCAATGCACTGCACACTGCTAAAAGCTATTCAACACAAAAGGCAAGGATTGCACCCACAAAGATATAAACAAATGATGATACCGGTAATGAGCAGATCGAGTACTAGACGGCAGGGCGACGTAGGCAGACACGTCTTGCGCCGACTAGCAGCGACAGAGTCAAGTCTGACAGTGATCGTCTGGGTCCTCTGCAGGCACGAGACCACGTCCACATCCACAGATCTCTCGGATTCGGTGCCTGGGTTCAGACATTGGAGTTGTGGATCCGCAGGCTCTTGGGAGAGGTCTGGATATCCGCGAATCGAGAAGATCCGCCGTTCACTGCATCCGGAGCCTCCTGTATGGAACCCTGTGTTTTTTCTCTCGTCAAGGACCTGCACGACCCGGATGCCTGCTGCGCTCAAAGCTGCAGCTCTCCGGCTCCAGGTGGAGGACAAGGCCCGCCACCTGCAAAGCAGCCCCTAAGACACAACCTGCAGTTCAGGCGTAATGCAACTCCTGCAAAGTTTGAGACTGGCACGTGTACACCTCAAAGCTGCAACCAGGCTTGTGGATTTGAAGGACGCTCGCGTCACGGGGCTGATCGACGGTGGGGCGACAGCATGCCTCAGAACCACTACGGAGCAGGAAAGGATCCCCAAAGTCAGTGCGCAGCTAGCGCACGGATCCTGTGAACTTCACATCAACGCAGCAGGGACCCTCCTCGCGGGCGCCGCTGGGGTGAAAGCACGGAGCTTCCCGTCAATTGCTGCCTGGAGAAATATTCGGCACGTGCTCACCGACATGAAGTTCTCCTGCGCATCCACAGCGATGTGGACTAGTCCATGGTGCTCAGCAACACCTTCAAACGCTTTCCTGGCCTTGCCACAGAACAGGTGGACTACGATGCCTTTTGCTCGCTTCATTTTTCTTCGGATTCTTCTGTTCCAGGGTTGGCGCCTCTGGTGCCTCATCATGTGTGAAAAACGCAGAGCTCTTTTTCACTCCACGCTTGAGCCAAAACACCAGAGGTGTTCGGCAAGTCTCTCGCAGAGTCAGCGCAGCTTCACTTTCGTGAATTCCATCTCAACTTTGTTAAACAAAGGAGGAACACATGCAAACGTCCTAGTGCTTCTCAGGACTTCAGTGCTTCAGCAAAACAAGCATACAAGTGCACAGCCACTCTGCTCGAACCTCAGTACGACGACACGAGCGAAGCGAGGGTCGGCGGCCAAGGTTTAAAGAGCAAACTCAGAGCAACACGCACTTCTTCAAGGATGCTCCTAAAGCATCTCGAGTGCTTCTCTGCTCATCATGCACACTCCAAACATCTCACGTCAAGCTCAAAGCAAGAAACACTTTCAAGCCAAGCTCCAAACATGCTATGTCCATGCCTGCTTCTGCTAACACCAAACAAACGGTTCAAGCACAGCTCTCAACTCATGCAATGCAAACTCGTGGTTCATGTCACATGTGCAAGACATCCTGTCAACTGTAAAGGCACTCACAAGGAAGTCAAAAACTTTCACACCCCCTCATGCCTGCAACAGTTGCGTCCTCAAGTCCTGTCTTCTTCCATAGCTCGTCTCGCACCCTTCAGCATTTCTTCTCCTAACAGCTCAGGGTACACACCTGACGCCGGGAGCTGAAGATGGATGTGTTGGTGGCTCTCATCACACCGGTTCCTAGCCATAATGTTGATGAAATTCGAAGAGTTACTACAAAACCACCATCTCTTCCAGGCTCTTTCAGAACCCTTCTCGAAGCAACAGCGATCGACGACACATCCCTTCGCAAGACCAAGACGTTGACTTACAGACCTAAAGACTGTTTCCTTCCACAAGTCAGACCTAGCTGGCCACTCGTGAGAAAGAAGAAGACGCGGACAGTTCGCGTACGGACGGAGAAGGTTCCAAATCCTTCGCCAAGACCTCTTGTGGACCAAAAGAGACTCCCGCCACCTGGCGTAGGACTGTCCACCTTTTCGAAATCTCAAATGACGAAGTCCGCACCCAGCCGAACACGGCGTAGACAAGTGCGCATACACCTTCACCCCCTCATGAAGTAACACGCTAAAGACTTCTTTGAGAAGCTGGTATCCGTTTTCGCTTAACAGATCCACTTGCTTCGTCACTCCAAAATACGCGATACGAGGATTCTTCGAGCAAGCTTTTGACAAAGAGCTTCCTTCTTCACAGCAGAGCTCAACCACAACATAAGAAGCCTGGTTCCTTGCTACCTTCTCTGCTGCGGCTCGCCAAGAAACAGGGACGTTCAGTTCGCAGACTTCATCTGCTGGTTTATTGGGCTCTTGAAACGTGACAGAAACGCTGGTTCCGGAATTTTTCTCTTTCCAGGGGACTGGTTCCGGAATGAGGCCACAAGCCTCGCACAAACTGACCAAACTGTCGTTAGTTGGGCTTTTTGTTAGAGCATCTGCCGGGTTGATAGCACCTGGTATGTGCTCAATCGTGAATCTTCCAAGCTGGACAAGTTCTTGGAGAAAAGCGGCTCTTAACTCAATATGGCGGACTTTCCTCAACAATGTCCCCATTTTGGAAATGGACACGGCGCTTTCAGAGTCCGAATACCCCTTAAGAAGGTAGTACCCCGTTTCCCGGTCCTTCGGGATGCCCTCCAAGATGGTCTCCGTCAAGAGAGCAATGTACAAACCTTCCCTGGCTATCTCAGTAAGCGCCGCAAGCTCACTCTCGGCGCTCGAAAGGGCTGTGGTGGACTGCTTCCTGCTGAACGTCTTTAAACAGCAGTTTTCCCAAGTAATCACACCACCACTAACAGAATTCAGGCTCCAGCTTGCGTCCGTAAAGCACGATACCGCTTGGGGATCCGCATCGTCTTCCAGGATCTCCCGAGTCGACGGAAACACCTGAACCTTATGCGGAAGACCTTTGACCCATTTGAGAACATCCCTCATGCATGTTTCAGCTGCCTCGTCAGGGGCCGACTGATGACGCCCCAAAAATCCGCAGCAGAACTGCAAATCTGGTCTGGAGAGGGCAGCCCATGCTAGACGCCCTAAGGTCCTACGGTACTTCTCGTGAGCAGCTGGACTGATCTTTTCGGTTTGCCCTTTCTTAATGAGGTCAGAGTAGCGCTTCTCCAATGACGGAAGCTTGGGGTTCGGTTTGGTTATCCCATACTCTTCACAGCAGGAATCCAAATACTTAGCGTCCAGTCCAAAATAGACTCGCTTCTCTCCCTTGTTCCTGAAGATTCGCCGTCCTAGAAAGGATACTTCTCCCGCACAATTCTCATGAAGCTCACCAGTTAGTTTCAGCTTGTAGCGTTTCTGTAGATCTTCGAAAACCTTCTTCCCTTCGGAGGGGTCCTCAGAGTAGATTAACAAATCGTCAACATAAAAGAGGACCAGCGTCAGACCCTTGGAGGTCTTCCTGCGGTATATCGTCGGGTCCAAGCTTGGACTGAATCCGCTCTGCTCCAAGTGCGAACTCAGCTCCTTATACCAAGAAAGCGGTGCGGATCTCAGTCCGTTCATGGCTTTGTGTAATCGAAGATACACCTTCTTGTTTCCGGCCTTTTGAGGGATTTTAGAGTCCGCAATACTCACGTTACTCGGAAGCTCTACGTACTCAGGCCTTGACACTGCTGCATGCATAAAAGCAACGCTCACGTCACAGCTCAACACTGAACCTCTTCGACAAAGCAGTGCCAACAGAAGCCGCAATCCCTCCAAACTCGTAGTCGGGCTGTAGATACCTTCAGACAAGGTCGTGCCTCCCATCGAAGCATAATCTCTTACTACCAGACGTGACCGGTACAGCCCTTTACGCTTGACCGTGTTGACCCACCGACTGGTAAGCACCCGCCTGCCGCTCTCACGTGCGGACTTCCGGGCCTCATCTTCAGAGATCACCTTTCCTACTCCGAACGACTCGAGTTCCTCTAGTTCCAACTTCATCGAGGCATACAAAAGGCTCGGATCCAACTGTTCTCCGGATGTTTCAGAGACCGCATTTCGTGGTACCTGGCACTTGACCCTACTTCCTCCGAATTTCAAGGTAAACGAATCAGCCACCTCCTGTGAGGTAGCTCGAACGTCAGGTCCTCGGTACAAAGACTCCAAGAGGTGATTCGTAAGCCAATCAATCTCCATGTCCTCCATGTTTTCCCCCTCATCAGGCAGAATCCCTGCCTCACCTTCTTCCGCCGGGGCACCTACGGGAACATAGGTATCGTCAGCAATCATCTCTTCGTCTTCTTCATCTAAAGGACCAACACCACCTTCCATGACTTCATCTTCAGGACCATTTCCATCATCAACACCTTCGGGTTCATACAAGACAGGCCGTTCTGGGTCCTTACCATCAAGAACCAAAGACTGCGCAACAGCGAGGCCTTCGACAGTTGCCACCTCGCACGCTCCATCAACGATTCTTCCGGTCGGAAATACGTCAATCTCCGTACTACCAAAAGGGGCCGCGAAGATCCCTCCACCTCGTGCGTTCACGGGTCCTAAGTAAACAGCCTTGACGGTTTTCGCTCCCCGGTATTTAGCAAGATGCGCCTTCGACTTGCTAACTTTTGCCTGAACCACACAACCAAAGGGAAGCGTTCTAGTTCGGTGAACTATTTCCTCGTGCAGCAAATCAATGCTGGTGGTGGAGTCACCGTGGCTCGAGGACCACAGATTGTAACACCTCGAAACATAGAACACACAGGCTTGCCACAAGAGACCCCCTAAGGGAAGCTGGTACTTTCCCAGCTCTGCATCTTGACCAGGGAACTTCTTTAGAGCAATTTGGCGCTCCAAGTCCAACCACACAGCCCAGAAGCCTTGGCGTACCGATTCAACTTGTCGTTCTATTGACCCTTTGGCTTGTGGCCTATATCCTGGAACCACATCAACAATTGTTGCGCTGTGGGGGCAGTTTCGGGACCTACTCAGTCTTTCTGCCAAAGCAATAATAGATCCTTCTTGATCCATTCGAAACGTCACGGCTTTGCCTACCAGTCCCATCTCACGCAGCACTCTGTTGATGTTAGCAAGCAATTGTGGATCTTCGAGGTTCGGTGCAGGCAGACTGACAGTATACCTTGAACCCAGGTGTGTCATCAACAGGACTCTTAGCTTGCCGAAAAAGAAAAAATCAAGACCAACAGTCTGATTCTCTTTTTGAAGACGACGACGCAAGCGACGCGCGGGAACACGACCCTTCGACGAACAGCATGAGTCACAGTTGGAATCATAAGGGAAATGGCCTTGTGCACGATGATGATACAAGGCGGTTGAGGACAACGGAATCCTAAAAGATCCTTCTTCTCCACTGTCCGGTGGTTCCGGTGGATTCTCTGGAGGCTTGGGGGGTCTTTCAGAAACTTCAGAAGGCTCGTAATCGGGACTTGACGGTGACGGAACCCCTTCGGGGACCCTTGAAGACGAAGACCCGGGCTCCCCACCACGAGGAGCTTCCAAATCAAAGGGCTCAGCTTTAGTCCCTTGTCCCGGCACTGGCAGTCCTCTGTGCATCATCCGCAGATGACACACTAATGTACTGCTCGCCGGCGGGCTCTCATCATTGCCCTTTTCAACAAGATCAAGCACACCAAGCCAAGCACAAACACTCCCAAGCACACTGCAAGCCTTGCAAAACAACATGCTCAACATGCCACGTGTACGTGTTTGAGGTTTTGGGGCCTTCCTATGCAAGACAAACTGCTTGTAGCTAGGCACTCGGACCCAGTGGTCCCCACAGAAGATCCTAACACTGCAGCCCTTCCTGCGCGGCCTCACTCTAAAGACCTTCCGATCCTTTTCTTTTTAAACTCGACAAACAAAATGTGGAACCCCCAAAACACTAGACCACCCAAGAGACTGCAGAAGCCCAAGACGGCCACGATGGCCATGACATCCAGTCCTGGCCCAAGACCATTCCTGTATAGGCTGGCGGTGGTTCGGTTGGGGTTGAAGTTAAGGTTCGGGATTTGGTGCGTTTCAAAGGGGTTTCGGGCACAAGCAAGCTCAAGCTCAAGCAATTCAAGCGGCAAAGCAAGCTCAAACAACTCATGCCTCACATGTGTTTCAAGAAAACGAAACCACGCACTCACATCCTTGTTTTCTTCTCGAAAGGAAATTCGGTGCGCCGCGTAGGCGTAGTCCAGGACTCCATCCCGAACAGAAAAGAAAGCTATGATACATTCCAAGCCGGGCCCACGGCTCCAAATCCCCTTCATCCTTTCTTGATCGTCTCCTTTGCGGCAGCCACCACCGCATCGAAGCTGGGGACATTGGCCGAGCTGCTGGAAGATGGTGCCTCCGATTCGGGAACCGTTGGCATGGAGGGCCCCGGAGCGGGGCGTGGCATCGCCTTTACCGCCGGCGGTGGCGGCGGAAGAACGAACGAGCGCTCCGAGCCCGTCTGTCCAAGACCAAGAAGAAGGCGGCCGATGGAATCCCCAGGCGGGGCTGTTGAAGCAGGAGAAGGTGGCTCCAGGGGCATATCCCCGTCGTCGTGGTGGCCCGGAGTTGCAGCCGAAGTTCCTGGAACCATTGGTGGAGCTGGAGGATCTCGACCACCCATTCCTGCTTGCTTCACCATCGGTGGTGGCGCCGTCTCTGGCGTAGGGAGGCAAAGGGCCTCTTGGACTGAGATATTGTCCTCCCTGCACTTCAAGCAAAATCTCAGCGCCTCTTCGGGGCCTTCGCCATGGAGGTCTTCGTCGGCCGAAACGGAGGTGGAGCTCGAATCGCTTGATGTAGACCCACCAGGACCAGCACGGGCCTTCGGCTTCAACCTCCGGCGCGAATCTCGCTCGGCCCTGCGGGCATTGCTGGCCTCCTTCGACCGCAATGCAGCATCTGTTCGAAGCCTCAAACTCGTAGTGAGCTCGCCCCACGCGACACGTTCGTCGCGATACCGCGTAAAGCGCGGGCCCTCGAAGAGACGCGGCTCGTGAAGGGCCAACCAACAACGGGCATTCCCCCGCCTTTGCATTGATAAAGGCGCGCAAGCAGATGAGGAGCCGCTGAAGATACCCCATTGCGCTTATGGAGCATTCGCGCTCTCGGCGGTCGTTGCGCCCTCCAGCGCCCTTGGTAGCGACGCCCAGCCTGTCCATGGCTGACAGGACGTCGTGGGGCCTCAGCCCCCATTCGAAGAGGCCTTTGCCTTGGAGAAGAAGATGGAGGCGCTCCTCTGCAGCCAAGTCTTGATCCACAGTGGAGGTGGCCACCTCCCGAAATCTTTTGGGACGGCGACCTTCTTCTTGCACAGGTTCGGGAAGTACCTGTGGTGGATGTGGACCTTCCGGAAACCGCGGAAGCACCGAGTGCCACGGAGTCGGGGCTGCATATTCGCTGGGACGAACCAACGTAGCAGACCCACCAAAGATCTGGCGAGTAATCGCCGGAGACCCCAGATGCTGCGCCACATAGGCCTCGCCTATGGTCCCGGCCATGGCGAGGGAATCGTAAATGGCACTCGGGTCTGCTGGGGGCCCATAATAAGGGAAAGCTGGGGCATTGGTTCCCCAGGCCCGGGGTACAAATGGACCCCAAGCTCGGCAGCCTCCGCAATCCTCCTCCTCATATCGAAAAGCAAAGCATGATGCAAGGCCGTCAGGCGTTGTCCCGGAATGGATGGTGGCTGCGTGGTGTCCACCGGAGTAATTTTCGGCACATCGGAATCTCCAATATCCACGGGGTCCGCCGCAATGGGGCGCCAATGCCCCCAATTCTCGGAGTCGGTAGGCGAAGGCTCCTGGACCGTCACCTCCTCCAGCGACGGGCCCACCATTGGCGAAACACTCGCCTCTCCACCAACTGGGTCCTCTATCGTAGGCCCAGAGGTTTGAGAGCCACCCATCATGGATCGTATTGCTCTCCGAGCAACAAAAGCAAAAGGCTACTAGAACCAAAACACTCAGAGCTCCGGATCTGTTCCTTCGTGCGCTTCCGAAAGGCGCTCCAATCCCTTGCATAAGCGAAAAACACCCCATGAAAAACATGACGCACACACGCAAAGCAAGCTCCAAAGCATGTATGTTCCCAAGGTTCCAAAGCAACATGCTCAAGCAATTCAATCCAAGCTCAAAAATCAAGCGCAAGCTCAAGCCAAACATGTCATGCTGCTTCCTAATCAAATTCAAGCCACACATGTCATGCTGTTTCCTAAGATCTTTGTCGAAAACAAGCTCTTCTTGAGGACTTTCGGGATTGAAGATCTCAGACCTAAACCCTCGAAGGAGAAACGAAAACGGAGTTGAAGACAAAGCGTGTCGGCCACACTGCTCATCATCGAGCTCATCGACCTTATGCAGGCTCTTTCCTCCTTTCTTCAAGATGCTCCTGGGAGCGGTCCGCTGTCCTGAGGGGATAGGAACCTCAGATCCTGGCACAACAGCGTCCTTCAGTGAATCAAGTTCCATGTCTTTAGGCCCTTCCGCCCCTTTCTTGGAGGAGGCTTTAGACTTCTTTCCCCCACTAAACGCCCACCAGGCCCGATTGTGACCAACCAACTTGATACTCTTCTTGTTCCCTTTGTACATTCGGGACCCCGTTTTGGACAGATAGGTCTTCCAACCCAATTCCGCCCCACACCATGGAGAGAGGACGTTAAACCCGACATCAGCCACCAACACCTCCCCGAGTCTCAGAAGAACATCACCGAAGTAGACTTCGATATCGACCACAGACGAAACGTCGATCGAACCTCCCGAGGCGTTGAACAGACTGGCTGCCTTGTCGTGTGTCTTCACCACACGAAATCCTGAGATAAACTGGTTGGAAACTATGTGGCACGTAGCCCCACTATCAACCAACCAAACATCCCTCGGGCTAACCCCTAGGTGCGAGCACATCTGAGAGAGGTTTCCTCTCTGAGAAAACTTCGAGCCTAAGGCCCCCATTGAATCTCCAACTACGGTGCCTACCGGCTTCACCTCTTCAGGCGCGTTCAGAACACGAGGAGGAAGAGAAGGTTCGGCCGAAGCTTTCCGCACTCCAGAAAAACCCAAAGCCATCAAGGTGGCTTCCCCAGAGTCTGCTTCCGATTCGGGCTCACCCAAGTAACGGCCTTTCCCTTTTCCTTTCTTCTTCTTCGACTTCTCCTTGCCCTTTCCGCGTCCTTTGGGGCTCTTGTCCCCTTGCTCGCTCCGAGGAGTTCCACCTCCCCGCGGCGTTCCTCCACCTTTGGGAGTTCCCCCACCTTTGGGGTTTCGGTCCCCTTTTCCTTTGTCCTTAGGCTTCTTCCGATCCTTTCCATGGTGGCCCTTGCCTTTGTCCGGACTGCCACCACCACGGGCCTTCTCATCCCTTTGCTTCTGCCAGCATTTCTCGGCTTGGTGTCCCCGTTTCCCGCAGTAATCACACAAAGTGTCACTGAGGGATCGAGACGTTCCACCTGGAGCTTCACACAGTCGAAGCTGTTCTTCGTAGTACTTCAGACTGCTGCACAATGAGTTCCAGTCGTTGCTCTTCCCATGCAAGACAACGTATTGACGAAGCTCGGTATTCACCGCTTGCAAAAGGATACTGCACCGATCAGCCTCTGACAGAAGAAGTTCAGGGAAATTCGACAGCTTTGCCTCAGACCGAGAAAACTCATCTTCAAGGTGCCTAATGAGGTCAGTAGGCCGCCGAATATGTTGGCACGTGTGCTGCAACTTCAAACACTGGTCACGCACGAAGACGGCTTCCATGCGGGACACTATGCTGTACTGCTGTGTGATGGTGCGCATGGCCTCGTACGCACAGGCACTCAAAGCCTGTCGCTTCGAGCACGAGCGTAGCAACTCCAGACCCCTTTCCCACTTTGCCAGGGCTTGGGTCAGGTAGTAAAACAGCTTAGCGCTCCGCGCTGCAACTTCCACACTGAGATCCTTCTGGAGTATCTCGTGTTTCACCTTCACACACAGCTGAAGCTCCCGAACGAAAGACTCGTCCTGCAAAGCCAACCACGAGCTCAAAGTCTCCACATAGCCATGCCATGTTTCCACTTCTCGCATGCGTCCTTTGCTCATGCCTTGATGCTCCAGCAATGGCAAAGGCGGTAGGTACTTCTCCGCTCGGTTCTGAAGAGTGGACCCACCACTAAAAGAAGTAGACGAAGACGACCCCGTCGCTGCTGTGGCACCAGGTCCCGAAAACGGGTCTGCAGTCTTGGCTTTAGCTGCAGCTTCAGCAACCAACTTAGCAGTCTCAGCTGCCTTCTCTTCGGCCTCGTTTCGGCGTTTCTCCTCTAAGTCCATGCGTCTCATGAGAGCAGCTATCAACTGCTGATTCTGTTGAGTAGCCTGCCCTTGCTGACGCAAGAGCTCAAGTGTAGACTGGTTCTGCTGACGTAGCATTTCCAACACGATGGCTTGAAACCCAGTCTCGGTTCCTCCACCGCTGGCTGTGGGCAAAGTTCTCCCTGCCTGACTGCCCGCTGGTGAAGCCTGCGCTTGAGCAGGAGTTGCCGGAGGGGACTCAAAGGGGTTCGGTGCTTCCTGAGGTCGCGAAGTTGTCTGGCCTGCTTGACCAAACAGCAAAGCCTCTTCTTCAGGACTCACGTCCGGTACCGGCACCTGAGAAGGGTCCGGAGCTTGGGCGGCCATGGTCTCTACTGGAACGTCCTCAGACGCTCCGCTACCATGTGAAAAACGCAGAGCTCTTTTTCACTCCACGCTTGAGCCAAAACACCCAGAGGTGTTCGGCAAGTCTCTCGCAGAGTCAGCGCAGCTTCACTTTCGTGAATTCCATCTCAACTTTGTTAAACAAAGGAGGAACACATGCAAACGTCCTAGTGCTTCTCAGGACTTCAGTGCTTCAGCAAAACAAGCATACAAGTGCACAGCCACTCTGCTCGAACCTCAGTACGACGACACGAGCGAAGCGAGGGTCGGCGGCCAAGGTTTAAAGAGCAAACTCAGAGCAACACGCACTTCTTCAAGGATGCTCCTAAAGCATCTCGAGTGCTTCTCTGCTCATCATGCACACTCCAAACATCTCACGTCAAGCTCAAAGCAAGAAACACTTTCAAGCCAAGCTCCAAACATGCTATGTCCATGCCTGCTTCTGCTAACACCAAACAAACGGTCCAAGCACAGCTCTCGACTCATGCAATGCAAACTCGTGGTTCATGTCACACGTGCAAGACATCCTGAACTGTAAAGGCACTCACAAGAAAGTCAAAAACTTTCACATCATGACCGACTCCCAGCACTTCATCCCACAGATGTCTGGGAACTTGGGAGGCATCAGACGCTGTGGAATGCCGTTGCGGGACACCGACCCAAGCATGGTCGAAAATCTCACAGGTTTCCAGGCCTCACAGCTGCATGGAGACAACGCGCTGATCACGCGCATGATGGCGCTGTTTGCTGTGAGCACTGAGTCAAACAGGTCCATTGATCTTACCGATCCCATGCTGGGATTGGAGCAGCCTGAACCCAGTCTGTGGGCCACTCCAGAGTGGAAAGCGTTGCGTGCTTCATTGTTGAGAGGGGCCCAGAGACTTCCTCCTCTGATGCCAACTGCTGATGGTGTATTGTGGCTACCCTCCGCAGCAAAAATGAAACGCGAGGAGCTTGATCAGCAAGGTGTTATTGAAACCCCGAGGGGTAAGAGAAGTTCTTGGAGATTCGCACCAGCCATGCATAATCCGAAATGCATGCCAGAAAAGCTTCTGAAACAGAGAATCATGTTTGTAAAAGCCAAGGTCCATGATGATAGAGAAGCAGCCGTGCAATTGTAAACTGCTTCACCGAATCTGAGACCGAAGGTGACCGATGTTCATGCAAAACGAAAAGGGCTACCTCCACGTGTATCAACGCCTTTTCTGCCTTCGCACTTGGCGAATACGTGCAGCCGGTTTGCCGTCGTGCTGGTCCTGCCGTCCGACCACCAATGTTTCACCCAACGCTGCCCTGGAAGGAGACCCGGCGTGGGGTGACAAATCAGACTGCAGCCAAAAAGGCCACCTGCCTGCTGCTTGGTACACTTGGCTCCTGGAGACCCAATGGCAGGTCAGTGTTGCTTCGAGGGTTCAGCGCTTCGGGGGAAGTGGTGGTGGATGTCGCTTTTGGCCTCTGCTGTTCGCAGCAAGCCAGCACGAGTTTGGGGCCTCCCAAGCTCGTAGTTGACCTGGAACGGCCAAACAGGATAGAGGCCTGTCCCGCCAGTAAAGCCATAGCCCAACAGTGGGTAAGCTAGCAAAGCCCAGTGGTGGTGAGCATAGCTCAGAAAATCCAGGTTTTCGTGCCCCACTTTAAACGGT
>CAJNDS010000554.1:0-114877 GCA_905221605.1 Symbiodinium natans | reverse complement strand
CAACCCGTCGTGCAATCCATGGCGTCGGAGGATCGTCAACAAGCTTTAAGAAAAGGCGAACCAACATGCTAGACAATTCAAACTTCTCACCACTTGTGCGGTGTCAGGATGCGATCAATGATGGAGACGCCTATGCCCAAGCCGCCCGCGTTCATCTTCCTCACACGTTCACATTCTTATTACACTTGCTAGCTGATGTCAATGTCACATAAGGAGTGAAATGAAGGATGCGCTGCAGGACGGTTCCCTCAATCTTAGCGTCGCCCAGGCGGGCGTGATGTCAGACAGGATCACGTGTGCTTGGAAGTAAATGCAAACGCACGCTGCCGTAAAGGCTTCCAGCAACCCGTCGTGCAATCGGTGGCGTCGGAGGATCGTCAAGTAGCTTTAAGAAAAGGCGAACCAACATGCTAGACAAACTTCTCGCCACTTGTGCGGTGTCAGGACGCGATCACTGACGGAGACGCCCATGTCCCAGCCAGCAGACAGCAAAGACGTGTGGGCACGTCGCTTAGGAATGACCGTTGATGAGCCGTGGAAGAAACGTATTCTCGGAGCATTTATGGCAGACTTGGAAAACCATTGTGGGGAAGTGCCTGAGCCGCGGACATTGCCTCCCTTGCTATCAGACCAACAGAGAGAGACTTGTCCCCGAATTTGTCTTGTCGTCCGTCGGCTACTGTCATGGGTGAGTGAATGGCCGACACGGAGAAATGCACTGATCCTCTGACAATAGACGCAACTGGTGCAAGGAGTGGGCTCTATTCCGAGCAGAAGTTGCTCAACAAAAGGCCAAGGTGCTTTTGGCAGTCTTCACAGTAACTTTGCTATCACGCACGTTAAAGTTCGTGCGTTCGTTGCTGCAGTAGAAACAGCTGAAGGAAGTAAGCGAAAAAGAACGTCTTCGCTCAGAAAAGCAGGCCCGCTGCTAGACACTAGTGCGCTTGACTTGAACTCTTTTTCATAGTCAGCAAATACGTTGTTTCTGCACATTGCTTAGCAGGCTAAGTCTCGTCTGGAGGAGCGCGGAGATAAGGCTCGAAGTGAAAAAAGGTCAAAGTTTAAGATCAAGACTTGTTCTTGTGAATGCTTGAAGTGGATGTGACGATTGTCGCGCAAGTCACGCAAGACTTGAATCACTAGTCTATCATCGGTGCCCGTGAGGTTGTCATCCTTCCTCCGGACGGAGCGTTCCAAACGCTATTTCTTCCTCAAGCGTCGCATCTGGAACAGTTCACCAAGGATTGGAACTACGTCCTCATTCGCCGCAAGAATGCAGCTTTTTTGCCAGAAGCGTTTGCGAACGCACCGCCGGAGGACGGCTACTCCATGCACCCGCAGTCACCTTTACTTTCAAAATTTGGTTTTGGTGCAGAGCATGCGCGGGCAGATTGTTTGGTTTATTTGCCCGCATATCGTGTCGCGTGCTGGGGTCTTTCCCCAAAGGATGCGAATGCGTTGGCGCATGAATTTGTCATGCTCCTCGAGAACGCCGTGGCTCAAGATGTCCAAGGAGGATCGTCCCTGCAGATGTACTGGAGAATGTTTGATGGGTTCATTGTCCAAGAAGACGCGTTGCGTCGACACTATCTACCGGTCAATAGAAGCTTACAGAGCATGGCCAGAAGCTTTTTGACGGTCAAGAACGCAGCTTCTTTTTTTGTTCACGGGCCAGGACGCTTTTTGTCGTCGCAAAGCTTTTGGGAGTTTGTGCGAACGTTCCCCGTCGACTTGCAGTGGGAGATTTGCCTGGCGCTAGGCGAGAACAAACTTCTGGTTTGTGCTTTGCCCGTCGCCGTGGCAGAGCCAGGCGTGTCTGGCCACTTGGTGCATCCACCGTTGGAGGATGTGGAGCTTGCGCTCTTGTCTCTAAGCCTTCCGCTTCGACAACAGCTACTTCACTATCTAGACTTGTGGGATTTGGCTCGTGCTGTTTCAACGTGCGCGGAGTTGCAAGATGTTATCATGAACAGCGACTCTTGGAAATGTGACAGCACGCTTTATCTACGAAGTTTGCCTTCGCAAATATTCTTTGCTGCGTCGCCGACGTACCACTTGAATCCAACGGCGTACGCGAGTCTGCGCTCCGTGAATCCACTGCAAGGTCACGCTTGCATTGTCATGTCGTGGGGTTGCCAGGTTGACGCACTTGTGATCGGTGTCACGAACGCATTCGTTTCCAGAATGTCAGACGCGGAAGTTCAACACCTTTGCTCTTGTACAATCACTGCTCCTTTTCAAACAGAATGCAAAACCTGCATTAGGTGGACGGCTTCTAAGCAACCGCCAATAGACGTATCATGTCCTTTCCTGGTTGCAGATCGATGTGTGCGTGTCTTGGATCTAGCTTGGCAGCAGCATTCGCTCAGACTCAAGGTTGATGGTCGAATGGTGCGTTCTGTCGACATTTCATGTGTTGGCTTGCAGCGCGATGCCTATGTCTTCCTATACTCTATCGGAGAACAAGTGTGCAAGGACAACTTGCAGATGGCCTTCGCAGAACGCCGACGTGAGCATGTCAATGACCTTGCAGGGGGCTCCGATGCGTTGAAGCCGACAGATCCTCTGTCGTGTTTGTCGCAGAGTCTCCAAAGGGAAGTCATTATCAACATTGCCACGACACGCGAGCTGCTGTGCTTGCGAGCTTGCAGCAAATCTGCGTCTGAACTTCTGCGAGAGGATTCACTGCTGCGAGGCTCCGTAGTCGACTTGCGAGACGCAGGTGCGCAAGCATTTCGGCCCGGAAGTGCTTTTAGTTTTTTGATGGCTGTCCTTGCTCAAGCAAAGGTCATCAAGCTGCAGTATCGACACATACATGCTGTCCCGCCGACTTCAACGTCCAGAGTCCTCCTTGAATGGTCAGGACACACTTTCCTTCGGCGCGAAAGCGACTTTTGTTCTTGGCGCGCTCTGCATCCTGTTTATCAGCGTGCCAGCTTGGACATTGCAGTGTCTTCAGATATTCGCACTTTGGTCCTTGGCATCAAGAACCTAGTTCGAAACAGCCCGCCCTCTTCCCGAATGTGGGCTTCTATACAAAATCCATTCGGCTCAGACCCTTTACTAGCAACTCCAGGGGAGGAAACGTTGACTCCATGCGATATACCTCCGCACAGAGGTGTTCGCTGGCTTAACGTTTGCATGGAGTGGAATGCAACCTATTTCGCAGTCTTTCTCGACGATGTCCCACTATGCCACGTTGACACGCCAGTTGACGAACGCGTTATTTCAAGTTGGGCTTATCCTTATGTCGTGTCGTGGGCACCTCGCGAGTCTTCTCCTCTAGTAGTGATAACAACAGCATTTTCGCGACCGGAAAATACGGCAAACCCTGATTGTACAATTTGCGCTTCACTTCATCGCGGTCGGCCAGCGCACGCATGCTGTCTTGCTTGTCAACACTGGTTTTGCGAAGAGCATGGTTTCTCTACAACTGCAGCGCAAGTATGTTTGGGCTGTATGGATGAGCTTCACTTTGAAGACCACGTAGGTGGAACGAGTGGTTCTCCGTCTGCAACATTTCTCGATACAAAAAGATTGCAAGCCCTGCGAAAGCAACAGCTTTGCATACCTTCCAGTCCAGGTGCGGCTGTGTCTCTAGCCAATAAACTACTACAAACTGAAATCCGCTTGAGGTCACGAAGCCCAGCAAGGCGCGCGAGAAGCTTCAACAAGCTGTGTCGAAGGTCCGAAGTGCATGTATCCGAACCAGAGTCTGACGAATGGGACTACAATGAGCATGTGCTTCGCGCGAAGAAAGTCTTGGCCAGCACGGAGTTCTCCACTTTTCCAGCCACGTCGCCTCCGCCAGGATTAACATCTCTGTGTGATCATGGGCTGGAAAACCTTTTGCCGCCGCAAATCCGGCTGTCGAGTTTGCCCAGGCCAGTGCTGACATGCACGCCTGTGATTTTTGATGTGGAGCATCTCAAAGTACCTCCTATCTTTGATCATCTCAGTATCTTGCACAGTCATGAGCGTGATCAACATTTGGTCTTCCAAGAGGAAGGGCATCGCTACTATTGGAAGAATGAAAGTGTTAACATTTCAGTAACTGGCTTGATTCATTTGCTTACTGGCGGATTTAAAGAGCAAGACGTCATCAGGAGCATGCGTCAAGGGAGTAATTGGCCTCGTGCTGCATACGTGAAGCCGTATGCATCGCTGGAGCTTCTGCAGATTCTGCAACAAATTCCCGGCACGGAACAACTGGTCAGTTTGTTGCAACAGCTGCCGCATGATCGCGCTGCAGTTGCCAATCTCGTTCGGTCCATGATTTATTCCGATGCCGTCTACAACGAACTGGCGGATATCGTTTCTATGACTTCCTCAGAAATATGCCACCTTTGGGCGCAAGCACGCCGCGTTGGTGCGGCGCGAGGAACTTGGATGCATGCGCAGATAGAATGTCTGCTTAATGGCGGCTGTGTCACTTCTTGCAGCTTGGAGGTAGCAAAGTTTTTGCGGTTTGTCGCTGAGGGCGGATTCGGGAACAATTCTGCGTTTCGCACCGAATGGAAGATATACGCTTCTGAAGAATCTCTTGCAGGCTCAATAGATTTTGTGGCACGTGCGCCCGATGGCGCTCTGGTCTTGTTTGACTGGAAGCGTGCTAACAAGTTGTGTGAGAAGCACAACTCGTTCGGCAAGTTCATGAAGTCGCCCATGCACCATGTCCCGGATGCATCGCTCTGGCATTACCGACTGCAACTTAATCTGTACAAATTCATCTTGGAGAGATATTACAACCTGCGTGTCGTTGGAATGCATATCGTGTCTTTCCATCCCGACAGTAGCACATTTGTTGACAAGGTCCCGGACATGCAAGCGGAGGCAAATGCTATCATGACATATCAGCGAAACCGTTTGGCAAACCAAGCTGGTGAAAAAGAGAGAGATTTCCGTGGAGGGGCAGCGGCGCCCAGTCAAGCCAGTGAGGCGGACTCCTTCACGCAACGCATCGAGCAGGAGTTTGAGGATGCACTTGTACCGTCACCTGAGTGTTGCAGGGTGGATTCAAGTGGGCGGCGCGACCATGTCGCCAAAATTCTTGAGATTGACGACGCATTTTTGCTGAACGGTGTTGTTCCAGACCTTCCGCAGTCGCAACAAGGCAGTATTCTCCATGACATCCAAGAAGTTCAAGAACTTGTTGCCGCGCATTCTGACTCTTCCTCGTGGCCGGAGCCCCTCCAGCATGTTGTGCAAGGAGCTATCTCTGTGCATCGCTTGCGTTTACTGGACATCTCACGTCGAGAGGAAGTTCTTTTTCTTGAGCTTATTGAGGGAAGTTCTCGACATGTGCGAGCTCATAACGGCCAGTGTTTCTTTCTGAGTGAACATGGCCACTGGGCCGTGTACAACGGCGTTATTCCTCAGGGTGTCCTTGCCAGATGCAAAAAGTTTTTGCTCTTCCTTGAAGGTTTGTACAGACTCCTACCGACTGGAACACTGCGCACCCCGGACTCTATCATCCGAGCAGTATCAGTCTTGTTGCAGGGTCGGAACGACAACGCAGATTTCCTTCTTCAAGAATGCGAAAGAGCTGCTATTTGCGGTAATCCTCACGCTGCGAAGCGCCGCAAAACAAGGGCGGACGTGGAAAATGAAAACCGGGATGATTCAGAGGATGAGAACAAGCCATGGACACAGGTCATGGCGAGCACTGTTGGAAAGCTGTACGTCAAACTGTATCTTAGCTGCACGTCATTTCGCTGGCAACTTCGTAAGTGAAACACTGTACATTCCACATCAGTCTCTGCTAAGGCAAACCTCACTGCTGCAAGACTATTTGATTAAGTACTATGTGTAGTGGTGTTCTATTGATGATCCTCGACAGGCTGGATTTTGCACTTTAGATGCCTGCCTGGTCTTTGAGAAAGAGAAAGGCTTGCAGCAATTGCAGAAGGCCGGCTCGAACAACATATACACTTTCCTGCCACACCGGCTGCTGGATCCGGTGCCTGACGATGTCAAGCAGCGAGTCCAACATTTCTGGTACACAACTTATTGGAACAATGGAGAAGCCTTTGACTGTTTTATGTCAGCACTAACTCTAGCTATTCGAGGAGAAAACGTTGATCGAGCCTTCTGGGGAATTGGCTCTGGTGGGGTGGGGCAGAGCCTGCAGACCGCGCACTTGGAAGCAATTCTCGGGAGTTTTCACGCGTGCTTGGACATGAATATTTATTATTCTGACGAGGAGATGCGCAAGCAGGCTGCGTCACTTCTAGGAAAACTTGTCGTTACTGGCCAGGAGTCGGTGCAAGGCAGCCGTAGAGGCATGCGTGAGGACGTGTACAAGAAGCACATGTCGGCAGACAAGCTTCCTGAAAGATTGCCATACGCAATCGAGACACGACTTGTGGAGCTCCGTGGTTGGAAGCGGTTCGAGTTTAACATGTTGCCGAGGTCACTTGCCTGCAAGTTAGTGGTCACACTGTTTTCTGAACTGTCGACCCACACCTTCAAGCATGAACCTCACCAGCAAAGGTTCTTTGGCATCAGCGAAGAGACTTTCAACTCCTTATTTCGACGATCGTTAGCTGTGCGCTACAAGGCTTTGTTCTTGGAGTTGAAGGACACAACGAACCAAGTGAAAGAGCCAGAGAAGAAAGGCATTTTTCCTAAAGATCCGACGTTGAAAGACTTTCTGCGATCGAAACCTGCGTGTCTCGTCACTCTGAGAGCTGTGTGGAATTACGCTTGCAGACACAGCGCCGCAGACTGCAGAAGCTGCCTGGAGGACTATGTTGTCGGTAAGAAGGATGAGGGTCTCACAGAAGCGTGTGTCCGGGAAGCGTGTGGACTCAAACCTCCTGACACGTCAGAAAACCGGGACAGTTCTCGGCTTCCCGGCTCGGTGACGAGCGATCTACCTGAAACAGACGGCGCAGGCCAGGAAGTAGATCCAGAAGTCTTACGGCTCTTACAACAACAGGCAGATGAGATTGAGGCTTGGATGATCGATGTCAATAAAGACTGGTGCACGCCTTCCCAGATAAAAACGGTCAAGGGCAAACATTTTTGGAAAGCGTTTAGTCGTCAAGATGCAGAGAACATTCTCAAAGCGCTGGCTGACAACAAGCTCATGCTCCAAAGCACTTTGACTCTTCAAAAACAAGGTCTTACCGAGATCTTTGCGCCGCAAATCCACACAGAGAAGTCCATGAAGGAGGTGGTCAATATGGATCATCACAGCTGCACAGTTTTCCCAGAAGTTTACGACTGTGAGGCATTGCGCCAACACATGCTCGAACACAAAGGACGTCTTGCAAATGACAAAGTTTTGCTGCAAGCCCATAAAAAAAGGTTGAACGACTTGAAGAAAAGCAAAGCCAGCGGTGCAGGTGCACCTACAAAAGTACAACGTACAGTCCAGGAGAATCAAGAAAACATGATACAGACAATGGGCGCCCGCCTTCGCATGGAGCAACAACTTTTCGATGACATGCAGAAGTGTGTGGAACAAGATGTGGAACTATTAGAGATGGTTATGCAGCGTACCTATTCGTACAAGCTTCAACACCGCTGTCGGCGCATGGTGGATGGGTTCGGCGCGCAAAGTTTCTCAAGGGTTTTTCGCAATATTGTTTGCAAGAACACACGGGATTTCGATTTCCACGCAAGCATGTTCACCATCGTGGTTCAGATGGTTGACAAACTCGGCGTGGCCTATCATAAAACACTGAAAGACTTAGCAGCTTGGCGTGCTGTGGCTAAGACTAGAGAGAAGGTTTGCGCAGAGATCCTGCAGTGCAGCCAGACCAGAGGAAAAGCTCTTCTTCTTCAGGTAGCTTGCGGTCGAGCTCTGTCCTCAGCCGATGATATTTGCGAGACTGGTCAGAAATTTTTGCATGATCTATCTAAAGAAAGCCGCTGCTTGCGTTGGCTTGCTCGGAGTCAGTGTCCAGATCTTTACCTGAGCGCGAAAGATGGTGCTGCCGCTCTAAAGCAAAGCAGTTGGCCAGAAGCAACGGTCTTTGCTTATTGGTGGAACGCTGCAGAAGACCTTTGTCTGAGCAGCATCTTGGATCTAGTTGCAGATGTTGAGGTGTCGCGCAAGCACATTTCCTTACACTTCGATGGTGTTCTACTGTCGACTGAGATTGTGCAGGCTGTCCAAGAAAAAAACGACATGAAAAGCTTTCCTCTTGTAGCAGAAGCCGCAATTTTCGAACGCACTGGCTTTCAGATCACCATTACTGAAAAGCGTTTCAGGTCACTGGCGCAAAGGTTGTCGGAGTTAGAAGGCACGTCTCTGCGTGTGGACGCTGCTGATGAGACAATGTTGACGCTACTCTCATCGCCTGGTAACTGCATACCTTTCGCGTACGCCTGTGTGACACAAGCCTGGCGTTTTGTGGAGGAGGCATTGCGGACAGTCAACCAAGCGAACACTCGCGCAGAGCAAGGTGGCTACAGATGCTACAAGGACTGGACAAAATGCAATCAGCGCTTCCTTCGGCCATGCTTTACGCTGCCTTCACTGCCAGGAACGGATTTTCTTGTGCACGCTAACGTTGGCAGTGCCCCGCAATGCTTTGGTGCGAAAGTCCTACCAGATAAGCAACTTCAAGTCTTCCACGAGCGCAAAGTGTACATGATGCCTGCTCCTGCCTTGCAGGAAATTCTTGATGAGTCTTGCGAAGCATGCAGCATTGTCTTTTTCTGTGTCCAAAGTACGGAGCCAACAGCAGTTGCTGGAGAGCAGCAGCTGCTGGATCTTGTCGCAGGCGCCAGTTCGAAGGATCGGATGGATTCTCAAGCTGGAGCTTCAGGGGCCGGTAGCGAAGCGACCGAAGCCGACGTTCAGGTTGGAATGCATCTACGAGAGCTCCTCAAAGATGAAGTCAAGAACCTCATTGCGAAAGTTCAACAGAACAAAGGATCAAGCTTCGGGTCGCAGGTCTGCCCTTTATGCCCATGGCGACGCTTCGATAAAAGAAGTTATTTGCTGACACATCTCACAAAACATCACAGCGAAAGCAAGCGCTTCGTGGCATCCGGTACGAAGCAGCTTCGCATTATTGCTGCCATGTACGATGACGATGCTGCGCGCAAGGCTGTTCATGGTAACTATATTCAACGTGCAGCCGAGCTTCTCAGGTGTCAAGTCAAGCCTGGTTGTTCTTCGAAAAGAAACATTATCGACAAGGAGATACGTATGTGCTTGAGCGCGAAGGGTCCATACTTTATGTCCTTGTCGAAAATCAAGGCAGCGAAGGATTTGCGACGCGTTGGCAATGTATATTACAACCAAGGATTTGCGAATGAATTTATGTGCAACGCCGTGGCCAGCCGCGCGTCCTTTCGACAGATTGCAGCAGCTTTCACATCCTCTTCTGCGCGCGACCACGGGGCATTGTGTTCTATGTTGCCAGAAGCAAGCCATTCATTCTGGTGCAACGTGTTGGAGGACATAGTCCAATCACCACAGATCAAATCCAGAGTTCAAACGCTTTTACAAGAATGCGAAGATCATACGGAGTTCCAGTACTTGAGCATTGACGCGACTGTGAAATGCATCTTGGTTCTCTTCTGGTTGGCTCTTAGGACTTTAACTTTTTTGGGCATGGTGGGAACTACAATAAGGAGCCTAAAAGTTAAACTTTTAGGAGGGGTTCAGAAGTCATGCAAGGCATGATGAAAGTTATTGGTCAGGCGCATTTCAACAGCAGTCAAGACGTGCGTGACGCTGCAGCCATTACAGATTCCGAAGCTGCCTACAAACTTCTAACGGTTCGCGGACGAACGAATGCTGTAGTCGGCCTGTGCGGCGTTCGATCAGAAGGCTCCCCAGTGATTTCGACTGCCTTAGCCAGTCTATTGTCACCGTCCCAACGAGCGCAAGTTATTCACATTGCTTCCGATGCACCGAGCGTCGAGCTTTTAGCGACACTCAAGAATACGTTTTCGAATCTACAATCCCTTGGTTTGGATGCGATGCATATCGTGATGGTTTACGAGCAGAACTTCAGCAACAAGAAAACCACAGGCAGCAGATGGTTAGCTACCGTGATGAATAAGTTTCGCAATATACAGGCAGGATGCCCGGCAGCTGCCTGGGGACCTATGTACACTGGACAGCAGAAGCCTTCTTACACAGCTGAAGAAAAGAGACTGTCGGCGTTGATTTCTGACGCAAGTATGCCTGAGGCTGAAGCAGTACACGTGCTGCAGAACTTGGACCCCGACAGTCCTTGGCGAACAGAAGCACAATTCCTGGAAGCCATGGCTGCTATATGTGCTTTGTTTCAGGACGAACTCACAAAAACCACTTTCTCGGGCCCAACGTTACATCGTCTTCTGATTAATCTTACATCTCCAGTGAAAATCCAGTGGCTCTTCAACGACACCCGATATCGGCATGTCTGTTTGCCTTCTCAGACACCGTTGCTGCCTAGCGGTACGACATCTAATGAGTCACTTCATCACGAGCTGAATAGCTGGTTTCATGAGATTGTTTCTCGGTGAAAATTTTGCATTTTTCTCTTTATTCATCGCGACAGAGCTTAGAATAGTTCTTTGTCTGATAAACAAGTGAGAACTCAGGTGGCTATGCATCGCTCCACGCTAGAAACCAAGCTTCTTTTCTTTCAATTCGTGAAACTTGGTAGCCATAATATGTCATTGTACCATCCTTTGCAACGCCAAAATACACAGAAGCAAATAGCGCATCGTCTGATTGGCATGGCGGACATATGGGATGCCACCACCTGGAAGAAATGGTGTGCCGATCTGAAACAACATGAGCGTATGCCGAAAAAAGCATTGCTTGCTGGCGCAGAGCAGCGCAAGGCTACTCGGGCAGCAGTCAAGGCTACTCAAGCACGTGTCAAGGCAGCGCCAAAACCGCTTCCGAATATTCTTAAGCGGCCTAGCGCCGCAATTCCTCCGCCGCCGAAAAGGCAGCGAACGAGACGCCATCCCTTTGCACTCCGCGTCGTAGCGCCTTTGATTCGCCCAGGACGCCACAAGACCCGTGTGCCAACAGCATGCCAGTAAGGTGGCTGCGTTGCACTTAACTTTGTTTCAGGTCAGATACTTTTTGTACAGTGTACAGGACGCATTGCGTGCGAGAGTCTGAGAGTCTGAGATTGCGAAGCCAAAACATTTTTATTCCGACATGCCCGTCTGAGTGCAAAACATGTAGGCCATTCATTCCTGAGGATGCAGGTCATCAAGTCAATTCTAAAACGGTTCCCCGCCCTCTGCTTAGGCTGGGGGTGGCAACAGGAACGCAGCGGTAACGTACGTGTGAATGCACGGTTAAGGTTTGGAATCACGGTTAAAATTTAGGATGTCGGTTATCGATTCCTTAGGATGCAGGTCGTCGCTGCCCCCGACATCGCCTGACAAGGATAATATGATTTATCGCCTTCCTCTAGGCTCAGCGGCTGGGAGCGGCAACCAGGGCGCGGCGGTAGCGCGCGTGGGAATGCACAGTCAAGGTTTAGAATCAGGGTTAGAGTTTAGGATGTAGGTCATCCATTCCTGAGGATGCAGGTCATCGAGCAATTTCTGAAACGGTTCCCCGGGGTGGCAACCGGGGCTCGTCGGCAGTGTGCGTGTGAACGCACGGTAAAGGTTTGGAATCAGGATTAGAGTTTAGGATGCGTGTCATCGATTCCTTGGGATGCAGGTCATCGAGTTTAGGCCCAAATTAGCATCACGTAATATTATTCCAGCACATATACTGCTGCAGTTCTGCGTCCGAAAAGGGAAATTCTGCATCGGTTTCCGGGACACGTCGGTAGACTGCGTGCAAATCAACGGTTAAAGTTTAAATGAGAGTGTTTAGGATGCAGGCCACTGTCCTTAGGGTGCAGGTCATCGCTGCGCCCAAAAAGGGAAATTCTAAAACGGTTCCCCGCCCTCCGCGTCCGAAAAAGGAAATTCTGAATCGGTTTCTTACCTTGCGTAGGCCGGGGTGGCAGCTGGGCACGGCCGAAGCGTGCGTGTGCATGCACAGTTAAGGTTTAGAATCAGGGTTAGAGTTTAGGATGTCGGTCATCGATTCCTTAGGATGCAGGTCCTTGCTGTGCCCGAAAAGGGAAATGCTAAAACGGTTCCCCGCCCTCCGGTGAGGCTGGGGGTGGCAACCGGGGCGCGGCCATAGTGTGCGTGTGAATGCACAGCTAAGGTTTGGAATCAGAGTTAGAGTTTAGAAAGCAGGACATCGAGTCCTTAGGATGCAGATCATCGAGTTTAAGCTCAAGCCAGTGCGACGTAATACTTGTCCAGCGCATCTACTGCCGCAGCGCTGCGTCCGAAAAAGACAATTCTGAATCGGTTTCCCACCTTCCGCGTAGGTCATCGCGCGGCGGTAGCGTGCGTGTCAGTGCACAATTAAGGTTTTTAGTCATGGTTAGTGTGTAGGATGCAGGTCATTGGGTCCTTAGGATGCAGGTCATCGATGCGCCCGAAAAGGGAAATTCTAAAACGGTTCCCCGCCCTCCGTTTCGGCTGGGGGTGGCAACCGGGGCGCGGCGGTAGCGTGCGTGTGAGTGCACAGTTAAGGTTTAGAATCATGGTTGGTGTGTAGGACGCAGATCGTTGAGTCCTTATAGGATGCAGGTCATCGCTGCGCCCGAAAAGGGAAATTGTAAAACGGTTCCCCGCCCTCCGCTTCGGCTGGGGGTGGCAACCGGGGCGCGGCGGTAGCGTGCGTGTGAGTGCACAGTTAAGGTTTAGAATCAGGGTTAGTGTGTAGAATGCAGGTCATTGAGTCCTTAGGATGCAGGTCATCGCTGCGCCTGAAAAGGGAACTTCTAAAACGGTTCCCCGCCCTCCGAATCGGCTGGGGGTGGCAACCGGGGCGCGGCGGTAGCGTGCGTGTGAGTGCACAATTAAGGTTTAGCATCAGGGTTAGTGTGTAGGATGCAGGTCATTGAGTCCTTAGGATGCTGGTCATGGCTGCGCCCGGGGCGTGGCGGTAGCGTGCCTGTGAGTGCACACTTAAGGTTTAGAATCAGAATGCAGGTCAGCGGCGGTAGCGTGCCTGTGAGTGCACAATTAAAGTTTAAAATCAGGGTTAGTGTGTAGAACGCAGGTCATTGAGTCAGGTCATCGCTGCGCCCGAAAAGGGAAATTCTAAAACGGTTCCCCGCCCTCCGCTTCCGCTGGGGGTGGCAACCGGGGCGCGGCGGTAGCGTGCCCGTGAGTGCACAATTAAGGCTTAGAATCAGGTTTAGTGTGTAGGATGCAGGTCATTGAGTCCTTAGGATGCAGGTCATCGCTGCGCCCGAAAAGGGAAATTCTAAAACGGTTCCCCGCCCTCCGCTTCGGCTTGGGGTGGCAACCGGGGCGCGGCGGTAGCGTGCGTGTGAGTGCACAATTCAGGTTTAGAATCATGGTTAGTGTGTAGGATGCAGGTCATTGAGTCCTTAGGATGCTGGTCATCGCTGCGCCCGAAAAGGGAAATTCTAAAACGGTTCCCCGCCCTCCGCTTCGGCTGGGGGTGGCAACCGGGGCGCGGCGGTAGCGTGCGTGTGAGTGCAAAATTAAGGTTTAGAATCAGGGTTAGTGTGTAGCATGCAGGTCATTGAGTCCTTAGGATGCAGGTCATCACTGCGCCTGGGGGTGGCAACCGGGGCGCGGCGGTAGCGTGCGTGTGAGTGCACAATTAAGGTTTAGAATCATGGTTAGTGTGTAGGACGCAGGTCATTGAGTCCTTAGGATGCAGGTCATTGCTGCGCCCGAAAAGGGAAATTCTAAAACGGTTCCCCGCCCTCCGCTTCGGCTGGGGGTGGCAACCGGGGCGCGGTGGTAGTGTGCGTGTGAGTGCACAATTAAGGTTTAGAATCAGGGTTAGTGTGTAGAATGCAGGTCCTTGAGTCCTTATAGGATGCAGGTCATCGCTGCGCCCGAAAAGGGAAATTGCAAAACGGTCCCCCGCCCTCCGCTTCGGCTGGGGGTGGCAACCGGGGCGCGGCGGTAGCGTGCGTGTGAGTGCACAGTTAAGGTTTAGAATCAGGGTTAGTGTGTAGAATGCAGGTCATTGAGTCCTTAGGATGCAGGTCATCGCTGCGCCTGAAAAGGGAAATTCCTAAACGGTTCCCCGCCCTCCACTTCGGCTGGGGGTGGCAACCAAGCGTGCGTGTGAGTGCACAATTCAGGTTTAGAATCATGGTTAGTGTGTAGGATGCAGGTCATTGAGTCCTTAGGATGCTGGTCATCGCTGCGCCCGAAAAGGGAAATTCTAAAACGGTTCCCCGCCCTCCGCTTCGGCTGGGGGTGGCAACCGGGGCGCGGCGGTAGCGTGCCTGTGAGTGCAAAATTAAGGTTTAGAATCAGGGTTAGTGTGTAGGATGCAGGTCATTGAGTCCTTAGGATGCAGGTCATCACTGCGCCTGGGGGTGGCAACCGGGGCGCGGCGGTAGCGTGCGTGTGAGTGCACAATTAAGGTTTAGAATCATGGTTAGTGTGTAGGACGCAGGTCATTGAGTCCTTAGGATGCAGGTCATTGCTGCGCCCGAAAAGGGAAATTCTAAAACGGTTCCCCGCCCTCCGCTTCGGCTGGGGGTGGCAACCGGGGCGCGGTGGTAGCGTGCGTGTGAGTGCACAATTAAGGTTTAGAATCAGGGTTAGTGTGTAGAATGCAGGTCATTGGGTCCTTAGGATGCAGGTCATCGATGCGCCCGAAAAGGGAAATTCTAAAACGGTTCCCCGCCCTCCGCTTCGGCTGGGGGTGGCAACCGGGGCGCGGCGGTAGCGTGCCTGTGAGTGCAAAATTAAAGTTTAGAAGCAGGGTTAGTGTGTAGGATGCAGGTCATTGAGTCCTTAGGATGCAGGTCATTGCTGCGCCCGAAAAGAGAAATTCTAAAACGGTTCCCTGCCCTCCGCTTCGGCTGGGGGCGGCAACCGGGGCGCGGCGGTAGCGTGCCTGTGAGTGCACAATTAAAGCTTAGAATCAGGGTTAGTGTATAGTAGGATGCATGTCATTGAGTCCTTAGGATGCAGGTCATCGCTGCGCCCGAAAAGGGAAATTCTAAAACGGTTCCCCGCCCTCCGCTTCGGCTGGGGGTGGCAACCGGGGCGCGGCGGTAGCGTGCCTGTGAGTGCAAAATTAAGGTTTAGAAGCAGGGTTAGTGTGTAGGATGCAGGTCATTGAGTCCTTAGGATGCAGGTCATTGCTGCGCCCGAAAAGAGAAATTCTAAAGCGGTTCCCTGCCCTCCGCTTCGGCTGGGGGTGGCAACCGGGGCGCGGCGGTAGCGTGCCTGTGAGTGCAAAATTAGAAGCAGGGTTAGTGTGTAGGATGCAGGTCATTGAGTCCTTAGGATGCAGGTCATTGCTGCGCCCGAAAAGAGAAATTCTAAAACGGTTCCCCGCCCTTCGCTTCGGCTCGGGGTGGCAACCGGGGCGCGGCAGTCGCGTGCATGTGCGTGCAGGTAAAGCTTTTTTAATGAGGGTTACTGTTTCGGAGGCCGGCCATCGAGTTTAGGCTCAAGTCACCATGATGTAGTAGTATTCCAGCACATCTACTCCTGCAACGCTGCGCCTGAAAAACAAACAATCTGAGACTGTTTTCGCCCTTCGCTTCGGCTGGGGGTAGCAGCTGGGCACGGCCGAAAAGTGCGCGCGAATGCACGGCTAAGGCTTAAAATAAACTTAGGGTCATCGAGTCCGATTATTCAATGCATGTGACGGAAAGGCTAGACTTTGGGGATGAGGGTTTCGAGTGGCAGATGCAGGCTGTGGAGTCTCAGATTGTGGGATGTTACTAAAGATGTAGCTGCTTAATCATGAACTAAACTTTGCTTCACAATCACAAGCCCCAGCTTCTAAATAGACCCTATTTTGCTCAGCCACGGGGGGGGGGGGGGGGGGAGGGGCGGATATCCCCTCTTATAAAGATTACTAGAATATACGAATATACGAATATACTAATCTACTGATATACTAATATACTAATATACTATATACCAATATACTAATATACTACTATACTACTATGCTTCTATACTCATATACTCATATGCTAGTATACTATTATATCGGCCCATGTTTAAAAGTGGGCTGACGGGTTGAGGCTTTACTGTGGTCTTAAGCTTATGGTGGCGAAGATGCGCTCGGCATACTGCAGTGTTGCGTTGGAAAAGTAAGAGATGAGAACCCGCACCTCCAGCTCTTCTGTGCAAGCCTCCCTACCCCCCCCCCCCCCCTCACATGAAAAGCCCAAACCCCGAGGCCTGTGCCCTCAACAAGCAAGACAGCCCAAGGTTGTAGGTTTGTCAAATGCAAACTAGGGAAATAGAATTAAAGTTAGAGGGAATGTGGGACACTATGTCCTCATAGATTTCCCGCCTCCCCGCCTCCCCGCCTCCCCCCCTCCCCCCTTCCCCCGCCCCGAATACTTCCTCGACCCAAGCGTAACCTAGGAGCAACAAGGTGCTGTTTTGTTGTAAAGGGGGCTTCTATCAGGGAACCTGAACCCTAAAAAAAAAAAAAGGAATAAGGGCCCACTCTGGGTCCCATAGACTCAGGGCATCTACTGTACGGACTGGTGGTCTGCAAACACTGTCATCCTTCTGCCGCTGCCACGCCAACTTCTGAAGGCGGTGCGGAGGTGGAAGGTACCAATTCAAGATTTCCGCCCCCCCCTCCCTGCCCGCCACAATTCCCTAGCCAGGATTAGTTAGTCAGCAACCCTAAACCCTAAACCCCAAACCCCTTACCTCTAAACCCTAAGCCCTAAACACTGAACCGAATCCCTAAACCGAATCCCTACAAAACACATAGACCTCCAAGTCCTCGACACACCATCGCGGTAGCCCAGGCTCAGGCCGACCAAGGGTTGGCATGCTTGGAAGCTGGCTACAACGCGCAGCACAGAAGTTTTGCCACACAGGCGAAAACGCACGTGTAGGGTTCCCTAAACCCTAAACCCTAAAGCGGAGTCCTGCGGAACCCACCAAACCTAAAGCCTAACCTCAAAGCCCGAAACACTAAAGCACCTGAACCCTAAGCCCTGAACCTTAAACTCCAAAGCAATGCCGGGTTTAGGATTTAGGGTTATAGATGTATACATAGATGTACATATATATATATATGTGTGTGTGTGTGGATATGTAAATATAAATATAAATATAAATATCCGCCGACCTGTAGGGGGGCGGCGTCAGTGAAGACCCATTGCCCCTACCACCTACTCCATCCAAAGCTTGCCGGGCCCCAGTGCATGCCCGCCCACTTGCCCTGCCCCCACCACCCACGCACCCCGCCCCCTGCCCATGCCCTTCATGGACCCGCCCATTGGCTGGACGTGGCTTCTCAGCTGACCAAGTGCATTCCGCCCTTCCCCCTCCACTCGACCCCCATGGCTGCCATGGACATGCCTCATATGGCTCCTGCCCACCCCCATGGACATGGCTTCTCAGCTGACTTTAAAGGGCCCCAGTCAATGCCCGCCCCTCCGCTTGCTCCGCCCGCTCCGCCCTCCGCCCTTCCGCTCATGGCCCCCACCATGGCTCCTGGCCCCATTGGCCCATCCACTCTCCATCCCCTCGACCCATGCCCACCCCCTCCGTTCAGGGTTTAGGGTTTAGGGTTTAGGGTTTAGGGCTTAGGGTTGAGAGTTTGGGGCTTAGGGTTTAGGGTTCAGGGTTCAGGGCAAGGCTTCTGCGGGCTTGTAGGCCGTTGCGAGTCTGCTTCGGGAAGGGAAAGCCCGCCGCTCACATCCGACCGGACGGGCACAGAGGGAGAAGGGTTTCACTCCTACAACCCTCCAAGAATGCAAAGAGAAGCCTCCCGAGTTGTGCTGTGCGGCTTTCAAGGGCTGCAAGGGCTAGGGTGCTGGATGCTTCTGGGTTCGCTTGGTGCTGGGGCGCTCAGTGGCACTATTGTCACTTTCCTCTTGCTTGCTGCCAAGAAGCTCCATTCCCGAGCTCGATGACCTGAAACCTCTGCCAAGCAGGTGGCATCCCCCAGGTATGCTGGGACTCATTCACCCCGTGGCCTGCAGGTGGACTAGCCTTCGCAGCCAGCTGCGGCTTTGGGGTCGGCGGCACTGGCGGTAGCCATTAAATTAATATATATATATATATATATATGTATGCATTAATTTATTTGTTCATTTACATAAACAATATAAAATAGATATAAATATATGCATATATATATATATATACACATACATACATACATACATACATACATACATACATACATATGTACAAACACATACATATGCCAAGAAGGTTCAAGGTCACCTACAAAGCTCCGAAGAAACCAAGAAGCCAGCTTTTCCTCGCCTTGTTGCGGATGGCCGGGCTGTTCTTCACCAGGAAGTCCATGGAGTTGAACACGTTGACCTTCACCTTTGGGTCGAGGGTTTTATGGTTTAGGGCTAGGGTTGCCCCGGTTTAGGGTTTAGGGTTTAGGGTACTTTGGGTTTACGCTGTGCCATGTGTGGGCTTTGAAGGATCCTAAGCCCACCCTCGGACCAGCCAAGGCCCGAAACCCCGGACAAAAATCTCACAGAAGAGGTGGTCTGAACCCTGAACAACTCTTCAGGGGGTTTCCGAACATCCCCTGAACCCTAAACCCTAAACCCTAAACCCTAAAACGCAAACCCCGAGCTTCAGGAGCCTTCGGGCCCTAAGCCTGCTCCTAAACCGATGACACTGGGGTAGGTTTGGGCCCTAGAATAATAAAACTTTCTAATGACTTTGTAAGGATTGTTCAGGGGATTCAGGGTAAGACAGTCAAGCTTTGTTGGCTTATAAGACTTTTTAGGGGATTTATAGGGAAAAAAGTGAAAAAGCAAAAGTTCAGACCTACACCTACCCCCGGACAGGTTTCCAAAGACACTTGCAAGACCGGATACCGCCGTGGTCAAACTTCTGCTAGGGGTTTAGCGGTTGACGGGTTGAGGGGTTGAGGCGTTTAGGTGTTCGCACATTTTTCTTTGGAGCTATTTTTGTCGGTTGCATTTCGTTGCTTTCATCTTCCAAGGTACCGTTACCGTACTATGGAGTCGTAAGTTTAGGGGCTTTTGGGTGGTAGGGCTTGGGGCTGAGAGGTAAGGGCTGCTGGGCTTAGGCATTCGGTGCCCCATTCAACAGCTACCAGAATGAATAAATGAATAACAAAGGGGGCGGGTGTCTATTTGGTTTGATTTCTCATATATATATATGTATATATTTATATAGAATTGTTATAAAAAATTTATTATTATTATTATTATTATACATATATATATATATATATCTTTAGGGGGGGGGGAGTGCGAGCATCACAGAATGCCTGATCGCTCAAATTCTTCAAGACTCTCAAGGGCTGTAACCTGAAACCCTACAAATCCTGAATCCCAAAAAGTGACCCTAAACCCTAAACCCTAAACCCTAAACCCTATATATAAGCCCTAAACCCTAAACCCTACACCCTCCCTAAAACCCTAAACCCTAAACAAGAAAATCATCCTGGATGGCTGGGCCGCTGCGTGGACAGCGATGTCCTCTTCCGTGGGCTTCCCTGGGCCAGTTGAGAGCTCCGCCTCTGCCTCCCGGGGGTGTTTGCTGTGTCGGTTTGGGGTTTAGGGTTTAGGGTTTAGGGTTTGGGGTTTAGGGTTTGGGGTTTCGGGTTTAGGGTTTAGGGTTTCGGGTTTAGGGTTTAGGGTTTCCAATTTAGGGTCTCGGGTTTAGGGTTTCCGGTTTAGGGTTTCGGGTTTGGAGTTTAGGGATGCCTAGCTGAGCTGGGTCAGGCGTAGGCTGTGTTCTGGCAATTTGTCGCCCGTGCACCCCCTTGTCCGTGAAGAATTAGTTCGTTGAAGCCTACCAGCGTCAGAACAAGACTGCCCAAAACTCTGAACCGATCACCCTAGACCCTAAACCCTAAAGCCTGAACTCGCAACCCAGAGAGTTCTGAACTCTCAGTACTTGCACCTTCGTGTCTCAGAGTGCATCGGCTATCAGGGCGACAACCGTCTATCGCAAAGGTCTACTTAGAACGTGCCAGATTTCATAAGAAGCTCCATCTCCTAATATGTGCTTATAAGAACCCAAAGAATGAAAGAGAAGAATCCCTATATTACCCTTATAAGCAGGAGCATTTGTCTATTTCTTGGGGGGATCTTAAGCATATAGCAACTACCGATCTAGAGGCATCTAGCAGAAGTTACTGGCCTCATGGGGCGATCTACACGGTCATTCACGGAATTTTATGACATGTCTCTTAAACCCTAACCCTCAACCCTAAGCCCTCAACCCTAGAATCTGGGTCAAAGGGGGAGGCGGGCGTTGTTTGGCAGGCAGCTTTGTTGGATATAGTCAGAGTAGCTATGGCCTACTGATGGTGACCCAAAGCGAGACTGTCGGCCAGGCTATTCACGTACATCTTCGGCAGCCCGAGTAGGACTTCTCCGGGGGGCTTAGGGTTTAGGGTTTAGGGTTTAGGGTTTAGGGTTTAGGGTTTAGGACCCTAGCAATCTCTTCTGAAGAGTAGGTCTTATTCGGAGGCACTCAGGGTTAACCTGACAAAAACAACTCCTAAGCAAAATGAAAAACATTCAAGAAGTTCCTGAAGCTACCCAAAAGCATCTGAACCAGAGGGCAAATCCTAAGATCCTTCACCGTAAGCCCTGAACCCTAAACCTTAAACCCCGAACCTTAAACACTGAACCCTAAACCCTAAACGCCCTAAACCCTAAACCCTAAACCCTAAACCCTAAACCCTAAACCCTAAACCCTAAACCCTAAACCCTAAACCTCAGAGAGTTCCTTCGCGGAGGCGCCTTCTGCGCCACGTCGTTCAGCCCTTGGAGCAGCGCTCCCAGGGCGTTGGGAGCCTGTGCACCCCCGAACCCCCCGACCTGAAAGGGGTTTAGGGTTTAGGGTTTAGGGTTTAGGGTTTAGGGAATTAGGGTTGAGGGTTTAGGGTTTGGGGTTTAGGGCTTCGGGTTTACGAGTCTTGGGGTAGAGGGGTGTTGCAAGGGGGTTTAGGGGTTTAGGGTTAAGGGGTAGCTTAAGTTTAGGGGTAGCTTAAGTTTAGGATTTAAAGGGCCCGGAAGGAGTTCAGGGTACAGAGTTGCGGGTGCCCGAAAGGACTGGACGTTCACAACAACTTCAAAACCCTAAACCGCAAAATCACAAAATCAAGGGCTGGCGGGAGAAACCATTGTGAGAAACCCTTATTTGTGAAAGCTTTTATATGCATTATATATGCATTATATATGCGTTATATGTTGTGTATCTATAAAACGAGTCTGCAGCTCCAACTTACGTATATATTTGTTCATTTATTTTTATATTTATTTATTTTCTATTTGCATATATATATATATACATTTTTTATACTTATATTTATATATGGACGTTTTAATGGTAGAACTGTAATTTCCGGGGGGGAGGTTGGAAATAACGCATTCTCCTCTGCCGGGAGGGTGGTTGGAAATAAGGGTTTCTGCTCCCGACGGTGGGTTGGAAATAAGGGTTTCTGCTCCCGCTCGAGGGGGGTAGGGCGTCTGGAGTAGAAACCCCTAATTTCACATAGGGCATCTGGAGTAGAAACGCAGGGTTCCGGAAACAAGGGTTCCCGGGTCTGAGGGCTGCTGCGTTCCCGCAACGCAAGGAGTTTTGTGGCTCCGTGTCTTGTGGGGCTTCGGGCTTGCATTTCACGATCAGACTCCTTGCTGCAGTCCTAACGCTCTCCGGCGCTGGCGAACTCTGCGATATACATCACAAGACTTTGGGACTAGACGAGACTGCTGCGCCCGTCCTACCGGGAACAAGTAGAAATCCTTAATCCCCAGACAATACATAATGCCCTCTATGTTAGGTTAGGATTCGGGGTTTCTGACAGGGGTCCCTCCCATTTTCTCTTGACAAAAACAAAGCCAAACCCCAAACCCTAAACCCCAAACCCTAACCCTAAACCCCAAACCCTAAACCCCAAACCCTAAACCCCAGGCTGGACCTGCTCTCGGGTGGTGCCCTTGTTCGCCATGTAGTCCTGCGGTTTAGGCTTTAGGGTTTACCATTTAGTGTGCCGAAACCTAAGCCGCAAACAAGTGGGCCTCGGCGGGCAGGGCTCTTCTGGCCTCTGGCCGTATAGGGGGATGGGAAGACGCGAAACCCTAAAGGGTTTAGGGTGTAGGGTTCAGGGTCTAGGGCTTACTTAGTTGTCCAGTACCTAGGGGTTTTAAAGGTTAACCTTTGGGATTAAAAGGGAAGTTTCTGAACCCAAGAAGGTTAAAGGTTACCTACTCTACTACTAAGCTTAAGGTTCGGGATGCAATTCTCAGGT
This sequence comes from Symbiodinium natans, assembly GCA_905221605.1. Taxonomy (NCBI): domain Eukaryota; class Dinophyceae; order Suessiales; family Symbiodiniaceae; genus Symbiodinium; species Symbiodinium natans. The sequence continues at coordinate 92,631 of CAJNDS010000554.1, read as the reverse complement.
CCTTGGTGGCTCCGTTGATGGCGCCGCACTTCGTGTGGCCGAGGACAAGGATCAGCTTGGTTCCAAGTGCGCCAGTGCAGAACCTGACGGAGGCTCTAGAACCCTGCCGTGCCTAAACCCCAAACCCCAAACCCCAAACCCTAAACCCTAAACCCTAAACCCTGAACCCTGAACCCTGAATCCCAATACCCCCAGCTGCTACACCCTAAACCCTCAACCCCACAACCCCACAACCCCTCAACCCCTCAACCCCTCAACCCCTAAACCCCTAAACCCCTAAACCCCTAAACCCCTAAACCCTGAACCCTAAACCCTCAACCTGAACCCCAGACCCTAGAACCTAGTTCGACGTACGCCTGAACCTCCAAGGAAGTAGGCTTCAGGAGCCCACGTCACTAAACCTGTAAGCCCTATGGATTTTTACCCTAAACCCTAAACCCTTAACCCTAAACCCTAAACCCTAAACCCCTAAACCCTAAACCCCTAAACCCTAAACTCCGAACTGTGAACTTTTGAACACTTGACCCCGAACCCAGAAACCCTAAACCCCAAACCCTGAACGCTTCATCCCTGAACCCTTGAACCCCAAACCCCTAAACCCCTGAACCCCTGAACCCTAGACCCTAAAACGGGTTGCGCTGCAAGCGACTCGAGACTTCCCATGACGCTGCCCTCGGAGTGAACGCAGGTGTTTCCTCTGCAGAGTCCGGACGCTCGTTTTTGTTTTCCCGAACCCTGCAAACCGAAATGCTACCCTTGCACTCCATGTATAGAAATAATGCCTACTTAGGGGTGTAAGCTACATAAAAATCTTTGGCCTACTTTGGGCCATTTGGAGCCTTACTGCCAGAATCCCGAGAAGGGCGACGCGCCTGCATTCCGAAGGACGAAGAGATCCTGGGAGCTGTCGAGGCAGGTGGAGGTTCTTCTACACTAGGGTTTAGGGTTTAGGGTTTAGGGTTTTAGGGTTTAGGGGGAGTCTCGGACTGAGGGTATGCCTTGTGGAGCCCCGTACGATACTACGAGGAAGGAGGGTTTCATGTTGCACTGTTTTTAGCATGCACCCCCCCCCGCCCCCCAACAAATTCGGACCCTCTATAAACGCGTGGCCCGGCGACCCCCCCAAACATGGGGGGGGGGGGGGGGGAACCGCCTCAGGGTCTCAAGGCTTCAGGACCGTAAGGCCTGAAGCTTTCCAGCCTTTAAGGTTCCTGGAGCCCAAGGCCCTCAGGGTTTCAAGCCTTACTGCGTAATTAAGCCCTTAACCCTAAACACACACCCTTTAAAAAACAACAATCACACGGAAAAAACCGTGTATTTCAGAGGGTGACGCAATAAATTGACTAAAATGCGTCGGGCTGGCCCGTGGACCACCTCTCGTTTCGTAATGAATCCATAAGGCTTTACATGGAACTGGCCGAGCTTAGCTTTCTGGATTCTCCGGGTTCTGGCTCTGTAAGATTCCTGGAGCCCAAGGCCCTCAGGGCATCAAGCCCTACTGCGTAAGCCCTGAACCCTAAACACTAACCCTTAAAACATAACAATCACCCCGGAAAAAACTTTGTCACAATAGCGGGTACCCCAAACAAAACTTGGTTCGCAGAATAAATTTTGGAAACTTGTGATTATAGACCTTCCTTACACTAAAAAAAGTCCAACATTAGGGAGAAGCACTTTCAAAGCAACACCGCAAGGCTAAAATGCCAAGACTCCCACGGGTCCAGGAGTCAAGAAGCTTGCTGCTCGTACGTAAAACGGACTGAAGCCCTAAGAGGTCGCTCCTAAGCCCTAAGCAACACCCTAAGGGTCCATGCACCTAAAACGGGGAATACTTGGGCTAATAGGGACTTTGGGGCCCAAGTAAACAATAATAATGAGGTACATGGACCCTTGGGGAAACCCAAAACCCAAAAACCTGGACCTCACCAATTCTTCATCGGAATTTATGCGGAGCTTCCATGCTCAATACGTTCTAATAATTCACTAAAACCTGAACCCCAAATCCCAGAAGGACCCACAAGGGTGATCCCGATCCCCCCGGGTCGCGATACGGAAGCTTCGGCTTAGGGCGTAAGGCTGCGGGGCCCAAAAGTCTGCGCCCTAAGCCGTGAACCCTGAACCCTGAAGCCCAAAACCCTAAACCCTAAACCCTAAAAACCTTGAACCCTAAAGCCCAAAACCCAAAAACCTAAACCCTGAACTCTAAAGCCCAAAAGCCTAAAAGCCCAAAAAGCCCTGAACCCTAAACCCTAAAACAAAAAAAGCCCTCAACCCTAAACCCTAAAGCCCAAAAAGCCCTGAACCCTAAACCCCAAAGCCCAAAAAGCCCTGAACCCTAAAGCCCAAAACCCTACAACCCTACAACCCTAAAGCCCTAAAAGCCCTAAAAAGCCCTAAAAAAACCTAAATGCCCCAAAAGCCCTAAAAGCCCTCTCTGAATGGCAGCCAAGGCGCGCCAGGGAGAGCGTCAAAGACCAGCTCCAGCGGCACGCGGCTGTCCTTAGGGTTTAGGGTTTAGGGTTTAGGGTTTAGGGGTTAGGGGTTAGGGGTTAGGGGTTAGGGGTTAGGGACCCGACTGCTCTACACCCAAGGGTTTAGGGTTTAGGGTTTAGGGTCTAGGGTTTAGGGTTTAGGGCGACCCAAGAGTAACCGAGGAACAACAAGGGTGCCCGTTTTGGTTTCTAAGGGCTTATAATAAGGGAACCTAAACTCCGGAAAAATGGGGGAATGAAGGCCTACTCTGGGTCCTAGATCTTGTTCTTGAACCCAACAAGGCCAAAGACCAAATCACTAAAGACTCATCTTAGTTGCTGAGTTCATAATCCCCCAAAAGTCTACACTTTCAGTTCTACAGGGGATTGTAGCATCCCAAAAAGTGTAAAAGGGTTTAGGGTTTAGGGTTTAGGGTTTAGGGTTCTCATTCAGCTGCGAAGGTCATAAGTTCGGTCTAGGAAACCTTGGAAGCCTGCATGGCAACAAGAAAATACGCGAGCTGCTCCAGGGAGGCATGGGAATGGGCCGCTCTACCTTAAGCCCAAGCCATCTTAAACCCTAGACCCTAGACCCTAAACCCTAAACCCTGAACCCTGAACCCTGAACCCTGAACCCCAGGCGTTATACCTACGAATTCAGGGTAGTTAGTTACTACTAAACTGTAGGTGAATAGAGTCCCAAGATGGGATTCAAGGGATTAGCCATCGTGGTCTTAGGCTGACTGCGCTGCAGACCCTAAACCCGAAACCCTAAACCCTAAACCCAAAACCCTAAACTGCTAACAGCCGAGCTGCAGCGCAGCCAAGCACGGCGGTGTGTGGGGCCTGCGCAGCGCAGGGCAGAGGCTGCTAGCAGGCGGCTTGCGAATGGGTACTTCTCTGATAAATTGGGATGTTCCCCCTTATACTCACAGTCCTTAAGAGGATTCTAACCGGGGGTACCAGAATCCCTATTAAGGACTGTTCGCATAAGGGGGAACATCCCAACTGATAAGCCCTACCCCCAATCGCCTCCGGGCTTATGATGTTGTCATTCAGAGTACCCCAAAAAAGGCACAATGATGTCGATAACTGCTCAGATCACCGTGACATCGGCTCTGGCATTTTGGACCCACGTTATGTTGCGATACTTTATGCACTCCAATTTCTGCACGGCCCATCGCAGAAGATGCTAAGAACCCTAACATGGCACAATTTAGGGTTTAGGGTTTAGGGTTTAGGGTTTAGGGTTTAGGGTTTAGGGTTTAGGGTTTAGGGTTTAGGGTAAGACACATCACAACCTGTAATCATAGCTGGAGAGATTTAGATATTGTGCATGTGGCTATGACTACGCACCAACGTTGCTATCAATCTTTCTCCGAGTTTTCGGCTGTCGGCTTCGGAGGGAGAGCCCTTCAGAGCAGGCCACTAGGCTCCCCAGCAACCTAGGATCATCTGAGCTACCTTACATAAACAAGAAGCCCTAAAACCCGAAAACCCAAAACCTGACCGGAAGCGCATTCACTGAGGAAATCGTCCCTTGCGCCCCGAGCTTCTTCAGAGCAAGCAACCAGAAAACAGGCAACAATAACTCGTCAAAGACCAAAACCCTTACGAACCTGAAATAGCCCAAGTGCACCTTAACAAGCCCTTGCTCCGAATGCTAGTTGCAGGAGCAGGCCGATCCCAAGCCCCCCCCGCAGTTTAGGGTTTAGGGTCCAACTGGAAAACCTACAAACACCATCCTAACAACCACATCTCCCAACCAAAGAGTCCGATACCATTTGATTGAAGAAAGACACCGTAGGGCTTTGGCTCTAGGGCCTACGGTGTATAGGGACCCTGCTTGTGATAAGCGTATGTTTGGTTCACCCCTTATCCCCAAGAAGCCACAAACCCTAAACCCCAAACCCTAAACCCTGAACCCTAAAGCCACAAACCCTGAAATCCTGCTCTGAATTCTCAGAGCATGGCCTGGCCAACGGTTGCCAGTGCCTTTCGCCTCGCACGGTTCAGGATTGAGGGGTTCGCGGGTGCGCAGCTGTCGAGAATCCGTACCTAGTGTAGGGGACAGCGGAAATCCTAAACCCGAAGCCCTTAACACCAGACCGGTGCTTTCTGTGCAAGCCAAAGGTATCGAAACCCTCGACCCGAGACCCTAAACCTCAAACCCTGTGCAGTTTCTGCAATATAGGGGCCTTGACAATGAAAACAGGGGGTATGACAGGATTCTTATAAAGGGACCATAAGGGAATACTATTAGGAAATATTCCGACCGCTAGATTACTCCCCTTCTTGATGGCTTAGGGTTCCTTCAACATGGTATCGTCTTCTTAACAAAGGGACCGTAGGGGGCAAATACTACTAGCATGTGTTCCGAGCCCTATAGTACCTCTCTTGGTCTGTGACGACCCGGGGTTCGCCCTGTCGGATGACCGGGTGCTCGGGTTTCGGCTTATAAGGGTGCCTGAGGCCTAAACCCAAAAGCCCAGAACCCTCTAAGCCCTGAACCCTATACACCCCTAGTTGCTGAGAACCCTGGTCCCTCTCAATTATGGTAGGATGATAAAAAATATTTTATATTTATGCCTTTATACATACCAAAAGGCTCAGGGTTGCCTACTCAGCTACTGAGAAGCCGAAAGCCTAAATCCCCCCCCCCGGGGTTCTGGGACGTCCCGACATCTTCGCGTCGATGCGGCCGGCGATCGGGGAGCCAACGGCGAAGCGCTCGTTTCCTTTCAAGAGCATTCGGGCTTCCCTAGAACCAAAAACCCTAAACCCTAAACCCTAAAGTTTCTGGGGCTTCCGGGGTTTTAGGGCTTAAACCCTAAACCCTAAACCCTAAATCCTAAAAGCGGTTTAGGGCTTCTGGATGCTTTGAAGAATTTGGGGTGGAGGGCTCCGGGTCGATCTCACGTCGAGGCTTTATGTAGGTATGGTGCCGTCAGACTACATGAGGTCACAACTTTCAAACTCCCCCACACATATTTCTCATGGCTCATGCGCCATGTAATGGTCTATCCTAAACTTAGCCCGCTAAACTCAGGCTCCTGAAGCCCAAACTGCGCTAAGCAGCACCACGTGAACTACCCTAAATCCTGAATCCCTCAACCCTAAGCCCCTAAAACCCCCTAAACCCTAAACCCTAAATTCCTAATCCCCGAAAAAACCTGAATCCTAAGCCCTAAACTGTGGGGCTTAGGCATGGTTCAGGTTTAGGGTATAAGCAACTTGAACAAAGGCGTGTCGCTGCCAGCTTTCAGCACGGGAATCGTGGCTCTAGCGTTACGGGTTTTAGGGTTTTAGGGTTTAGTTTAGGGTTTAGGGTTTAGGGTTTAGGGTTTAGGGTTTAGGGTTTAGGGTTTAGGGTTTAGGGTTTAGGGTTTAGGGTTTAGGGTTTAGGGTGTAGGGTTTAGGGTTTAGGGTTTAGGGTTTAGGGTTTAGGGTTTAGGGTTTAGGGTTTAGGGTTTAGGGTTTAGGGTTTAGGGTTTAGGGTTTAGGGAGGGTTTAGGGTTCAGGGTTTAGGGTTTAGGGTTGCTTTATCGGGCTCGGGTATGCGAGAGACAAATGATTATAAACTCTAACCGCTAACCTAGACCCTAATAGCCTAAGCACATTCGGGGCCTCCGAGTTCGGGGATGTCAGGGATCAGGTTGGTCCATGAGGTGTAGGTTTGGTAGGAGCTATGGTTCTCGTAGGGTTTTAGGGCTTGCAGGGATTTTATCGAATGCGTAGGGCTTACAGGGATTTGAAGGGGTTCATCGAGTTTTTTGTAGGCTTTCTCGGGATTCGAGGGTTCGGGTTTGCCCCACATATCATGGGTTTTCCTACTACCCCCCTCAAAACTACCCCCCCTAGGTTCCCCCCTGAAATAACCTTAATTAAGCAAAAACAAATCCCTAAATGGCCTTAATGGGGGCTAGGGGGGGCTAAGCTCGAGACCCTAAACCCTAAATAGCCTTGACTATAAGGGGGAAACCTAGCTGGGGTAAACCCATATAAACCCTAAACCCTATGCGGAGCTGCAATGGGTATTGTAGAAAGGAGTTAGTGTTGGAAGTTGGAAGGGTTAATGAACCCGGTAATCGTATTTGGCTCAAGATGGGCTTGAACAGAAAGCCACAAGTTCAAAAAGAAGTGCCTGGGTTCTTAGGGTTTGGTAAGGGTGTGGATTCCTTCCCCCTTTCCTTCCCCCCTGGGTTGCTCTTATCCGTGTTCTTGGTTGTTTCTTGGTTCGATCTGGGAAATATAAGTTCAGGGCGATTAGGGGAGTTGATTTCCTTCCTTGGTTGTCCCCCCGTAGGTTATGAGCCCAAATTAGGTTCCCTGCGGTTAAGTGTTCTTTCAAGGTTTTGGGATCAAGAAGCAATGCCTTCTCCGAAGCGATGGCTCCAACTTGCCTCGGATGGTGGACAAGATGGTGGAGCTGGAAATGGTGCAGCTGAGTCTCTGGGTGAAAGAGCGGTGTTGGAAGAGGTGATTCCCGACGCTGAAGAACATCTGGAAGAGGCCTTGGTTGCAGAAAGCCCCAATGTGGGTATGAATCCCAATAGGGATATGGTTAGCAATGCTGAAGCTGAAGGACGTGCTGTTTCTGTACCGCCAAAGCCTGGTGAAAAAAGGAACTGGGATGCGACTGGTGGCATAGATCGTGAAATGGAGGTGACTGTTTTACGAGTGTTACACAAACACGGGTACCAGCCGTCGTCTTCGACTTCGGGTCGAATGGTAGACCAAGAGTCTCAGACCGATCTGATTGGAGAAGTGCTACAAGCGACCAGGAGGCCGTTGAACAAGATCAAAAAGGGTCCATCTTCGAGTTCCCAAGGTGGTGGAAGCGGTCACAAACAGAAGGGTGCGGACGGCTTTGAAGCTGCACCTGCTGCTGAATACGCCATGGGGGAGGAGGAGATCCTACAGATGGAGGCTGAACGGTTGCGACAACTGTCAGAAGAGGACGAGATGCGACAGGTTTCTGAAAGGGACGGTTTTCGGAAAGACGAGCATCTGATCCAAGCGTGTGATGGCACAATGTGGGAATTGCACCTCCATGAAGATGGGAGACAATATTATTACTGCCTGGATACGCACGAAACCAAGTGGACATTGCCGGTGGTAGGTGAAAAGGTGAAGAGTGACGAGGTGGTTGGGTCTCCTTTGGGCAATGAGCTGGAAATGGAGGCGGCACTGGATTCTTCATCCTCTACTCCGAAGACTGAGTCTACGAGGGCATTCCAGGGTAGTGTAAATAGTTTAGGTGAAAAAGATTTTTCCTCTACTATCAGGGATAGCGGTCCTAGGGCTGATGGTGACGCCCCGACCTCGGGTTCTCCTGATGAGGAAGGGATTCCTGGGAACCAAGCCAACATCGCTGGAGCTCAACACCTGGATCGGGAAGAAACAGAAGCGCTTTCTGAGGGTGGGGCAGCGATGGAATTGGTGGATCCAGAAGAGAAAATGCCCAATGAGGTGATCGGAACTGTGTCGGCTGCAGAAGAGCGAGTGGTGGATGTGGTACCTGTTGTTCAGGAAGGTGGTCCTGGAGATTCGGAGGATGGAGAGAAAAAGTTGTGTGTTACGACTGAGGAGGTCTCTTCGTTTGGTGCCAAGAATTCTGCCATTCAAAGGGAAAAAGAAGCTTCTGGAATAGCTGGAGACACGGATGATCTGAAAAATGAGGCCTGGAGCGCCAATGATGCGCGGGTTGATGCGCCAGATATAACCTGGAGTGCGAAGGAAGCACGGGTTGAGGTGCATGTGGTGGTACGTTCCACGGGCGACTGCAACAATGGGGCGCAGGTCTCCGCAGCAGCTGATGATGGAGGTTCACAGGTGGATGCACTGGTGCAACCTGAAGTTAGCAGCGAGGAACGAAATGACAAGGGCTACACCGGAGCCAATGAGGCAGCTGTAGTCAATGATGGTGGAAATTCTCCTTTGGAGGCCATGGAACCAAAGGAGCCTGCGGTGGAAGAAAGCGTGCCTGCCGTGGATGATCGACTCAATTGCCCTGCAGTGGAAGAAGATTTGCCTGCTGCAGAAGGTGAGACAAAGGACTCCAATGATGGGTCCACTCCCATGAAGGGAGAAGCGTTGCCGTCTGGAAGTTCACCGGAAGTCGACACCGAGCGAACTACAGCAGATGAGGCAAAGCCGTTGGCGGAGAAAAAGGGAGGTCCTGAAATCCAGGAGCACAAAAAAGATGAGCTTGTGGGACTCGTGGAGCAGGACGAGCAGTGTGACCCAAAGGTGAAGACAAAGGATGCGCCAGGAGCCGATGATACAGAGATGGTTTCTGAAGAGCGTGTAAAGAAAGTGCCCCGAGCGGGAGCCTTGGAGTCACCTGGGCCACATTGCTATCAAGAGGGAGATGAGATCATGGGTCTAGTGCGCTGCATCAATGGGTATGGAGCCTTTTTGGACCATGGGGATATGAATGTATTGATTCCTGCAGAAGGGAACAATGCATATCAGTTCAAGTTTGGTGATACTGTCAATGGAACAGTGAAACGAGTGGAAGATGATGGTACCATAATCTTGGACACCTTTCTGGTTTTGGAAGAGGACGTGGAGGACTCTTCTTCGACGCTGCGGAAGTGGAAACCCAGCGGCTGGAGTACGTGGTGGACGGATTCATGGTATGCTGGTCAATGGTACCAAGATTCCAACGGTCAATGGGACTGGAAACAGGAGGAAGAGCAATCCGATGAAGAGCTTGTGGTACAGGAGTTGTCTTCTGAAGAACGAAAAGAAAGGCAACTTTATGGAGAAAAGATCTACAAAGCTCTTCTGGAGAATGGAAATGAAGAGGAAGCCTATGTTGGCAAAATTACTGGGATGCTGTTAGGTCGGCCGATGGAAGATTTACAGGAGTGTGTTGCGGATCAGGCATTCCTCAATGCGGAAGCTCGGCGCGCGTATGGCATCTTGCAAAATGATGGTTGGAAGCCTGATGGTACAGAAAGCACAGGCTTGGGGAAGTTAACCACTTTTTCCCGAAAACAGTACCACAACGCGCTTTTCGAACTGGCATGCAGAAAAAGGAGATTTTCTCGACCAGTTGTGGGTGAAGCGGTGGCAACGGTGCTGAATCAAGGGGAAGATGAGTTTTGGAACGCGCTTTGGTTGGACACCAAGCTATTTTTGCAGGAGCTTGATGGTGCAGTGCAATCCATGAGCAAAAGGGAGAACAAGCCAATGGAAGCCTACATGGATCCTGACCAGTACAAAAAGGCTTATATGACACCAAAGACGGTGTTGTCACCTGGTTACAGCAAGCTGTGCAGGTTCTTCAATAAGGGAAGGTGTCGCAATGGCGATGGGTGTCCCTATGAGCATCGTCGGTACGGTGAAGGTTGGCCAGAAGGGGGGTCAACTGATCCAAAGAATAGCCAAGAAGCTGATGATGAGGACGGGAACATCGGTGACCCTCCCACAGAGGAAGGTACAGTGGATGAGGCACAGCAGGAGCGGGAGGATTTAGCCTTCCGGGCCAAGTACAATTTTGGCAAAGGTGCATCAAAGGGTGAGCCTACGTCGGGTGAGCCAAAAGGTCGGCTGTGTCTGTATTACAATCAAGGTGGTTGTAAATATGGGACTGCATGCAGGTACCTTCACAACGATGATGTAGCATTGGAAGGGACTTGGGAGCCCGGCAAAGCTTGGGACAATGCTTCCAGGAAGTCACTAAGGGACGCAGGGTTCCACCATTGCTGTTTCGATTATTACCTCAGAGGACGTTGCCGGAAAGGGTTAAATTTCTGCAAGTACTCCCATGACGAGATGTCAGAGGAGCGGCTGTCGCTCCTGAAACACTTGGTACAGGTGGCCAATCAGGTCCGGTTTGAAAAAGAGAGAGGATGGGAGCTTACGGATAGAAGCACTTTTCAGCCACCTGCGAGTGGGGGAGCTGAATCTTCCTCATCCTCGGCACCAAAAGCGCTGCAAATGACCAATGTGTCACAAAAAGATGGTGAAAAAGGTATTCTGGATGAAGTAGAAGCTGATGAGCAAAAGAATTCGGTGGCTGCATCCACTAGTACTCAGCTTCACAATCCGGAGGAGCCGATTGAAAATTGGATGGCTCGCAACGCACACCTGTGGGTGTATACCCCTCATGTAAGTGAGGTGATGATTACGCTTGGTGTGACCAATGTGTCGGACTTGCAAGAGTTCATCTTTGTGGAAGATTTGGTTGACAAAGGGATCAACAAAGTGACCGCATGCAAAATTCTGCAATTGGTGGGTGAGGTCCGATATCGACCGGGAGGACCGGAAAAGGCAGTTCCTTCTGATGCATCTGTACGGGTACAACAATCTTCTGGGAACAAAGGGACTGGAAGAGCGGCGGTGCGAACCCTCACTCAGGTGCGTGAAGCTGAAGACTCCGGTGCAAAAACTATGCCGAGAGGTTCCTATCGGGAGCTTTTTGATAAGGTCAGGTACCGTGATGGTTGGACGCTTGCGCAGAGGTCTCCGTTGTGCGTACAGAAGCTTCGGTTGGTGGGAGTTGGAATGCCGCCGGTGAATCCACCAACGAAAAAATATCGGTCAAGATCAAACCCTGTAAGAAGGGGAAGGCCCTTGCTGGACAAAAAACAGGTGCGACAGGTGCCACGATCTCGGTCACAACGACGAGTGCAACTGGCGGAAGTGGTGGAAAAACCGAAGCCACTGGAGCCGGTGAAACCTCGTGGTGGTTTGTCGTATCCATTCAGCAGAGCGTGGGCAGATGTGGTGGATGATGATGACCAGGCGGAGGCTTTGGTCTCGTATGCCGCTTCCTCAAGCGATTCAAGCGAGGAGGAGACCAATGCGGTACAACGCCTGAAGGAACTCTTTTTGCAAGAAAGGGATTCGTGGAGAACTGCGAGTCGTGGCAATGTTCCACAAAGTGGTTCTTCAGGCTCCAATGATGGGCCGAAAAAATCGGTTCACCTTGGCGAAGGGCGCGACAAAGCGTCGCGGGGGGAGACCCGCCAAGAAGTGACTTCACAAGTTTTTTCGCTACCACAACCTTCTCGTCGAGCTGAACGGTCTCAAAAAAGAACAAGGGATGGTTCAGTTATGGTTGGTTCGCTGGCGGTGGGCTCCACGGATGAGGGTTTACCTGGGCAAGGTGCTGCTGGACAGGTGAATGTCTCTGAAAGCGCTCAAGTTCTTCCTGGGCATGAAGTGGCTGGACAGGAGACGGCGCCGGAAGGAGCAGTACAGATTTCTGGCGAGGAGACCGACCAAAAAGAAGGAGAAGGCGGGAGCAATGATCTCCGTGGTAATGATGCGAAGATGTTGGGTGGTGGTCCGGTGAGGAGTGACCTTCAGCAATTGCTGGTGAAAGGCCTTCTGACTCGAATTTATTGGAAGGTTGCAGTTGGCAAGTTGCCAATGGGGCAAAGAGATTGCCAAAAAGGGTCCAATAAGATGGATCGAAATTTGGTTATTAGCATGTCATCCGAGGGTGCAAGCGAACAGAATGAGAACCTGGCACTGGAGGACGATGCTGATCAGTCAATGGGAGACGGTGCAATGGTTATGGTGTATGATCCAGGAACGCTGATCCAGTCGCCAACAATTGATTGGGTTATGCGTCGCGGTCTGACCGCTCGTACCGTCTGGCCAGCAATGGCGCACCTGGCACAGAGGATATGTGCTGAAATGGTTCAAGTGGATGAAATGAATGCCCAGCTAGGGACTGGAACACTCCTTTTTCAAAGGAGAGATCAAGGATATTATACTGACCTGCATCATTCGTTCCATGACAACCCGTGCTTGCCGGCGGTGGGGAATTACCCTCTTTCGGTGATGGGTGCCTTGTTGTCTCCTGGTCTGGAAGGGGAATTCAAGAATACGGACAAGTTTGGTACTGCTATGGAGGCAATTGCCTATGATTGGAGCCGCAGTCCAGGCATGGAAGTTCATATTGAACTTATGGCGAGGGTAGCCAAAATGGTTCACCCATTCCTGAATCTGGGAGCACAAGGGTCGGTGATGGTTTCAGAATTTCTCTGGCAGCGCGGGAGGGCTCGGTTGATGGAGTTTCTTCAAGCGGCGACTTGTGCGGACCAATTGGAGGCTCTCTGGAGAAGGATGGACGACGATGCGGATGAGGAGGTGGATCCTTCGACAGCGATGCTGGAAGTTCTTGGACTAGAGGATGCGGTGCTTGATCAAGGGAACAATGAATCCCTTATTCCCATTGAAGATGCTGGAGGTGAGACAAGCGGTGACACTGGAGGGAAGGGCAAAGCGCCAGAAGTTTCTCCGGAAGAGGAGAAATCCAGTGGGTCATCCAGACTGGCGGACACAAGGATTTTCTTGTGGTCAGTGTACTCCCGCGTGGCTTCGAATTTCTCTATGCAGGACCGCACTACTGGTAAGATCTTTGACAGCACCAAAGGATATCCTGGTGAAGGACCAAACAATGATGACAATCCTTCCTCTAAGGGGAACTTTCCCTGGATTTCAGAAGACTACCTCGACGAAGTGGTGTCAAAAAAAATGGAAAGGTCTTCAGAGATGGACGGGCTTGTTCCGGGAAGTGAGGGATCATTGGAAAAGGTAGAGGTGGAGAATGTCACTGCCTCTAAAATTCTTATGGCTCTTTGGAAGAAGGGACATAGAGTTGGGTTTAGAAGGTTGCGTCGTTTGAATGCATCTGGATGCAAGGTTGGAGCAATGAAACGTCCAATCAAAAGGGTGCAGAAGATTGGCGCTAGGAAGGCCTTCATGAAGATGTTCAATGTTTTTGGATCGTCTCAGCATGGCTCAGGAGTTGGCGGAAAACCGATCATGAAGGTGGTAGGACCAAGGCCAGGTTTTCCAGCTGTACTCCAAGCACCAAATACTGATAGCACGTCGGGTGAAGGGAGCAGTCCCCAGGTACATGGCAATGTTCATGTAGAGCACAGTCGCCCTATGGACCGGTATGAGGCAGAGCGCTTGGAGAAGAGGAAGAAGGGTTTCTGCTATTGGTTTGGCAAAGGGAAAGATCGCTGCAAATTTGGTGACGACTGCAAATTCATCCATTCCGAAGATGATGTGGTGCTACATTCATATTGGTGCAAATACTATGTGGCAGGGAGAGAATGTTTCGCTGGAAAGGATTGTGGGTTCTCGCATGATGCAACTGGTGTGAGGTGCGTCCAGTTTGCTCGGTCTGGGAAGTGTCGATTTGGTGACAGGTGTGTCTTCGAGCATGGTGTTCCGTTGGAAAAACAGAGGCCAAGGTCTCCAAGGACGCCCCCAAGGGATGGTCCAAGGAGAAAGTCTGGTGCAAATGGTGGAGAAAAGGAGATCCCTCCTGAACAGTTCGATGATGATGAGGAGGATTTTATGGTTTATGACGAAGAGACCAAGATGACGGAACTGTTGATGGAGGCGATTTCATTTCTCTCCGGTGGCAAGCCAGATTTGGCTCGAGCAGAGGCGGACCCATTGTTCAAACTCCTGAAGTTCACTGGAGATGCTGACCAAATGGATCAAGTATGGGTTTCGTGGACCACTGAAATGTTGTCAGTGCTGGAACTTCTCGAAGTAGTGAAGTCGTATGATGTTTCGCTCGCGGAGGTGGAAGAATGGGTCAATGACCTGAGGATATGGTATGAGCGAGCCAATTTGGGAGAAGAAAAGGATCCCAAAAAAGGGAAAAAGAGGTCCCTAGAAGGGGAGTCCAGCAAAGATATTCCTGCCGAAAAAGAAGTGGTTGAGACTTCGGAGACGGAGGTTGCCGTTGAGGAGGAGAAGAAAAAGGTAAAAAAGAAGAGGAAAGCTGCAGCTATCGAAGATCCTTACACTCTCATGGTTCCAAAGCCGAAGAAGATGCCGACGATCATTGAGAAGGGTGGATCAACATCCAATGTGGTGGCTTCTGCAGTGGAAAAATCCTCGAAGACGCGCACAAAGTCAAATGTCGGTGGAAAGACAAAGAAGAAGGAGAAAAGTCAGAGTCCCAAAAAAGAAGAGGTGGTAATGGTGCAAGATCCTGAGGAAAAGGATCGTCCATCCGATGCGGAGGCACCAGGGTCTGCCAATGCGAATGAAGAGCTGGGTCAATCTTGCCAGGCGATTGAGGACGCAAAGAGAGAAGGATTGGTATCCTCAATTCAAAGGGGCATACAGGATCCTATTCTTACGATTTCGGACCTGGAGTATATTCTGCTGCAACTTCACCTCAAGATTGCCAACAATCGGAAAAAGAAGTGATTGGATGGTATGGCTGAAGGGATGGTTTTTCTCTTTCTGGAGACCGGTGCGCTGGAACAGCCAATGTGCTGACAATGTGGCGGTTACTATTAAGGGTATGGAAATCCCTGATAGTAGGAGTCAGTAGCTTTTCGCGTAGCGAAGACCACGGATTGTGGTGAAGAAGGCCAAGGAGTCTTCAGTGATGAGAGGATCAAGGTGAAAAAAGATTCTCTATGGGTAGTAGGTTAGCCAATGTGCTATAATTCCGTCCTGGAAGACGTTAAACCACAACTTGCATTTCAAGCAGCTGGCTGCTGCCGTAATGGCAGTTTTTGGCCAAAAGATCTGCATCTCCAATGTGTCCTAGGAAATCCTAGGACAGGGGGAGTGCGGAGCTGCAATTGGTATTGTAGAAAGGAGTTAGTGTTGGAAGTTGGAAGGGTTAATGAACCCGGTAATCGTATTTGGCTCAAGATGGGCTTGAACAGAAAGCCACAAGTTCAAAAAGAAGTGCCTGGGTTCTTAGGGTTTGGTAAGGGTGTGGGTTCCTTCCCCCTTTCCTTCCCCCCTGGGTTGCTCTTATCCGTGTTCTTGGTTGTTTCTTGGTTCGATCTAGGAAATATAAGTTCAGGGCGATTAGGGGAGTTGATTTCCTTCCTTGGTTGTCCCCCCGTACCCTAAACCCTAAACAGCCTCAATTATTTTGGGAGTATAGACGGGGTCGGGCCTTGCTTCAGCAACTGCAGCGCAGCAGAAGCTTCCATGGGAGGGTCCTCCGGATTTAGGGTTTTAGGGTTAGGGGTTTTAGGTTTGTGGGGTGTGGTTTTTTTTGAGTGTAGTGTTTGCTGCATCGATCTTTGCACCCGGCTGCGCGGGTCAGAGGCGGCCCTACATGCTAAACCATTAAACCCTTACTCGCCTCACTCTCTAAACCGTGAGACTCACCTTCAACTCTTGAACTTAACCTCTGAAACGTAAACTCCAAGCGCTAACCCGCAGCTTAGAGTTTTGGGTCTTGGGTTGCATGGACGCCATAACGATACCACTGGCTTGCGGAGGGCATTCGTGCCAAGCATAAGGCGGGTAATGTAGGTCTTTGGTTGAGCCATGGCCAAATGAAGGACTCCCCAGCCATGCACCACCAGCAGCGGCTCGCAAAGAAACTTGCAGGTTCGTCACAAGTGATTCTATGGGTAGTGGAATTATCGTAATGAAGAGAGGTATGAACATGTACACACGAGATGACACAGTCATACTGCCTGCAACTATCCAGTTTTCGGCAGGGCAGGACAGAAACCCGAAACCCTGAAACCCAGAGAGCCCTTGGTGTCCGTGGGGGTTCGCACGCCATGCGCGCCGATCAATGCTGCGGCATCGGAAGCACCACTCATCGAAGGGGGCAGGTGCCTGGGGTGTCTTTCGTCCTATCAAACGTTACGGGATTCTACGGATTTGATAGGGTTTAGGACAGGAAGTTTAGGGTTTGGAAGCGGCTAAGAACCCTAGGTCACCGTGCATAGGTAAGGTAGAGATAAACACACCTCCGCCTATAATCCCAGCTAAGCTGTGCCACAACGAAGTGTGAACCTCCAAGTAGGCCTGATAAACCCAAAAGGCTTTGATCAACGTAATGCTTTGTGCTTGGGAATGTCAGAAGCCAAAACCCTGAAACCCCAAGCACCAAAGACCTAAAGCCTAAAACCTTAAAACCTAGAGCCCTAGTAGCCCTCAGTTAAACCTCCAAACCCCTGAGCCCGAAGTCCGGAAAACGCCGAAGCCCAAGAGCCCTTTAAAACCCAAAACACTCAAGCTAAACCTTAAACCCTAAACCCTAAACCCTAAGCCCTTAAAGAGTATGTAGGCTCCTTACTCTCAGGGCAATGAAGCTCGAAGCTCGCCATGCTCATATGAAAACTTCGTATGTTGCCCGTCGCCCCGATATCCCTAAACCCTAGGGTTTAGGGTTTAGGGTTTAGGGTTTAGGGTTTAGGACCAACAAAGACCTGGGCAGCAAAGCTACATCTGCGATGCCAGCAGCTCCTCCTCGGCATTGGGTTTAGGCATGGCGGGAGGTTGTTCAAAATTCGGCCCCTTTTCTACCAATTGCTTAGGAACACCAAAAAATCTAAAATAATACTCCCTATATATTACCCTTAACGGAAGAATATCTTTGTTTTTTGGGGCTCTTGAGCAATTCGCCCCTTTTCATGGATTTTTTCAAAGAAACCCTGCTGCAAGCATGTATCAACAAGGAGGACACTCACGTAGAACAACCCACACATATCCTTGGCCGCTTGCAAAAACAGATGCACCTAAACAACAAAGTCTAGGATTTGGGGCCAGTATCCTAGCAACCAAAACTGAACACCCTCCGTCCCCCCCCCCCCCCCCCCCCCCCCCCCCCCCCCCCCCCCCCCCCCCCCCCCCCCCCCCCCCCCCCCAAACTCCATCAAGAACCGCCAGCAAGCATACCATGCAAACAGTCAGGCACAAACCCTCAAGAAGGTCAAGCCATGAGCCTAAGCCCTAAACGACTAAGCCCAATCTGCCCTAAGCCCGAAAACCGGGCCTGAGCCCCCCTCCGAGGGCGACACCTGCTTGGGCGAAGGTCCCCAGAACTCGACGTCGCCCGTCTCCAGCTTGTACACGGCGCCTTGGCGTCTACTTGGAGGTTTCTTGGGCACAGGTCGGAGAATGAGGTGAAAAAAGTCGGATATTGTTCTTTGACGCTTTTTGCCTTGTTGCAGGGGACCTGACCGCTCCCCACCTACCAACCAAAAGATGAAGGAACACCCTGGGCCCTGGTTTAGGGCTTAGGGTTGATACATGTAGGGCCCCCTAGTTACAAATAGGGTTCTAAGGGTGTTAAACTGGGTTCTAAGTCTTGCTATGTAGGTTACAACTCCCTTAACTAAGGTAAGTATAGTAAGGGGGCCCTTACTTGTAGGGGGTCGGAGTCAACAGGGTTTTGAGACAGCTTTGTTGTCTTACTAGGGTGGGGGAGGGGGGAGTTCAGGTCTGAGGGATTAGTAACGTAGTAACCTTCCTTGGGGCACTTCGAGTGATTCTCAGTTTACATCTCTGCCCACGAACCTTCAGATAAGGGGGGGGGGGGGGGTTTGGGCATTCGAGAGCCTCGAGTGGGCGAAACTTCTGCTTGAAGCACTTGCTTTTTTGTTCGGTTGGAAACCCGGAAACCCTAAGCCCTAAGCCTAAGCCCTAAAACCCTTAAACCCAAAATCCTAAATCCATGCTCTAGTTGCATGAATGCAGAGGGCTTCGAGTGATATGAGTTGTTCAGAAAGGATTTAGGATGGAGGGCATATAGGATATAGGATTTAGGGCTTACGATTTACAGTAGGGTTTAGGGATCAGGGGCTTGGTTCTAGCACAAGGGGGTATAGCTTGGCTGAGTCTTTGCCAGCCTTTTGCGTTTGGCTCGCTGGGACAAAAACCTTACTTTGCCAGGAGCTGGGGTGATTTGCCTTGTTGGGCATTAGGGGTTTCAGGGTTTAGGGTTTAGGGTTTAGGGTTTAGGGTTTAGGGTTTAGGGTTTAGGGTTTAGGGTTTAGGGTTTAGGGTTTAGGGTTTAGGGTTTAGGGTTTAGGGTTTAGGTCTAAGAGAAACGATTGTGAAGACCCTAAACCCAGCGCCCCAGACCCCAGACCCCAGACCCCAAACCCCACACCCCACACCCAAACCCTAAACCTTTAAACCCCAAACTTCGCAACCCCAATCCTAAACCCTAAACCCGAAACCCTACACCCTAAACCCTTAAACCCTACACCCTAAACCCCAGTAGGGTTCGGGCGTGTATGCTGTCCCTTCAATCTTTGAGCCCCGAGCCGTGGATCTCCAACTCGCCCGAGCGTGCCAAGGCCTACGGCGTTGAATGTTTGGGGTTTCGAGTGCTGGGTTTGGGGTTTGGGAGCTGAGGTGATGTAATTAGGCTCTCCAAGAAAAACCATTGCTTAAACTGGAGATCTCAGTTGGGTCGCCAGTGCTTTGTTCTGCAGGACCTCTGCTTTCAGGATCAGACTTTCACGTCCTGCGGAGTGCGCGCGGAACACCTGAACACCTGAACACCTGAACACCCTAAACCCTACATCCCCCTAAACACTGACCGAAGGCAATAATATGAATTCCCCAAGCCCTACATATACTTTCTCATGATGTCCTCCCAACCACAAAATAAGATCACCCCCGCCCCCGGAAAAAAAAAAAAAAACTACAATAGATCCATCAAACCCTCAACCCATAATCCTGCAACCCTGAACCACTACAATTGGTTTTCTAGATAGACCATAACAGCTAAACCCTAAACCCTAAACCCTAAACCCTAAACCCTAAACCCTAAACCCCGGAGGGGGGCCCGGATGGGCTCGCTGAACTTCAGCAAGAAGTTGATGGTGTTGAAGACGTTCACCTGTAGAGGGCTTCGGGTTTTAGGGTGTCTTAGGGGTTTAGGGTCTTCGGTGTTTTTTTTTTTTTTTTAAGGGGTTTAGGGTTTTAGGGTGTCTTGGGGTTTAGGGTCTTCGGTGTTTTTTTTTATTATTAAGGGGTTTAGGGTTTTAGCGTGTCTTTGGGTTTAGGGTCTTCTTTTTTTGGGGGGGTTCTTTAAGGGGTTTAGTTCTTTTGTTTAACGGCTCTTGAGGGCATTTGGGGTTTAGGTTCCTTGCACCATCCTGAGCCCTCAAAACGAAAAATGAAAACCCTAAACCCTAAACCTGAACCCCAAACCCCAAACCCTAATTAAACCCTAAACCCTAAACCCTAAACCCTAAACCCTTAACCCTTAACCCTAAACCCTAAACCCTAAACTCCTCCCCGAAGCCTTCACCGCAGAGGCCGCAAGCTCTGAGGCGTTGCCCGCACGAACGCCAAGCTCCTCCAAGCTGGGTTTCCGGGGTTTTAGGGCTTAGGGTTTAGGGTGTAGGGTTTAGGGTTTGGGGTTTAGGGTTTAGGGGCTAGGGTTATGCTTACTGGCCCAAAACCCAAGGAAAAAAAGTTGAAACTTTCAGAATAAACTACCTTATAAGAAGCCCAAAAGTTGAAAAGTTGGGTTTTGAGCCAGGAAGTATGGGAGCTGGGGCGGAATGTTCAGGTCAAGTGCTTGGGAGAGTTCAGCGGCGGTTAGAAGCTAGAAAGCTCGCGAGCAGTCCAAGGCTCAGGCTAAACCTAAACCCTAAACCCTAAACCCAAAAACCCTCATACCCTGGCCCCAAACGTGCAATTTCGTGGAGCCCAAGGGGTCTAGTTCGGGCTTTTGGGCTTTGAGGGTTTAGAAGGTTCCCTAAACCCTAAACCCTAAACCCTAAACCCTAAACCCTAAACCCTAAACCCTACCCCCAAACCCTCAGGGCTTAGGGGGGTTCTAGGGCTTAGTAGAACGAGCTCGTTACAAGCCATAAAGGTGGCAAATAGACTGACCTTCAAGCCATCCCAAGACTCGACACGCTACACACCGCAAGCATTGAAATCTTCTTTCGTAATCCCAAAACAGTTTAGGGTTTAATTATAGGGTTCAGGGTTTAGGGTTTAGGGTTTAGAGTTTAGGGTTTAGGGTTTTGGGTTTAGGGTTTAGGAACCCTGACCCGTAGCCTGTATCTCAAACCCTCAACCCTGAACCCCAAAGTCTGAATCCAAGGTAATGCAATGCCCGCATGCGTGCCCAGTTCATCCCTACTTGGCTGCACTCAGGAGGGTAGCTAAAAAATAAATGTTCAGCTGCCTTGCTAGGAAACCCAATAAACCCAAAAAGGCTAAGGATCTAAAGTTGCAGTAAAGCACCACAAAGCCTAAACCCACACCCTCCTCGGCCGTCTCAGCCGCAACCGAGGTCAGGCCCTGTCAGCATAATTCTTGGCTGCACTCAGGAGGGTAGCTATAAATTAAACTTTTAGCTGCCTTAATAAGAAACCCAAGAAACCCAAAAAAGGTAAGGATCTAAAGTTACGGTAAAGTACCACAAAGAATTGTCCAAGTATGTGTTAGGAGATGGGCCTGGGTGTGAAAGGGAAAGAGAGGGAGGGAGAGAGGGAGGGTACGATAGCATACTTGGTATCCCAGTAACCACGGGAGAATAAGGATACCCCTTTTTTGGTTGGCTACTTTATTAGGGAACTTTGAACCAAAAAAAGGGCAAAAGGGTACCACTGGCCTACCCAGCATAGAGAACTGGCCACTTCAGGCTTCTGGATTGCCGATTCAATGAATCCGGCCCACGTCTTCTTTGGGAACTGAATAGTTTCCATGGGTTTCCCTACTACCCCCCTCTACACTACCCCTCCTAGGTTTGCCCATTCAACAACCTTAATTAGGCTTAGTTATCCCTAAATAGCCTTGGGGGAGCCGAGGGGGTAGTATAGAGGAGGGTAGCAGGGGAACCCATGAAGTTTGGGGTTGAGCATTCTGGTCGTTTGGGCTGGTTTGTGGGGCTTCAGGCCCAAGGTTTAGAAGACAGGGTGCAGGCTACTTAGGGTTCAGCGTGTGTTTGAGGCTCTCAACACAGCTGCCGGATTTACCCAGCAAGTGATGCGCAAACCCTAAACTAAATGTCGAATCCCCCAAAAAGAAACCTCAAGCCCACTCCACAAAAGCCCGAAGGAGCCCAAATAACTAACTATATCATCCCCTTGCGACAACATGCTGACCGAATTCACCAACAGAAACATCCAAAATACAAATTCTCATGAAACAGGCCTGAACGCCACCTAAATTCTAGAGAGCATCAATTACAGGGTCCTTACATACTGCTTACTGGTGCTCCTAAGAGGCGTAGAATGGGAGAGCCACGACCAGGAACCCTACCAGGGGGGGTCTCGGGCTCAAGCTGCAGGGCAGCCTAGAACGAACCTCGCAATGCAGGAGCCTTCATCATGAGAATTGTTTTTTTTTTTTTTTTTTTTTTTTTTGGGGGGGGGGGGGGGGGGGGGGGGGGGGGGGGGGGGGGGGGGGGTTCTTCTGGTATAGTGATATAGGGACCATAAGGGAGTAGTAGTAGTAGTAGTAGTAGTAGTAGCAGTAGTAGGTTTTACCGAGACCTAAAAAGAGCACCTGCCTTGAGAAGGCCTTCCAAGGCGCATCCTGCTTCCTGCCAGGAGCCGGAAGGCATGAGAGAGAGACCCCCAGGGCTGGGCTTAGGGTTTAGGGTTTCGGGTTTAGGGCTTAGGGTTTAGGGTTCAGGGTTCAAGGTTTAGGGCTTGGCTTAGGGTTTAGGGCTCGAGGGTTTCAAGTTTAGGGTTCAGGGCTCGGCGTGAGTTAGTATATCGCTATATGGCCAT
This sequence comes from Symbiodinium natans, assembly GCA_905221605.1. Lineage (NCBI taxonomy): Eukaryota > Dinophyceae > Suessiales > Symbiodiniaceae > Symbiodinium > Symbiodinium natans. Next base: position 70,691 of record CAJNDS010000554.1, on the reverse strand, counting down.
ATCACTATGCCATGGCATCATTCTCTGGGCTCCTGTGCTGGACCACTTTGCTGGGACGCTCAGAGGTGCGTGAGGGTAGCTACGCCTAGTTGCAGCTGCTTAGAACCTTCCTCATAGCACTTATGATAACCTTAGCTTTGGAGTAGACCCTTGAAAAAAATATACACTTTTTAGGTATAAGTAGCTATAATAGGAACCCAGAACCAAAAAAAGTATTAAAGTATAGTACTCCAAAACCCAGTAACCCTACTGAGAACTTTAAACCCTCCCCGCATGGCTTCGATGTGCGGTGCTTGGTTAGGCCTTGGTCTCCGCAGCCTCCTTCATGGAAAGGTACCTGGTTTGGGGTTTAGGGTTTAGGGTTTAGGGTTTAGGGTCCCTAGGATGGCCCTGAAAACCCTCTGAAAAAGACTCCTCCTCTTCAAGCCAGTAAGGGAGGGATATCAGCTGCAGCAAAGGCCTTCCTAGGGCCTGATGGCTACGTAGGAAGTATTTTCGAGGGTCATGGCTCTGGTCCCCATATTACATTAAGAAACAAGGTGTGCCCGTTTTACCCCAACCATCGCCCGCTTCAAACTACCAATCGAATCTGATTCGCTTGAAAACGCGTGGCATGTTCGAAGTAGGCCTGATTGAAGCTATGTTCTCCTGTAGTGTCGCCGCTTCGCTCGGCTTTCATCAACTTGGTCGGTAGCCCACTAAAGGGCACTTGATTTTGGTTGGTTAGTTTGTAAGGGGACCTTGAACCCAAAACAAATCAACTTGACAGCCCACTAAAGGGCACTTTTTTTGGTTGGTTAGTTTATAAGGGAACCTTGAACCCAAAACAAAAAAGGGAAACAAGGGCACCACTGGGATTTCATCAATGCTTTTAGTGTGGCTGGAAATTCTGGGTTTTGCGGCTTCAGTCGCTGCGTCCTGTGCATTTAGCCCGCGAGCTCCTGCGCTTTCATTCAAAGACGCAGACAGGTGGACATGTGTTTAAGCATGCTTTGTGGACCTTCGAGCAGGAGGACTAAACTCGCTGTGAGAGACGAATCGAATCTCCGCTTGGTTCCCGCCGGTTGCTTGTGTTTCGTTTGCTTTCACACCTATAAACCCTAAACCCGAGACCCTAAACCCTAAACCCTAAACCCTTGAAACTAGGATGTGAATCCTGGCTTCATAGGCTACATGGTAGGCCCTACTCATACATCAGGGCATCCTGCTAGGGTTGAGGGTTCAGAGTTTAGGGTTTAGGGTTTAGGGTTGAAGGTTGAAGGATGAGGGTTGAGGGTTGAGGGTTGAGGGTTTAGGGTTTCGGGTTTAGGGTTCCTCCCGAAACCCTCCATCCTAAACCCCAAGCCCCGAACTTGAGTCTAGCAGCACAGCACTGAAAAGGTGGTTTAGGTTGGGGTTCAGGGTTCAAGGTTTAGGGTTCAGGGTTTAAGGTTTAGGATCTAGGGTCTAGGGTTGTGGGTTGAGGGTTTGTCTTGTGTTGGCCTCAGGGTATGCTTCTTCATGCTTGCATTATCCTTCTCAACACTGACCCCCTGGGAAGCTCTTCCTCCATCTCTCCTGAACCCTTAACCCTACATCCTAGACCCACCCGTCTACATACACCCTATAAACGCTGCAAATCCTGTAAACCCGATAAACCCTACAAACCCTATAAACCCTGTAAACCCTATAAACCCGATAAACCCTGTAAACCCTACAAACCTTATAACCCTGTAAACCCTATAAACCCTACAAACCCTATAAACCCTGTAAACCCTATAACCCTCAAAACAGGAAAATAAACCCTACAAACCCACGAATCCGGTAAACCCTACAAACCCTGTAAACCCTATGAACCCTGTAAACCCTAGCCCTAAATCCTAAACCCTATACCCTAAACCCTAAACCCCAAACCCTAGACCCCTAAAACCATAAATCCTTGCCCCTTGCCAGGGTGCGTGGCAGCTGCGCCCGCCAAGGCGCCGCAGTTTGTGTGACCCATGACGACAATGAGGCGGCTTCCTGAAGTACTCCGTTGTAACCCTAAACCGAAACCCTAAACCCTAAACCCTAAATCCTGAACTGGGAGTCCATAAACCCTAAACCATAAACCCAAGTAATGGAAAAAAATGTGCAAACTATCCCGGCTCTGCCACCCGAGACGCCCAGCTTGCCGACACAGAACTCAAGGCTGCCGACAAAGCTGCCTGTAGGGTTTAGGGTTTAGGGTTTGGGGTTTAGGGTTTAGGGTTACAACGGAGTACTTCGGGTTTAGGGTTTAGGGTTTAGGGTTTGGGGTTTTGGGCTTAGGGTTTACGGCTAAGGTGTAGGGATTAGGGTTTAACCCTATGAACTCCCCCCAACAAAAAAACCAAGAAGCACAAAACCACATAAGCCTGCAAGGCCTATGAAGCCCTACAGGCCCTATCAACCCTGCAAGCCCTATAGCCCGATAAACCCTGCGAACCCTAGAAGTCCTGCAAGCCCTGTAAACCCAGCGCCTTCGGCGTGCGTGCACGTGTTTCCGGCGTTGCGCAGGACGAACCTGGTCGAAGGGCCCGGTACGGTCTGAGACGCTACAGAGACCCCAGGTTTAGTGGTTTGAGGGGTTAGGGGTGTAGCGTTTTAGGGCTCAAACCCTACAACCTAAACCCTTAAAAGCCCTAAACCCCTGACCTGAGTTCAATCCCCAACCCTAACCCAATTGAAATCCTGAATCCCTGGACCAAAGCCTAAACCCCAGAACTACAATCTTTATTGAGGCCGTTAGAGGTGGGAACGGGATACAAAGGCATAATCAGGCTCACAACATCAACCAGTCCTTTCCCATGCCCTACCTTACCCGACAGCCGTGAAAGCTGTAACCCTGAACCGCAAACCAGAGAGAGAGAGAGAGAGAGACAGAGAGAGAGAGAGAGAGAGAGAGAAGGAGAGAGAGAGTTTCCGGGAATGGCTTATCAAAACCTGCCACCCTCACGTAAAAAACGATGCGACCCGGAGCATCCCCATTCAACTTCGCCTAGCACACCTGGGCCTGAACTCCAGAACTCCAGAACCCTATACATACATAAATACATACATACATACATACATACATACAAGTCGATGTTTTTTAATCGTCAGCCCGGGTCAAACAACAAACAAAAGAGTCCAAGGCGCAAGTCGCCCGGTGCCGCGTCGAAGATCGTCTCCACCGGAGCGCGCGAGTCAGCGCCTGGGCTTTTGGGGGCTTTTGGGGGGCTTTTTGAGGGCTTTTTGAGGGCTTGTTGGGGCTTTTTGGGGCTTTTTGGGGCTTTGGGATAACAGGTTCTTGGGGGTTTAGGGTTTTTGGGGCTTTGGGATGTCAGGTTTTTGGGGTTGGGGGGTTTAGTGTTTTTGGGTGTGCGGCATGCGGGCTGGGGGCGAGTTGGAAAGCTGAGGGTTGTTTGTAGGTCTGAGGCGACATAGAAATCCGAAGCCCAAGGATTTTGGGGTGTTGGTTTGATGTTGGGTTCAGGGCTGGCTTAAGCCAACTGCTCCAAAAAAGGGCAATCAGGGGCGAAGTAGTTGCTCATCCTTATACTAACAGTCCTGAGTAGGTATATCGGGATTTATAGTATCCCCTGTTATAATCCGACGGTTAGTACAATGGGGAACATCCCGAGGTTGAGGACTGATTGAAACTAGGCTGAAGTGATTCGGGGGACTATGGCTCAGTGCTTAGGTTTATGAGATTTGAGATTTTGGGCGCTCTTTGGGGTTTATCGGGGTTAGGAACTAGGGCTGAAGTAAGCGTGGACTCTGCTTTTGGCAAAGCTCAAGCCTCTGTGTTGCAGCGGCTTGGGTCCCTTCACTATTGCGAGCGTTTGAGTGCACAAGGAGAGCCTCGAAGCCCCCCCCTAAACTCAATTCCTGTAAGCCCTAAAGTTCAAAACCTAAGCCCTAAGCCCTAAAGCCCTAAACCCTAAACCCCCCAAACCCCAAACCCCAAACCCGAAACCCGAAGCCCCAAGCACTGAACTCTAGAAGCTACGTGCAATGCCCGAGGCCGGCCCAATCCCTAGCCGAGGTGCAGCCGATGATAGCCGCATGGGGTGCCTGGCCCTTATCCACCAGCGCCTTTCGCATGTCCTCTGGGGTGTTGAGGTCAGGTGGTTTAGGTGGTTTTGGTGGTTTTGGGTTCTAGGGTTCTGGGGTTTAGGTGGTTTCGGTGGGCTAGGTTCTAGGGTTCTAGGGTTTAGGTGGTTTAGGTGGCTTCGGGTTCTAGGGTTCTAGGGTTTAAGGTTTAGGGGGTTTAGGGCTGCTGTTTTCAGCCCGAGTGCGCAGGTGGAAGATCCCAGATTTCCAGGGCCCAGAGTCTCACATGTTCCACGCAGTGTCCGGCATGGGGCCAGCTGTTGCAGCCCACCCATAGGCCTCATATTTTGTAAGTTAGGGCGTATTCCCAAACAGGCCCTCCTAAACCCTAAACCCTAAACCCTAAACCCTAAACCCTAAACCCTAAACTGCGTAAGCAGCTTCCGCTCCTGTGTGGCAGTCGGCGCCTGGGGCATGCCTGTCGGAAAGAGGTTCGGGATTTTGTTGGGTATAGGGTTTAGGGTTTAGGGACGTAGGGTTTGCAGGGATGTACGGGGGTTGGGGATGTAGGGTTTAGGGAGATAGGGCTTCAGGGTTTAGGGGGTTTAAGGTTTTCGAGATGCGAGGATGGGGTTTAATTGTCCTGAAACCTGCAGCGCTACGGCTGCCTAAGCCCTCAACCCTAAACCCCTAAACTCTGCAAACCCTGAGGCGCTAATGTTCCACCCTCTTTAGTAGGGGCCTCCTGAATGAGTCCTTGGGCTGCGTGGTGGGATCCTGGTCCGGTCAAATCGACCGGGCGCCGTAAGAAATGCCGCACATCGCGCCTTTAAAATCGGTTGCCGGGCATCGCTGCCCCTTTTAAACTCCTCCCTATTAAAATCATATACAATCCCGGGACCGTTTCAACACGATTGTTCTGGGGGGGGGGGGGGGGGGGCGGGGGGGCTTCTTCAAATTAGTACTCGACGCATCGTGCGTTGGTCTTCGTTCGTGAACGCGAGGTCGTGTATAAGGGATATAAGGCGTGTATAAGGGTTTCTCAATGAGTTCCCATATCAAGGGACCATGTAACTACCGTAAGAAACAGTGAAAGGAGAAAGTAGGCTACGTGCTAAATTGCCTTGTGGGCGTGAATGGTTGAAGTTGGCCTTACGGCCCCGAGGCAGAAACCCTGAAACCCCAACGCTTCCGGAGCCACAGGCCTGCCAAGCGGAAGACGGGGGAAAGGCTAAAAAAAAAGATGACCCCGTCAGAACTTCAATGATACCAATACTGTCGTAATCATCTATATGTGTTGCTTCATAAACTCAGGGTTCTAAGCTTGGTAGCCCAGGAACCACATCATGATAAGGGCACTTTTTTTTGGTTGGTTAGTTGATAGGGGAACCTTGAACCAAACAAAGTGGAAAAAGGGCACCACTGGGCTACCAAGGAAAAGTAACAAGGTTCAGAACGCGCAAATTATGGTTCGAGAGAGGGAGGGTGCCCCCCCCGCCTTGCACGAAGCGCTTGTTGCCGTTCTGAAGGATCTCAAGGGCTTTCTGCGGCTGCACCGCCGCGTCCGAGGCGGTCCGCACCGTTGACGGAACTGGCTCCTATGAAGGGACACACCACAAGATTTGGTTGCGGTTCAGGGTTCAGGGTTCAGGGTTCAGGGTTCAGGGTTCAGGGTTCAGGGTTCAGGGTTCAGGGTTCAGGGTTTAGGGTTTAGGGTTTAGGGTTTAGGGTTTAGGGCTTAGGGTTTAGGGTTGAGGTTGAGGGTTGAGGGTTGAGGGTTGAGGGTTTAGGGTTTAGGGTTTAGGGTTTAGGGCTAAGGGCTTAGGGTTCATAATCGGGCTTAGGGTTTTGGGTTTTCGGTTTAGGTGTTAGGGCTTAGCTTGCAAGTGCACTGTGCGAGGAAGGCTTCAGGCATTCCGGTTTGGCGCTCGTCTGGTCCCGAGCCAGGCAAAGATCTCCCCACACCATACGCGCACGACGTCACCCTGTACCTAGGCTGCCCAGTAACCTAGGCTTAAAAAGGGTGCCCTTTTTTGCTTAAAGGGGTTTAGAAGGGAACCTAAACCCCCAAAAAAGGGAAGAAGGGTACTACTGGGCATCCCTGGTACCCTAAGCCCAGTTGAGCCCAAGAGCACAACGCTGCGACATGCAGGGTCCCCAAGACCTCAAGTTCGGAGAACAAGTTGGAGTTCCAGCACCAAGATAAGGAAACGTCCGGAGTTCGGGGTGGAATTCGGGCTCGCGCGCGCGCCAAGTGCCTAAAAGTGGGCAGATGTGTTAGACTTGGCACGTGGCCACATGCTTCTGCAACCCCAGACCTACCTATGCATCTTAAAGTGCACTCCTGCACTAGGGCTTGTAAGGTTACTAAAAACGAACCAAGGCACATCAGAACACCATGAACCCTAAACCCTAAACCCTAGACCCTAAACCCTAAACCCTAAACTCTAGACCCTAAACCCTAAACCTTAAACCCTAAACCCTAAACCCTAAACTCTAGACCCTAAACCACCACAGCAGCCCAACATCCTTAGCATGCATGCCGAAGCATCCTCCAAACCCACAACAAAAAACTTTGGCTTTAGGGTTTAGGGATTAGGGTTTAGGGTTTAAGGTTACTCTAACCCCAAGCCCCTCATAACAAACCCTACATTCAGCTTAGGTGTCAAGGGCTTAGGGTTCAAGGTATCGGGCCAAACCCTACAGACTCGTTCAGTCCGTTTGTCCTAAACCCTAAACCCTAAACCCTAAACCCTAAACCATAAACCCTAAACCCTAAACCCTGAACCCTGAACCCTACCGTGAGCCCTCAGCCGCCTTCTGCATCTGCATTGAGGGCGGCAGTGAGGCGCTGGTTTGCACGAGCTTGTCCCTGGTGATAGTTTGGGTTTAGGGTTTAGGGTTTAGGGTTTAGGGTTTAGGGTTTAGGGTTTAGGGTTTAGGGTTCAGGGTTTAGGGTTTGGGATTTAGGGCTTAGGGCTTAGGGTTGAGGAGCCCAAAAATTTCTTACGGTTCATGGGGGTTATAGGGCCTACTATGTACGTATAACACACACACACACAGCCGCAACCACCCGCACGAGAAACACAGACAGGGAAGACACGCGTGCCCTGATCCTCCTGACATGGACCTCCCACACCGCAAAGAGGAGTATTAACTTTCTTGGTTGCTCTTTCACCCCCCCCCAAAAAAAAAATTAACTTTTGGCTCCCTTAATACGAAATTTCACAACCCTAAACTTATAAAGTGATACAGTTGTAGTAAAGTCCCACCTAGCTTTTCTTTTGCCGCTTGCGGCTTCTGTTTCCGCAGCCAGGCAGACTCAAAGCGGCAACAAGACTGATGCCAACAACAGGACGACAGCACCTTGATACTAACATGTATAATAGGCACAGGCCACCCGCAAGGAGTGCGCAGTGCTTCTAGCTTTGAGTACTTGGAGGTACCCTAAGTAACAGTAGGGTTTATAAGTATAGTTACCGTAACTATCAACCTACTGAGAACTCACCATGAACCTCAAAGTAGAACTTAAAGGTGTTTGGATTTCGATTTGTTTGGTGTGGCGTGGCAATTGTTTGGGTAGTTGCCTGTGATGACGGTTCGCCGATAGAGGTCATTCCAGTCATTCCCTGTTTCGTTGTGTTGCCTGAAAACCCATCAAGCAAGCCACAGCCTTTTTGGGTCTGCAGGGTTTTGGGATTAACCCCATCCGCACCCTGAGATACAATCCTCAAAGCTCATAGCACTTCCCTAATCCCTACCAAGGCTCCAAAAAGCCCCAAAAATAGGCCAGGGTCATGTACTGAACACCCCTAAGTAGGCAACATTTCTATAAATGGATCGCAAGTTGGCAAGGGTCAACCCCAGACCCTAAACCCTAAACCCTACTATCCTGAATAATTAGGGCCCTAAACCCTAAACCCTAAACCCTATAGTAAGCGCCAAGAAGCTGATCTGGGGACGGGCCCAGAAACTTCACCTTCCCTGCGGCGCGGAGGGCTTGACGGGCTTGAGGGTCCCCTAAGCCCAAACGCCGGCTTAGGGGTTTTTATAGGGACCCTAAACCCTAAACCCGAAACCCTAAACCCTAAACCCTGAAACCCTAAACCCTAAACCCTAAACCCCAAACCCAGGGTTCAGGATGGTTCAGGGTGTAGGGTTTTGGAGCGGCAGGCTTCTAGCTTCTCAAGTCCAGGTGGAGCATGAGTCTGTAACGGTGGACCTGATGCCCGGGCAGCTGCTGCTACCCCTATTTTTGTTCAGCTTTTGTTTTGGGGGAGTTCTAAGTCTATGAACGGACGAGATGTTACTCTTCCTGGGGGATTGGGGGAGGGGGGGGGGGGGGGGGGAACGACTACATCTACACAAGCAACAAAGAACTAGCTCGCACAAAGATGTGCAAGGAAAGCAGGATCCAGAAGAGGCTGCTGTCAAAGATGAGTGTGGGGGGGGGGGGGGGGGGGGGGGGGGGCAGGGGGGAGGGGGGGGCGGGGGGGAGGGGGGGGGGGGGCAGGGGGGGAGGGGGGGTGGGGGGGGGGGGGGGAGGGGGCGAGGGGAGGTCAAAGCTAAATAACGGCCCTGTGAGTTTTAGGGTTTAGGGTTCAGTTTTTTGTGGGCCCCTCGTTCATTTTTGAACTCCTCCTCCTTTTGGTTCGAGGCATCCAAACACCTCATACATGCACTGAATATAAACACGTATAATATGTATATACATATGCTATCCCAAAGGGCCCATGAGCTACATCATCCAGCAAGAAACTTTCGGAGTATGGGCCCCCAAAATCCAAGAATTTTGCTCTGGAAGCTCACAGGGCCATCGCTTGAGCTTGAGAAGCTGCCTCGGAGATCTGAAGAAGAAAGTCGCGCATCAACGTCCACGGCCGCGCCGCGCTCATGATTGCGAATTCGGGCTGACGGTCCAGATGTAAAGTCAACACTAAGCCGAAAAATCTTCAGCCTTGCGCCCACAACCCCAAAGCCCCGCAAGAGCAAGAAATCCCAGCATCAAAGGGATACAACAGGGCTTCCGAGGGCGTTGTCTCGGGGTAGGGTGTGGGGCTTTAATGGAAGAATTAACCCTGGGTTTAGGGTTTAGGGTTTTTAGGATGTAGGATCAGGTCCTGTCTCAAGCTCGTAGATGCCGCCATGGATTTGAAGCTTTCCGCTCTGGACCTTGCGATGCCATAAGGACCTAAATAAATTCTGGTGCCTTGGTTGAGGTTTAGGGTGCGGGGTTTCAGGGTTTCAGCTCTGGTCTCAGGGTTCCAGCTCTCAACCCAACACCCCAAACCCTCATTTGGGGCCTTCGGCTGTACCATTTTCAAAGAGCATGCTGGCTCCCCTAAGAGTCTCGTAGGTGAAATTCTACAATAAACCCGAGCCTGAACGGATTTAGGGTTCAGGGTTTAGGGCTTCGGGTGCTCTACCACAAACACCAGATACGTAGCACAGGAGCCGACAGAAATTCCAACTACGCAAGCATGTCAACGGAGCCCAAGTAGCTTGAGAAGCCTAAGCTCAAAGCTCACACCAGAAAGTGCGCAACTGCACCGTAACCACCCAAACCACAACGCATCCGGATCCCTAAACCCTAAACCCTAAACCCTAAACCCTAAACCCTAAACCCTGAACCCTGAACCCTGAACCCTGAACCCTACACCCTGAGCCCTTCATGGGCCTGCTCTCGGAGGCTCTTGCTGTACCTGCGGGTTCGGTTACCCTAGACCCCTAGGGCACTCAGTCTGTCGCTAGGATGCTGGTTGGAAGCCTAAGGCCCTCAAACGGCCGTGAGGGACAAGTGATTTATGTCTCTTCGGGGGCGGCGTAAGGGTTTAGGGTTTAGGGTTCAAGGCTTAGGGTGGGAGGAAGAGGAACCCTATACCCTAAAGCAGCAAGGACACCAAACCCCTAGCCTCAGACCTCTAAGCCCCCCAAGAACACTACATGCCCAAAGAAGCTACTTTCTAGCAAGAGGGCTCAGGTACATTTGTTTGGGGCCCTCGGGCCGCAGAAGTGGCTTGTTCGGGGTCTCAGTATCTACCTACACGAGTTAGTGGGGGAGCGGTGCCGGGTTTGGGGTCTGGAAGACCCTCTAAAGAGATTCATACGGAGCCTCATATCTTGGGTGCAAAAAAAGGGCCCAGAACTAAGAGAACTCTATACGCAGCCTGTGTAGGGTGCACGTTCCCAGACGTTAAGAGAGAATCTCCCCATGGATTTTACTTGGCCCTTAAACGGGTTCCAATACATAGTAGTTTTGCGGCCCAAGTATATACTAGATAGGTAGTACATGAGCCCTAAACCCTGGGCCCTAAACCCTACTCAGCTGCTAAGCTAGGATGGCCCTTAAAAGCCTCTGAAATATGTTCCTGAATATGATCCTCTTAAACCCAATCGGGGAAAATTTAGAAATGTCCCAAGGGCCTACCGAGTAAGCCACAGAGGTTACTAGAAAGGTAGTACATGAACACTCAACCCTGGGCCCTAAGCCCTAAACCCTGGGGGGAAGGACCCTAAACCCTACTCAGCTACTAAGCTATGCCCTAAACCCTAAACCCTAAACCCTAAACCCAAACCCTAAACCCTAAACCCTAGAGGGCACGTGAGGAGGAAGTTCATGGTGCGGAAGACGTTGACGCGGACGGCATGAGACGCCACCTGGCGAAAAACCCAATCGAAACCGACTTCGATCCCTGAACCTTTGAGCCGGGTTTAGGGTTTAGGGTTTAGGGCTTGGGATTTAGGGCTAAGGGTTTAGGGTTTAGGGTTTTCAGCCGGGCCCTTTTGGGCTTTACCGGTCCTATAACACACTCTAGCGCCTCCAACTCCTAAACCCTAAACCCTAAACCCTAAACCCTGAACCCTAAATCCCAAACCCTAAACCCTAAACCCTAAACCCTAAACCCTAAACCCTAAACCCTAAACAACCCTAAACCATGGCCGCGATGCGGTCTCAAAGTCGGCGCCCTCGCCCTTCTCCGCGGCCGCGACTTCCTGGGCTTTCCGGGTTGAGGCTTAGGCTTACGAGGCTTGCTTGTAAGGTTAAGGGTTAAGGGTTAAGGGTTAAGGGTTAAGGGTTAAGGGTTAAGGGTTTAGGGTTTAGGGTTTAGGGTTTAGGGTTTAGGGTTTACGGTTTAGGGTTTAGGCTTACGAGGCTTGAAGGGTTTAGGGATCTAGGGTTTAGGGTTTGGTGTTTAGGGTCTTTAGGGTTCCCCAAAATTCCTGAGCCCCAAGCCCTAAGCCCTAAGCCCTAAACCCTAAACCCTAAACCCTAAGCCCTAAGCCCCAAACCCTAAAGCCTAAACCCTACCCGACCACCAACTGCTGCCATGGCGTCTGCGACCGCGCCGAGGTCGTGCAGCAAACCTCCGACACCGCAGCGCGATGCTTAACCTAAACCCCCAACAGGGTGTAGGGGTGTAGTTTGTAGGGTTTCGGGGTGTAGTTTAAGGTGTAGGGAGTAGGGGTTTAGGGTTTTGGGGTTTCGGGGTTTAGTTTAAGGTGTAGGGATTAGGGGTTTAGGGCTTTCAGGTGTAGGGTTTCGGGGTTTAGTTTAAGGTGTGGGGAATAGGGGTTTTGGGTTTAGGGGTTTTGGGGTTAGGGTGTAGGGTTTCGGGGTTTAGTTAAAGGTGTAGGGATTAGGGGTTTAGGGTTTAGAGGTTTTGGGGTTAGGGTGTAGGGTTCCGGGGTTTAGTTAAAGGTTCGGGAATAGGAGGTTTTAGGGTGTAGGGGTTTAGGGTTTAGGGTGTAGGGTTTCAGTTTAGGGTGTAGGGATAAGGGTTTAGGGGTTTCGGATTTAGGGCTCGGCTATTTGGGGTGTCTGGACAGTATTCCTAAACCCTGAACCCCCTAAACCCCCCTAACCCCCTAAACCCCCAAAACCCCCCAAAACCCCCTAAAAACCCCTTAAAAAACCCCTAAACCCCCTAAACCACCTAAAAACCCCCTAAAAACCGCCTAAACCCCCTAAACCCCTAAACCCCCTAAACCCCAACCCTAAACCCCTAAGCCCTAAACCCTAAACCCGAAACCCTAAACCCTACAGACACAGCCCGCCTTCCAGAGCCGAGGAGTTCGAGCTAGCACCCAGCTTGGCCTCCATGAAGCCCTGGTCCGAGTTGTGGGGGGGGGGGGGGGGGGGGGGGGGGAGGACTGGGTTAGGTTTAGGGTTTAGGGTTTAGGGTTTAGGGTTTAGGGTTTAGGGTTTAGGGTTTAGGGTTTAGGGTTTAGGGTTTAGGGTTTAGGGTTCAGCACTCCGGGTCGAGCAGCTTTATGGTTAAGCTTTATTTACGGCTCGGATATAACACCCACCCACCCAGAGAATCCCACTACATTGAGAAAGCCAAAAACGGCCAAATTCTGAAAATAAAGCGGCCAAATTCTGAAAATAAAGCGGCCAAATTCTGAAAATAAAGCGGCCAAATTCTGAAAATAAAACGGCCAAATTCTGAAAATAAAGCGGCCAAATTCTGAAAATAAAACGGCCAAATTCTGAAATAAAGCGGCCAAATTCTGAAAATAAAGCGGCCAAATTCTGAAAATAAAGCGGCCAAATTCTGAAAATAAAACGGCCAAATTCTGAAAATAAAGCGGCCAAATTCTGAAAATAAGCGGCCAAATTCTGAAATTCAATTAGCCTTTGGCCTGATTTTGGCTCATTCTGAAAATAAAGCGGCCAAATTCTGAAAATAAAGCGGCCAAATTCTGAAAATAAAGCGGCCAAATTCTGAAAATAAAACGGCCAAATTTTGAAAATACAATTAAGGTTTAAATATATATGGTAGAGAGGGTTTAGGGTTTAGGGTTTAGGGTTTAGGGTTTAGGGTCCGCCGACCCTGGCGGCATGTTGGATGGGAAAAGGAGGTGAAAACCTCCCTCTTTCCCTCCTTACCCCCCCAAAACGCGGGGGGGGGGGGGGGGGGGGGCACAATTTTTTCGTGGAGGACGCGCCACCCGCACAGCGTAAACAGGCGGTTCAGCACGGGGGGTAGGGGCGCCCTCAGCAAATCAGCGTTTTCGGACCCCCCCCCACCCCCCCCCCCCCCCCACCCCCCCCACCCCCCCAACCAACCCCCACCCCCACCCGCCCCCCACCCCCACCCCCACCCACCACCCCCCCCCCCCCCAACCCACCTGTCTTTTTGCTTGAGCTTGTCCTGGTGCTACCCCCTACCCCCCCCCAAACGATTCACAGAGATGCGAGCGGAACTCAACTATGCTCCAGCGGGGTCGGCGGCTTGAGCCGGAGGCTCTTAAATTTAGGGTTTAGGGTTTAGGGTTTAGGGTTTAGGGTTTAGGGTTTAAGTTTAGGGTTTAGGGAACCCTAAACCCTAAACCCTAAACCCAAACCCTCCAGCCCTAAACCCTCCAGCACTAAACCAAGCTCCGGTGCCTTGGTTGCTCCATAGATGGCGCCGCATTTCGTGTGGCCCAAGACCTCGGTCAAATCTGATTCTTCGGGTTTAGGGTTTAGGGTTCAGGGTTTCGGGCTTTTTTCGCAGTCCAGAACACAGAAATTGTTTGCTAGTGAGGTTCCTGTGGTAGGCACCATGATGAGAGCCGCAGCCAGCAGGGAAAGAAGAAGCTAAGCACAAGATGACCTCACAAAACAAACCTGTGAGAGTCAAAAAACCAAGGAAAACAAACTGTTTACTTAGGGGCTCTGGAGTTTAGGGTTTGGGGTTCTTAAAGGTGTGGCTATGGAGTTTAGGTGCTATTGGGGTTTAAGCGTTAGGGGGGCTAAGGGGGTGTATTATCAGGTTTAGGAGGCAAGCCCTGTGCGTACCCTAAACCCTAAACCCTAAACCCTAAACCCTAAACCCCAAACCCAAAACCCCAAACAAACCCTAAACCGCCGCCCGGTGGCCAGAACCAGTCGACTGCCCAAGGCCCCCGTGGCGAACTCCAAGCTGCCCACAAAGCTGCCTGTAGGTTTAGGGTTTAGGGCCTTTAGGGTTTAGGGCTTAGTTTTAGGGTTGTATCGGGTTTGGGGGTTCGAGCGTGTTAGGGTTGTAGGGATTGAGGGCTTAAGTGGTTTTTCGGGCTTTAGGGTTCATTGCCTTTCGGGTTCAGGGTTTAAGGGCTTTCAGAGTTCGAAGGGTTCAGGGCCTTTAGGGTTCAGGGTTGTCAGGGTTAGGGGCTATAAGTCTTCAAGGTTTTAGTGCTCTTAAACCCTAGAACCCTACACCTTAACTCCCAAAAAGCCCTAAACCAGGTTTAAAAGGCAACAACTGGCCAAATTGGCACATGTATACTTCCTAAAGCGCGCCTTCCGCATGGGTGCAGGTGTTTCCAGCATTGCGCAGGACGAAGATGTCGCCAGGCAGAGCATCGAAAATCTGCAAAGAAAAAGGGGTTTAGGGTTTAGGGTTTAGGGTTTAGTTTAGGGTGTAGGGTTTAGGGCCAGGCCGGTAGGGCAAGAGGGAAAGAGTGGGAATCAATCTATGCTAGCCCAACACAAAACCCTAAACCCCCAAGGTAACCTGAACCTCTAACTCAAACCCTAAACCCCAAAGATACAACCCCTAAACCCTAAACCCTAAACCTTGAACCCTAAACCCTGAACCCTGAACCGTCTTGAGGAGAGTATTGCGAAATGCCTATATTTCGTCTTTTCAAAGCACATGCTTAAATCCAACAAGAATGACTGTCGAAAGTTATTTTGCGTCCGGGCATTTGCTCCAAACGTGCCTGGAGCCTTAGGGCAAGCGGCAAGTCTAAAGTCTGAACTCTGCGCACCCTTCCTCCCCTGAAAGCTGACCGTGCATCGCGCCTTCTCCAGTGGGGCACGGCTGTCTGCACAGCCGATGATCGCTGTGTGAGGGGCCTTGCAGATTCTCCCGGGCAGCCAAAGTAGACACTATGGGTTGGCATGTTCCCCCTCATTAAGGTTCTCAAGAGGGATCAGAGTACCCCGTATCATACTCCTACTAAGGACTGTTAGTCTAAGGGGGAACATCCCAAGCTATGGGGGTCCAAGCCGTTTCTGATATGAAGGCATTATGCCTCAGGCTGTAGTTGCAGTTCGGTGCAGGGCTTAAGATTCGTTTCTGAGAATTCGGAGGGTCGGAACCCTCGAGCATGCCTGGGGCTTCGGGTTTAGGGGCACCGACACCCCACTGGTAACTAGCACGGGTTCAGGGGTAGTAGAAATCAGGGTTAGAAGTACTGTACCCTGAATCAGGTTTTCATGACAGTTACCCATGAACCTCCAAGTATGACTCCACTAAAGCCACCCGCCCCTATACCCTAAACCCTAAACCCTAAACCCTCAACCCTAAACCCTCAACGAAGCCTGGCCCTCCTCGACAAGCAGGGTGCGCATCTTGGCATTGGTCCTGGCATTGGGGGTCTTCTCGACACGTTGATCACTTCTCCTTAGGGGGAAAGGGGGGAAACGGGGGAAAGGGGGGTAAGGGGGGTAAGGGGGGTAAGGGCGGCAAGGGGGGGGGGGGCAAGGGGGGTAAGGGGAACCATACTACAATAAGGGTACCCCTTTTTGTTTTTGGATACTTTACAAGGGAACCTTGAAACAAAAAAGGGGGCAAAAGGGTACCGCAGGGCTAGCAAGTCTCTAGCTCCCGATGATACTACGGAGCTTTTTTATTCAGACTTCGGGGTCGCTTTCTTAGTTGCTGAGTTCATAAGCCCCCAGCAAGTCTACACTTTCAGTTCTAAGGGGGTTAGAGCATCCCAACAAGTGTAAAGTGTACTCATTCAGCTACTAAGCTTTTGTGGTTCCCTATTGTAGCACGGCCGCCTTAGAATAGCCAGGGCACGCAAAAGAACGGAGCACAATCTGGGGGGAGCTGAGGGGCTTTGCAACGTCTGGGATGAGAACTTGGGGGCAGGCCCGGTGGTTTAGGGTTTAGGGTTTCAGGTTTAGGGTTTAGGGTTTAGGGTGTACGGGGGGCTTAGCTTTCTGAGCAACCCCTGAACCCTAAACCCTAAACCCCTGAACCCTAAAAACTTCGGGGGCAAGGCTGTCGGGATGCGGCCTTGGGGATACTACAGGAGCCTGCAGAAGTGTTGAAGTGTTGCCATCATTCTCTTACGAAAGCCTGGGCTGCACTCAGGAGGGTAGCTATAAATTAAACTTACTTTTAGCTGCCTTAATAAGAAACCCAATAAACCCAAAAAAGGTAAGGATCTAAAGATACAGTAAAGTACCACAAAGGAAAGCCTGGGCAAGGATGATAGCTACGCTGTGTTTGCAATGCTCGGGACGATCACGATGACGACCAAAGAGCTCGCTGCGTGGCCCAGAAGCAACAGGGTCTTCGTTTGGGCTTTAAACATGCCAAATAGTCCTGAAAACATAAATGTAGACGTATATATGTATATATACATACATATATATATATATATATCCATGGGCCGGTACCTATTTAATATATATATATATATACATATATACTCTTAAGACCTGTGTCGTATACTCGTGGGCCCTTTGGAGCTGCTGTAGAGACATGGCAGCCAAGGCTCTTCAATGTACATGAGCCCTTAGGAAATGCTCAACAAAGCCTAGACCACAACACAGTTGCTGAGTACCCTGACCCAAGAAAGGGCTAACCTTTCAAGCACAGCAGGATGGACTATGCACGAAAAGTGGTTGGAGGTTATCTACTCAGCCACTCAGCTAAGCCTCTGAACACAACGCCCTGAACCCTAAAAACCTAAACCCTAAACTTAAGGCCCAAACCTGAACCCTAAACCCTGAACCAGGCAATGGGGCGAGCACCTGATTGCCTGCGGCTTGCCGGCAACAAAGCGGTCGTTGCCTGCGACATTGGGGGGTTAGCGTAAGCTTAGGTTTAAGGGTTCGGTGTTTGGGGTTTAGGGTTTAGGGTTTAAGTTTAGGGTTTCGGGTTTAGGGTTTAGGGTGAAGGGTTTCGGGTTAGGATTTAGGGTTTAGGGTCACTTTGGAGCCGCTGATCGGAGATCCTAGGAGGAGTTTCGCTTCGAACGTTCCACAGCCCGAGACCTGAAACCCCTTAGTATTTGGGCCATAAACCCAAACCTCCCACCCTAAACCCTAAACCCTAAACCCCTTGCTAGGACATAAATTACATGGGATTCGGGTCTCGGGTTCGAACTGTAGGGTTCAGAAGTTCAGCCCCTATATCCAAGTTTTTTAGGTGCTTCGGTTCCCTTGTAACCCCCCCCTTCAAGCAGAGGAGGATGCGCTTTGCCACTTCCCGGGGTGCGCTGGGATCCAGGATTGTGGAACCGAGCATTGCGCCGCCATGAGTGGGTTAGGATGGGCCATGACATCCGAGAACCTCTCCTTAACAGGCCCTTCATAGCCTTCATAGGGTTGCTTTATGGGGAATGATAAAGCCTAACAACCCATCCTGGGGTTAGGGCCTATATATGTAGGGCGTATTTTTTTGCTTTTGGGGGGAGGGGGTAGTATATCCTAGGTAGGATAAGGGGGACCCTCAAAAGGGAACCCTTCTGAACCCTCTTCTGGCTCTCTTAAAACGGGACCTTATTCAGAGGATCTATACCCCCAAGGGTTCCCCTAATCCTATCGTTTAGGGTTTAGGGTTTAGGGTTCAGGGTTTGGGTTTAGGGTTTAGGGTTTAGGGTTTAGGGTTTAGGGTTTAGGGTTTAGGGTTTAGGGTTTAGGGTTTAGGGTTTAGGGTTTAGGGTTTAGGGTTTAGGGTTTAGGGTTTAGGGTTTAGGGTTCAGAGTTTAGGGTTTAGGGTTTAGGGTATAAAGGTATAAAAGGGAGCAACCCTAAACCTGCAAGCCGGGCCTTCTTGGAGAAGGCGCAACGCCTCGGCAAAGCAGGGGGGGGGGGGTCGTAGGGTTTAGGGTTTAGGGTTTAGGGTTTAGGGTTTAGGGTTAGGGTTTAGGGTCTACTGTATTGGGCTTAAGGTTTTCAACCTCTGACGCTTAAGCCGTGTTTAGAGTTGGGAGTTGGTCAGCATCTTCTATGGATTCTCTTGTTTAGAAGGCGTAGTTTAAGCAATGCCCCTAAACCCTAAACCCTAAACCCTAAACCCTAAACCCTAAACCCTAAACCCTAAACCCTAAACCCTAACCTGGTTTAGGAAGCGGCTTCAACTTTGAAAAGGGCTTCGATTTCTGGTTTAGGGTTCAGGGCGGCTTGTTTTGTAGGGAGCTCCTAGGGTAAGAGATCAAACGGGCCTGGGATCGCGCAGCCTCACATTCAGCCCCCAGCCAGCTTAAAAAGATGTTAGGGTTTAGGGTTTAGGGTTTAGGGTTTAGGGATTAGGGTTTAGGGTTTCGGGTTGATTAAAAAAATCTGAAACTAAACGCTCTGAAGCAGGGACCCTTTTGGGGCCGCCCATTTTAAGGAGTACTGCCGTCGCCGTTCTTCGCGTTGCGAAGAGAAACGCTGTGTGAGGTCCGGGTCAAGTGTAGCAGAGAGGAGAAGGGGCATCTTGGCGAGTAAGCATCATGCTTACGCTCGTGCTACTAACTAGGGAGAGATCTGGGTGATTCTTCTGGCTCCCTACTACTAACTTAGGAGTAAGTCTTGCGCCGGCCCGATTCCCAGATGATCCCCTGATAAGGCCTACGAGACGCGAAGATCTCTACATGATAATCTAGGGGCCTGAATCATTGGAACCCTAAGTGTTTGGGGGTTATTCGAGTATACTTAGGGACCATAAGGGAATGCTATTATCATGGGTTCCCCTACTACCCCTCTCTTTACTACCCCCCCTAGGTTCCCCCTTAAATAGCCTTAATGAGGCTGAATAATCTCGAAGAGGCTGAATTATGGGGGGAAGGTAGTATAGAGGGGGGTAGTAGGGGAACCCATGATATTAGTATTTTTTCCGACCCCTATGTTGGTCTCTGTTTGGGTTCCCTGCATGCAAGGCTTTGACCAGAACGCACTCACTGGGTTCCTGGCATCCATTCCCACCCAGACCCTCCGACTGAAACTCCCTACTCCTCTAAACCCTATAAACCCTGAGGCCCAAACCTCTACACCCTACACCCTAAACCCCAAACCCTAAACCCCAAGCCCTAAACCCTAGCCCTAAACCGTAAACCCCAAACCCCAGGGTAGGCTAGGGCCCCCGACATCAGGGGGTGCCACCGGCTCGGTTTTCGTGGTGCGAACTCCCGGCGCCTCCAAGCTTCAACTTGGGGGGCCTGTAGGGTTTAGGGTTTAGGGTTTAGGGTTTAGGGTTTAGGGTTTAGGGTTTAGGGTTTAGGGTTTAGGGCTCAGGCTTCAGCTGGCGGTTGCAGAGATCACGGCTTCTGCTCAAGCAAAACAACAGAAGAATGCCAGGGTAGCTCTGGGAGGTCTCAGGCGCTGTGGCTGAGCGCCCGGCGGAGTAGCCACTGGAGGACCCTCGGCTGGAGCGACTATTTAAGGATGAGATAAGCCCCGGGCTGATACCTACTGGTTCTTCGTAAGGAATGAGGTGTGGAGGGATGGAAGGTACCTACTTAGCTCCCTGATTCCCTACGAAGAACCAGTAGGTATAGGGTTTAGGGCGTCGGGTTCAGGGTCCAACAAACGTATTCCTGAATCCCCAGACTTAGCGTACATCTTGCGGCCTAAGCCCTGAACCCTACACCCTGAACCTTGACCAACCCCCAAAGAGACCTTGTATTTGTATACTAGGTACTAAGACTTCAAGGGACTGTACAATAACTCCTCTGGGGGCAAGTATTCCCCACTCAAACCACACACCCTACACTCCTAAACCCTGACCCTAAACCCGAAACCCGAAACTCGAAACCCTAAACCCTAAACCCTGAACCCTAACCCCAAGTCTCAACAAACACGCAGCCCCACATCGGAAGCAAAGACACACGGAATACGCCAGCCCACCCTAACCCTAAACCCTAAACCCTATAGACCCTAAACCCTAAACCCTAAACCCTAAACCCTGAGCCCTAAAACCCGAATGCCAAGCCCCGTAACCCAAATCTCGAAGCCGAAGGCCCAAACCCCAAGCACTTTCGGGTTTAGGGTTTAGGGTTTGGGGTTTAGGGAAACCCTAAACCCTAAATCTCCTCAACCCGAAGCCCTGAACTCCTAAACCACGTCCAGGTTACCCTCAAGTCTCTTACTAGACCCGGGAGTAACCTAGGAATAAAAAAGTTACCCTTTTTGGTGTTAAGGGGATTATAAGGGACCCCCAACCCTAAAAAAAAGGAAAACAGGGGCCGACTCCCGGTCCTAGCATACAGACCCTTGCGGCCCACCAAGCTGGAACCCCCGCGGGATGCTCAAGCTCGAGTCCACTGTTTCGTTCTGGAGTCTTAGAGCAACCCTGAACCCTAAACCCTAAACCCTAAACCCTAAACCCTAAACCCTAAACCCAAGGCATTGCTTAGGGGCTTTAGGCGTTTAGGGTTTCGGGTTTTGGGGAATGTGCGCGTTGCAGAGGTAAACCCCTAAATCCCCAACCCCAAGAAGAACCTGACTCTGAATTAGACATCCACATGAACGCCGTGGGGCCGCCGATCGCCTGAGCAGCTTGAGTTTTTTTTTTTGGGGGGGAGGTGTTTATCTGATGTTGGAGCACTGTTGGGTAGACGTACGCAGAAGCCGCAAAACCCTCAACCGTGAACCTAAATCCCAGAGCCCTAAAACCTTTAAGCACCCCATCAAGGCTTAACCATATACTCCAAAACCTAGACCTAGACCCCCTAAAAACCTGAAAAAAGTGTAAGCCTGAATCCCCTAAACCCTAAACCCTAAACCCTAAACCCTAAACCCTAAAGCCCTGAAGAAGGGCCCTCAACCCTGTGCCGATGAGCCGCTGGTAAACAGATCATGAGTCGCAACTCTCAAGGTTCATGGTCTCACAGGGCTTAGGGTTTAAAGGGCTTCCAACAGGATTTTTATAAGGTCTATCGGGAAAAATTATGGCATATTGATGCAGGGTTTAGGTTTCGTATAGGGTCTATAGAGTTTATATATTGGGGTTGAGCTTAGGGTTTTCAGGGCTTAGGGCTGAGGATCCTAAGCTCAAAACCTGCCTGCCGCACAACATGTCTGAACCAAGCAAGGTGCAGAAAAGTAGCCCTAACCCCAAACCCCAAACCCTAAACCCCCTAAGCCCTAAACCCTCAACCTTTCGGGTGTACAGCCGGCCTGAAGAAAAAGGTCCCCCTCCATGTGATGGTTTAGGGAACCACATACTCTGTACACTGATCTTCACGAAGATCTTGCACAACATGCCCTAAACCCTAAACCCTAAACCCTAAACCCTAAACCAGTCTGTGCCCGTACATTTCACCCGGAGGCACTGGACCCTAAACCCTAAACCCCAAACCCTATAAACAAGCCCTACTTGGAGGTTCATGGTAGTTATACGTAGATTCTAAGTACTCTGAATAAGGCTATAAGTATAGTTACCATACTTATAACCCTACTTATGACCACCCCTGAACCTCTAGGATAGTCCCCCCTTATACTAACAGTCCTTAATAGGGATTGTAATTGGGTGTACTATACACCCAACTAAGGACTGTCAGTATAATGGAGAACATCCCAACCCTACACCCGCAACCCTATAAACAAACCCTCAACCCTTAACCCTAAACACTAAACCCCAAACACCAAACCCTATAAACAAACCCTAAACTGGCAACAAAACGCGCCGCTGGCTTACATACGTGCTCGAACAGAGCTATGTCATGGCAAGTCTGCGAGCGTGTTAGAGGGCTCTCTACAGCTAACCCTAAACCCTAAACCATAAACCCTAAACCCTGAACCGTAAACCCTAAACCCTAAACCCTAAACCCTAAACCCTAAACCATAACCCTAAACCCTAGCCCTACATCCTAAAACAAGGTTTTGCCCTGAACAGGGGGCCCCTGAAAAATACCCATTATAGACCCCAAAAGAACCCAAGGGCCCATACTTCAGAACCCCTTTACCGGAGGTAAGGGACAATATTAACCCCTTTACCGGAGGTAAGGGACCATATTAAGCGTCCATATAACTATCCTTAGACCCTAAACCCTAAACCCTAAACCTTCTATTTCTAAACCCTCTGAACGCCCCCGAGTGCGTCCACGCAGGCCCGCCACCCCAAACCCTGGGGCCCCGCACGGAGCCCACGACGCGCTTCATGCCAGATGTGCAGTCGCAGCCGGCCATGCTTAAAGCCTGTCTATTAGGGTAGTTTAGGGTTGAGGGTTTAGGGTTTAGGGTTTCATGGTCCCTTACACGGGGACCCCTGATATACCCCTTTTCTACCCTATATTGAGGTTCAGGCTTTGGGGCTTAGCGTATAAGATTGGGTTAGGATGCCATGGGATTCGGGTTTAGAACCCCATACGTTTTCGTGCTAGGACCCCCAAAACCTTCGTACCAGCGCCTGAGACCTGAAACCCTGAACCTGAACCCTGGTTAACCACAACTTTTTGATATGGTTCAGGGCTTGGGCGGCTTATGCTCTTATTGAAGTCATGCCGACAGCTCTAAGTCAGGATTGCGCGTTTTCCTCCCTCCCCCGCACCCCCCCTCACCCACCCTACACCCTCCAAAGGTTTCAGGTTGAAAGTTCAGGGGTTACCCCGGTAAGCCCGAAACCCTACTAAACCCCAAACCCCAAACCCCAAACCACAAACCCCAAACCCCAAACCCTAAACCCTAAATAAGAGGCTGGCTCCGCTGAGGCCTTTCTCAGGCTTTACACTTCTTAGGGCTGAGGGTGTCGGGTCTACTTGGAGGAGCATGGGTAGTTATCAGCAGGGTTAGTATGGTTAACTGTAAATCGCCTTACTTAGGTGACAATTTTTATTACTGCTTTTTGACTACTCATGAACCTCCAAGTAGGGTGTAGGGCTTGGGGCCTAGAGCTCCGGGCATCCAAATCTACTTCATGTCGCCAGATACGACCCCACGAGCGCAATCTCAACACCCCAATTCCAGAACGCGTTCGATCAGATGAACCCTGAACCGACGTTTTTAAACCTGAACCTTAGACTCTCAACCCTGAACGCGACAATCTAAGCCCCAGGCTCTGAACCCTGAACCCCTGAGCGGAAACCACACATCTCAAACCCCTGGACATGCACCCCAACATTCCCATACCACCGCTCAACTGCAACCCTCGCCTCCAGCGTAGGCCCTCAACCGTAAACCCTGAAACCCGACACCCTGGGTTGGTTTAGGGCTTAGGGTTGAGGCTTCCCAGATGAGAACCGAGCCTCAACCGAAATTTGGCCTGGAAAGTTGTAGGGGAGCGCACTTGAGGCAAATCTGCAGTTGCGTCTTAGGCTTTTGGGGGTTGCAGGGTGCCTAGAGTAAGTTTCGGGGATCATAGAACTGAGTTTGCAGTTAAGGTGTGTGATGGGGCTGTTGGGAATTTGAGGGTTTCGGGGTTCAGGGAGATTTCCAAGCTTGGGGCGGTTTGGGGTGTCGGGTTTAGGGTTGAGGGTTTAGGGTTTAGGGCTTGGGTATTTTCGGGGTTCAGGGTTCGGGGTTCTGGATTCAGGCACCTGTTCTCTGTATGTTGGGAGTCTCTGCTTTGTTTGGGGGGGGGGGGGGGGGGGCAAGGGGTATCACAAGGGACCCCCTAGAAGGAATCCGAAATCTTGTTTTCCTATATACCTTAACAATTCCCTAATAAATAACCCCTAACTAACCCGTAATGTCCGTTATATGCGTCCCTCCTTTGATCCCTTGAAAACTTATATTCTGAACTTTAAACGTTCAGCCTGAAGACCCGCTAAGCCCCAGATACGAAAAAGGGTTTAGGGTTTAGGGTTTAGGGTTTAGGGTTTAGGGTTTAGGGTTTAGGGTTAGGGGCTAAGGTCCGTTATCAGCGTCCCTCCTCTAGTCCCTTGAAAACTTATATCTAAACCTTAAACGTTCAACCTGAAGACCCCCTAAGCCCTAGATACGAAAAAGTGTTTAGGGTTTAGGGTTTAGGGTTTAGGGCTTAGGGTTAGGGTTTAGGGTTTAGGGTTTAGGGTTTAGGGTTTAGGGTTTAGGGCTTAGGGTTTAGGGTTTAGGGTTTAGGGTTTACTAAAACCCCCTACATCGTGCAACCCCTACGCGGGCTCATCTGGGAACTGAGCCCCCACCCATTGGCGTTAACCTCCTAATTTAGGGTTTAGGGTTTAGGGTTTAGGGTTTAATTAGGGTTTAGGGTTTAGGGTTTAGGGTATTCAGGGCTTCGGGTTAAGGCTTTTAGTGTAGGGTTTGGGGCTGAGACCTCTAAGCCCCAAAAGCCTGAACATTCCTTGATACGAATTGTAATACCCCCTATGATAATCCCTATTAAGGACTGTTAGTATAAGGGGGAACATCCCATGGTTTAGGGAGCCCGAACCCAGGTTTAGGGTTAAGGGTATAGGGTTTAGGGCTAAGGGCTTAGGGTTTAGGGTTTAGGGTTTAGGGTGCGTCTGCCCAAGCTTTCTTCGCGCATCGCGTTCGCACTGGGAGGTGGGTTTGGGCGGTCGGGAAGAGCATGCGGACCAGGCACGCCGAATATTTAGGGTTTAGGGTTTCAGGTTTCAGGTTCAGGGTTTAGGGTTTAATTAGAGTAGGGCTTCGCGGGTATACGGACCGAAGTCTGTGCGATGAAGGTGAAGCAGAGCGTTTTGTAGAAAAGGGCTTTGCGGGTTATTATAGTATACTTATATATACGGACCCTAAAGGGAATCCCGTGGGTATTGATTCCGAGCCCCTTCCGTTAAACCTGAACTCCTAAACTCTGACAGTCGCACACCTGGTCCACGTGATGCACTCTTCCTTCTGCCACGGAGGCGCAATCAAGCCCTTTAAAGGAGCACAAGCGGAAAAGCCGAAGAGGCCTAAAAAGGGGCCACTTCCGGATCCACGATCTTCAAAGGAAAATGAGAAAAGCTACATTTGTATAGCCAGGCACGGCTGTTCGGACATCTCTTTCGATTCGGGGTTTAGGGTTTGGGGTTTAGGGTTTAGGGTTTGGGGTTTAGGGTTTAGGGTTTCTAGGCCTTCAGGCAATGCAAGCTGCAAGCCTCTCAATCCGTAAACGCACCTACCCCATCTTGCTTGCGACGATGACAACTCCTACACCTTGGCCCTAAACCCTAAGCCCTAAACCCTAAACCCTAAACCCCAAACCCTAAACCCTAAACCCTAAAACCTCCTTCAGCCAAGAGCATAAACAGCATGGCGCCCCTGTCGGTCTCCGATTCTTTGACTTGCATAATCAGTAGTTCTCAGCGGGGAGTTGGGCCATTAGGTACCCTTCAGCCCGCCCCAAATGACTTCAAGGGTAGCTTCGTCGCTCGAATTCGCTACTATGAGCCGCTGAGTTTAACAATGTCAACCCTAAACCCTTCTACGTTCTTTCCCGAATGCTCTCCCGTCCCTGAAATCCTGAGCTCTGAACCCAATTCAGCGTCGTTAGGGTCTAAGGTCTTAAGGGGTTTGAGGGTCTTCGGGTGTTCGGGGTTGTAGGGTCTTAGGGTACATTCTGGAGTCCCCAATGTTTGTCGAAGAGGTTTAAGTTTGGGTCTTGAAGGACTGCACCTAGGTGTGAGAGTTCTTATTTCTGGGTTGAGGGGTTCGGGTCCGGGATTTAGGTTTCAGGGTTGAACCACTCCGACATTCGAAAGAGCGATGTCCATAATTCTTCACAAACGCAGGAGGTTTGTTTCCACAAACATGACTCGCCCACATTGTTCTTCTCAACCGTATGGCTAGGCTCACCTGATTCTTAGTTTGGTTCTGCACGGCTGCAATTTAAACCTAGATATATGTAGAAATAAATAAATAAAAATATATATATATATACACACCATGCAGATGAACAAATGTACCTATTTGAACGAAAATATCGATTTCTACATACATATGCATATATATATATATATATACAGGTTCAACTGGGCTCTAACCAGATACAGCTGCAGCTAACCTACGTATGGCCCATGACCTGAACCTGCAAGTACACCCCAACACGGGCTCGGGAATTTGTCGTTGGAAGAGGCTTCTGTTTTCTTTTTTTTGGCGGGCGGGGGGAGGGGGGGGTTAGGGTTTAGGGTTTAGGGTTTAGGGTTTAGGGTTTAGGGTTAGGGTTTAGGGTTAGGGTTTAGGGTTTAGGGTTTAGGGTTTAGGGTTTAGGGTTTAGGGTTTAGGGTTTAGGGTTTAGGGTTTAGGGTTTAGGGGTTTAGGGTTTAGGGTTTAGGGTTTAGGGTTTAGGGTTTAGGGTTTAGGGTTTAGGGTTTAGGGTTTAGGGTTTAGGGTTTAGGGTTTTTGAGTTTAGGGGAGGGGGGGGGGGAGTTTAGAGTTCAGGGTTTTGGGTTTGGGGCGGGGTGGGACGGGTGCGGGCGGGAGAGGATTGGTTGTTGGGGTTCACAAAAATATGGGACCCCTAAAATAGTCCCCCACAATTAGTAGGATTCCCTTATAATCACGACCCCAATAAGGTACCCCTATTGTCGGAAACCCCCCAAGTTATGCGCGAAGTATCTAGCATGTTTACCGTGTATGTGCAACTGTTGATGGAAAACATGTTTTGCCTCAAAAGTACTTGCTCATCAAGCTGGATGTGCTACGACCGATGATGTGTTACTAAACAATGGTATTCCATGTCTTGTCGCGTGGTGTAGTGAGTGACTTGCATAGAAGATCTTCAACAATGTATGTCTTCAATCTTATCATCCACCCCCCCAAAAAAAACTACACCCCTAAACCCCTTAACCGCAAACCCTAAACCCTAAAACCTAACCCCTAAACCCCTAAACCCTAAAGCCTTTTGGGAGCCCCATGCCCCGAAGTGCGTGTTGCCAACAAGCCCCCGGTTAAGCTCGGCAGATGTGCTCGGAAAAGTCCTGGCCACAATCCCGCCGACGGCTGTGTGTGGATGGCCGTCCTCGACCTCAATCGTGCACAAGGAAGGGCTTAGGGTTTGGCTTAAGACTTAGGGCTTAGGGCTTAGGGCTTAGGGCCTAGAGCTTAGGGTTTAGGGTTTAGGGTTTAGCCCAAACCACAACAACAAAGTATAGAGGTCAGAACCCGCTAGAACTGCATGGTCTTCCTCCGTTGTAACCACAGCCACAGCTACACTACCCTGTGTTTCAGCGGGCGTGCGCCATCAGTATTTTCCCCAGCTCCGAAACCCTAAACCCTGAACCCTGAACGTTGCTGGGCTTGGCGGGTCACCCTCAGAGCTAAGGGGAGTTTGACGTTTAGGGTTGAGGGTTTAGGGTTATGGGTTATAGGGTATAGAGTTTAGGGTTTCGGGGCTGGGGAAATACCACTGGCAAACCTCGACAATATCCGCCGGAGATCATCTTAGCTTTGGAGTAGACCCTGGAAAAAACGTATACACTTTTTAGGTATAAGTAGCTATAATAGGAACCCAGAACCAAAAAAAAGTATTAAAGTATAGTACTCCAAAACCCAGTCATGCAATTCTACCCGGAACCCCTAGTCGCCACCCTCCCATGTAGGTTTGTGTTTAGGGCACCTGAAATCGAAATCCTGCTTGAACATCGCGAAGGAATCTAGCCCTAAACCCTAAACCTTAAACCCTAAATCCCCCTAAACCCTGAACCTTAAACCCTAAACCCTAAACCCTAAACCCTAAACCTTAAGACCGCTGCACCGCTTCTGCGATGCGTAGGGAGGTTGGACACCGGGGATACGCGGAGGCCCTTCATTCTGCTACCGTACGTGCTTTCGTTGGGAGCATTTTTAGGGTTCAGGGTTTAGGGTTTACGGATCAGGGTTGAGGGATCAGGGTTTGGGGTTTAGGGTTTAGGGTTTAGGGATCAGGGTTTAGGGTTCAGGGTTTAGGGATCTTTTGCTACCTTGGTAGCCCAGTAACCATATTATATTAAGGGCCCCCTTTTTTGGGTTGGCTACTTTCTAAGAGAACCTTGAACCAAAAAAGGGAAAAGGGTACCACTGGGCTACCAAGCTACTACATATCGGTACGCATACACTCGGTTCGTTTACCTATATAGACCGGCTAGAGCGACTGACATCGACAGGGCGCGGCGTGAATTGTCAAAAACGACGCCTGGCAAGCTGTGCTTTGGGGGAGTGAGTTGGGTCCGGCGGCCTTTCTGTTGCCAAACTCTTGTGCATGCACTACTGGTAGGTTCATGGGCACTTAGAGGTGAGGTTATAAGTACCCCAAGTAGGGCTATAAGTATAGTTTCAATTATTAAACCTAGACGGGGGAGTAACCTAGGAATGAAAAGGGTACCCTTTTCGGTTTTAAGGGGACTATAAGGGAACCCCAACCCAAAAGAAAGGAAGAAAGGGCCTTCTCCCGGTCCTAGAAACCCTACTTGGAACTACACATGAACCTCCAAGTAGAGCCCAGACAAGTTGTCAACTGGATACTTTTGCTCAGCAACACTCATACAAATGAAGGAACCAAATCGAACCATGAAGAGGCCTAATCTTGAGGGTCAGTGTGCTCCACTTTCTTCATGCATTTGCTGCATTCGGCCGTTGCTAGTGCGGACTCACCCTTCAGAGGCTCCTAAGGCACAACCAAGCCTCAGATGGCTGGAAGTTGCCCTCGTCAATCTTCAGGTGTGGCAGGCGATGCTTTAACTTTGCGGTTGCTGACCCTGAAGCACGAAAACCCAGACGATACCCCCCCATTTTCTTTAAACCCTAAACCCCGAACCCAACGCCCTGAAACCCCTAAACCCTAAACCCTAAACCCTCAACCCTAAACCTAAACCTTAAACCCTAAACCCTAAACCCTAAACCCTAAACCCTAAACTCTGCCGGCCTCAGCTGGAGAGGATCTTGGCCTGCTCCGGGCTGCGTCCTTGGTCCGTTAGGGTTTAGGGTTTCGGGTTTCGGTTTAGGGTTTAGGGTTTGGGGCTTACGGGCTTCGGGTTTCAAACGGTCCGTGTGTTGCGTAGTGCTGAGTGCTCCGTGGAATGCCACGGGTCTAGGGTTTAGGGTTGACAGTTTCGGGTTAAGGGCTTAGGGTTGGGATGTTCCCGTTTATACTAGCAGTCCTTAATGGGGTTTAGAATAGGGGGTATGATAATCCCGATTAAGGACTGCTAGTTTTAGGGGACCATCCCTAACCCCTAAACCCTAAAACCCTAAACCCAAAACCCTAAACCCTAAAACCCTAAACCCTAAACCCTAAACCCTAAACCCCCAAACCCCCAAACCCCCCAAACCCTAAACCTCGATTCTCTACATCATGCCTAGGGTGCCTACGATTGAGGGCCCTGTACTCGGTGGTTGGATGAAGCCCAGCCTCTGGTGAATATACTTTAGGGTTTAGGGTTTAGGGTTTAGGGTTTGGGGTTTGGGGTTTAGGGTATGGGTTTAGGGTTACATGGTCCCTTCGTATGGGCCCTTGAAAGGATACCGCTTATGTACACCTTGTATACCCTCTACAAAATCAGAGCCCACACATCAGAACCCTTTTAAGGGAGGTAGGGGGCCATATTCAGGGCGCATGAATCTACCCTTAGAGGGCTGTACCCCAAGTGGAGACTATGATGAGAGCACCTGTCGCGAATCCCCGAAGAACTGTAAACCACCCTACACCCTTTAATCAAATATTCCCATGGTACTATCAGATACAATCATGGAAGTACTTGCGATTACAGGGCCTAAGTCTCGCATGCTATCTATAGGACATGGGGATAACGTGTTCTGACCAAACTGGTTCCGGTCTCAGGTTGCGGGCCTGGGTCTCCTAACCCTAGACTCTAGGGATGTTCCCCCTTATACTGACAGTCCTCAATCAGGGTACTATAATCTCTATTAAGGAGAGTTTGCATAAGGGGGGACATCCGAACCCTAAACCCTCCAACCCGATAAACAAACCCTAAGCCCTGAACCCTGAACCCGAAACCCTAAACCCCTAAACCCGAAACCCTAAATCCTAAACCCTAAACCCTAACCCTAAACCCTCAACCCTAGGCCTCAGGGCTTGCTCTGGGTGGCAGGGCAGTGGCTTCCCGAGCTCCAGACCCAGCCACTCGACTCGTCCAGAGTCCAGGTCATAAATTCCTCGGGCGCAACAAATCCCCTACCCGAAAACCACCACCCTTCACATCCTGAGACGTTCCATCTTATACTAGCAGCTCCTTAATAGGGACCATACTAGGGGCATACCTATAATCCCTAATAAGGAC
This sequence comes from Symbiodinium natans, assembly GCA_905221605.1. NCBI lineage: Eukaryota > Dinophyceae > Suessiales > Symbiodiniaceae > Symbiodinium > Symbiodinium natans. Next base: position 40,583 of record CAJNDS010000554.1, on the reverse strand, counting down.
CCCAAAATCACCTCCCTCCTTGGCATTCTTAAAGCTCTCAAAAATCCTGAAAGCCCTTAAAAACCCGTACAGTGAGCCGTTAAAGCCCTGCAACCCCCTGAAAATCTTTAACGCCCTTCATGCCCTTTAAGCCCTTAAACAATCCTTAACGCCCTTAATGCCCTTAAAACCCTTATAGCCCATAATGCCCTAACAACCTTGAAGCCCTGAGAATCCTGAAAGCCCTGAAGTTCTTAAAGCCCTCAAAGCCCTTAAAAACACTTCAAGCCCTTGAAGCCCTTCAAGTTCTTGAGGTCCTTGAAATTCGGAAAGCCCTGACAACTTGAAACCCCAAACCCTAAAGCCCTGAAAGCCCTTGAAGCCCTTAAAGCCCTTAAAGCCCTCAAAGCCCTGAAAGCCCTTAAAGCCCTTAAAGCCTTTAGGCCCGATCTTGGCCCTGAACCCGAGACTCTCAACCCGTAAACACGTAGGGTTTAGGGTTTGGGTTTAAGGTTGAGGGTTTAGGGTTTCGGGTTTAGGCTTTTAGGGTTTACCCTCACCCGTTCCCTGGGAGAGTAAGCCTTACTAATGGGCAAGGGTTTTTTGGGTTTGCAGGGGTTTAGGGGAACGGGCGCATTGACCACCTAAACCCTTAAACCTAAACCCTCTTGGCAGCAAACGTCCGCAAAGCTAGTTGGCCTTTCAAAGGCCATCAAATGCAAAACCCTCAGCAACACATTATGTTACATGTTGCTATATTGTCTTTTGCTATGTGATATATATATATATATATATGTATATTAGATGACATGCTATGCATTTGTCTGGTACAGTTACAGCATCTGTACTAGATATATGCCTGTGTATTTTCATGTCATATACATATAGCCTTTGTTTATGTACCCACGTGTGTATTCCCGTGGGCGATATTATATATATATATATATGTATATACACATAATGTGCCATCTACAGTAAAATATATATTGTATACTATGTTGTCCATATATCCGAATCCCGCAGCCCCAAAGCCCCAAATTCTCGCAAACGTGTATCTGTCGAGGAAAGTTAACTGCCCCAGCAATGAATGTGGAGGATAGCTGGGGCGGGGGAAGGGGGCCTGGGAAGGGATTTCGGGGCCTGACAGAAGGTAGCCTCCAGTGTTGGGGAGCCTTTAAGGTGCCCTAAACCCTAAACCCTAAACCCTAAACCCTAAACCCTAAACCCTAAACCCTAAACCCTAAACCCTCACCATGAGCCCTGTAAACCCTCAACCCTCGGATGCTGCTCAAGGCGCCACCCTGAATTTCCACCTGGCCGGATTTCACCTGTTGCGGGCCTAGACTTAGTGGTCCTTAGCAGGGTTGAGGGTCTAGGGTTTAGGCCCTTCAAGGGGTATTTGGGAATGAGGGTTCTTGACTTTTCAATTTCTAGGGCTCGGATGAAAAAAGTTCAGTGGAAGCGGTGCCTAGTTGATGATGTCCTGCTTCCCCATTCAGAGCTAGACAGTAGATGTCCCGTGAGCGCGCGGCCAGCTTTGGGAAAGGCTTTAGGGTTCAGGGTTCGGGGTTCAGGGTGTTGCGCCAGATTGGCTAGACAGAGCTGGCGGCCGGTCTCGAAGATGTTAAAGTCTAGGGTTAAGGGTTAAGGGTTAAGGGTTTAGGGTTTAGGGGTTAGGGTTTAGGGTTTAGGGTTCAATGACATGCAGCAAATGTGGTGTTGAGAGTTTGGGGCTTAGGTGATAGGTGTGGATGTTCACTCTAGCAAGCAGATCTCTTAGGGTCTTTCTCCCGGGTATATGGGGGGTTAGGGTTAGGCAGAACCGCAGCAACGACGCCAGAAGACCTGAAGAAGCTCACGGCTCCTTGCCTGGCCAAAACCCTGACAAAAACTACCCTAAACCCTAAACCCTAATCCCTAAACCTTCAACAAAAAGTTTTGCACTGGGCAACCCAAACCGAAAAACCCTAACCGAATCTCCCCAAACTCCAGAACCGTAGAACAAGCGAAAAAGCCGCGAGCAACCAAACAACGAATCCTAAGCCCTAAGCCCTAACCCCGGAGCAATTTGTTGCTCTCAACAAAGCCAGGACTGATCTTCATCCTACAGCTGCACCTTGTCGCGGATGTCGGTGCTTCCCTTGATGAGATTGTTAATCGTGTTGAAGACGTTCACCTTCACCTCAGAAAGCGGAAAGCGTTGAAGGCTCATGAGAGCCGAACCCAAAACCCTAAACCCTAAACCCTAAACCCTAAACCCGTTGAACCCGATATCCTAAAACAAGGAACTGCAGCCTTGCCTCGTGGCCTGTCAGAGGTCAGGATTTTGTTGGGCTTCGGGTTTCTGAAGAAGGGTAAGTTCAGGTGCAGGATTCAGGGAATAGGCTTTAGGCTTTAGGCGCTAGGGTTAGGATTTATGGTTGAGGGGTTTAGGATTGGAGCGCGCCTTCCGGCCATAAAACCCTCAATGCTTGTATACTGTAAGGCTGAGGTTGCTTGGCAATGCATCAGCTTACGGGAGCCATTCTGGTACCCCTGACCAAAATCGAAAAGCATCAGCCTTTTGGGGTTTTAAAAAGTAGGGGTTATATTAGGGGCCCCTTGTTTTGCAAACCCCGATCCGTTCCCCCAGCCCCCCCCCCCCCCCCCCCCCCCCCCCCCCCCCCCCGGAGCTTGGTGACGCTAGCATCCTAAACCCTAAACCCTAAACCTCCTAGAAAGAGCTGAGTGCTCGGCAGCATGATCTGCAATCTCCTGGAGCCGAACTCATCTGAAGTCACAGAGGCTGTAAAGCTCAGAAGGCCAGGGTTCAGGGTGTCGGGTGTAGGGTTTAGGTTTAGGGCATCATTCTGGGACGAAAAGCAAGGACGTTGCCAGGGGCCGCAGAGTTTGTGTCGGGGCTTAGGGTTTAGGGTTTGGGTTTAGGGTTTAGGGTTTAGGCTTCAGGATTCAGGATTTAGGGTTTAGGGTTTGGGGTTCAGGGATTAGGTTCTTTGGGTAGTACCGGGAATATCTCATCTTTGTGCTTGCACCATGGGGGGCCCTAGGCCGACGACAGCTAAGTGATTGGCAAACTTGAACATTGTTTAACTGCACATATGACCATTATTGAGTTCCCTATGCACCCTAAGCCAAGACCTTCAACCCTAAACCCTAAGCCCTAAACCGTAAACCCTAAACCCTGAACCTACATATTTCAAGCATAAACCCTAAACCCTCCAGCTTTTCACTGACACCAGCAGACCCCAAGCCCCACCTCGCCTTAGGCTTTGGGGGGGGGGGGGTTTAGGGTTTCGGGTTTACATAGGGTTCAGGCGGCTAATGGCTTAGGGTTTTTTCATATGCCCCCGGAGATCTGCACAAACCCCAAAAGCCCCCAAGTTCAAAACCCTAAGCTGTGAAATGTACTCCCGGCACCCGTTAGGGTTTTGGGGTTTAGGGTTTAGGGTGCAGGGTTTAGGGTAAAAGGGCCACCCTTTCTTGGGTCGGCTACTTTACAGGGGAACCTGGAACCAGAAAGAGGGTAAAGGGTACCACTGGGCTACCAAGCAACCCTAGCCCTAAACCCTAAACCCCAAACCCCAAACCCTAAACCTCAAACCCAGAACCCTATAAATCCTAAACCCCAAACCCTAAATCACACCATGGGTTAGGTCCTTTTCCGAAGGCTTGCCGCCCAGCTCCTTCAAGGGCAAGACATGTTTCGTGGTTTTAGGGGTTTAGGGGTTTAGGGGTTTAGGGCTTCGGGCGTCGGGCTTAGGGATAAAGGGTGGGCTTAAGGTTTTCGTTGGGTTTTTGGGTCTAGAGGGTTTGAGGGGGATGGCCACTTATTGCGGTTTACAGGGATTGCACGTTCATGTGGGACTTGGGCTGTTTAGTCTGCGTCTTAACTACAATTATAAAGGTCCCTACTGCAGATGACCGACTGGATGCCGACTGAGGATCCCTGCAGTTGTTGCCTAAGCCATGCCAAAGGGTGCGGGGGTTTGCACCAAACCCTATAAACCGCTGAAACCCTCTGAAAAAGGTTCCCTACTAAGATCCTCTTAAGCCCCAGGTACGAAAATCTCCCCATGGGCCTATGTCTGCCTCACAATTACAGTCACCTGCGCCGCAAGCCTCTCCTGGATAGATGGCATCACATGAGTGCATTTCGTATCTGCCTTTAGGGTTTAGGGTTTAGGGTTTAGGGGTGTGATTTGAGTGCTCTCGCAGAGATATCCAGGTGCTTTCACATGCAAACGGTCTTGACAAACATCCAAGACGACAATGGGTTCTTGGCATTGGTTGCTCTCTGAATACAGAAGACAGAGGCCATCATCTTGGTAGGCTCAGTATCCACATTATAATAAGGGCACCCTTTCTTGGGTTGGTTACTATACAAGGGAACCTTTAACCTCAATAAAAGGGACATGGGTACCACTGAGCTACCAAGTCATTCAAAGACTGCGCGATGAGCCATAGACGCCCTCATGTTTCACGCAAAACACTCTGGTTCTTAGTAGGCCTCAGCCTAACTTACGGCCCTAACGAATCTCCATCTCCTCCCCAGGCCTTGCGTTCACCCTAAACCTAAAACACCAAACCTTAAAACCCTCAAAACCTACCTGGAACCTTAAAACCCTAAAACATCAAAACTCTAACACCCTGAAACCCGAAAGCCCTAAAACCCCAAAACACCCAAACCCTAAACCCCCAAAAACCCTAAAACCCTAAACCCCAAAACCTCCCCCATTCTGCAAGCCTTGGCCGCAGTCTCTGCGACGGAGGCCAGGCCGGCCAGGAGGGTGTCCAGGGCCCCTTTGCCCTGCCATGAATTTCTTGGGTTTAGGGTCTATAGGGTTTATAGGGTTTATAGGGTTTATAGGGTTTATAGGGCTTATGGGGTTTATAGGGTTTATAGGGTTTATAGGGTTTACAGGGTTTACAGGGTTTACAGAGTTTACAGGGTTTACAGGGTTTACAGGGTTTACAGGAGGGTATACAGGAGTTATAGGGTTTATAGGGTTTATAGGGTTTACAGGGTTTATAGGGTTCATAGGGTTTATAGGGGTTATAGGGTTTATAGGGTTTACAGGGGTTATAGGGTTTATAGGGTTTATAGGGTTTAGGGCGTATTTAGGGTTTTCGGTATGAGCAGTGGTTCGTCATGTAATTGAGCTTGTGTGGAGAAGCAAGATCGGAGCTGGGGCAATCTAACCAATATGGAGAGGGCAAAAAAATTGGTTAAACCCTTGGACCGTGGGGGGGGGGGGGGGGGGGGGGGGGGGGGGGGGGGGCGGGGGGGGTTTGGGCTTAGGCGTTTTAGTTAGACCATGGATCCGGTTTAGGGTTTGTGTTTAGACTATGGAGCGCATAGGCTTTCGCGTTATAGGGTATAGGGCTGTCAAAAATAAGGTTCTCTTATGCATCAAGTTGTGAATCAAAACCCTAAACCCTCTAAACCCTGGCATCGTCCACAGCAATCACGAGTCCCGGAACGGGAGAACGTAGCTTTACAAGAAAACTGTACATTTCTGCAACAGCCCACCTCGATGCAAGCATGTATACACACACACACATGCGTGTGTGCCCTACACCCTGAGCCCTAAACCCTAAACCCTAAACCCTAAATCCTAAACCCTAAGCCCTAAATCCTGAACCCATAACTCCTCTAAGCCATAGTGCCCCGAGAAAGGGCGCAGGAGGTGGCCTGAGAGGCAGCTCCGCCCTTGAGGTAGGTGGCAGTGGCACCTTCGGGCAGTGCAGGGGGTTTTGGGGTTTTTGGGGGTTTAGGGTTTAGGGTTTAGGGTTTAGGGTTTAGGGTTTAGGGTTTAGGGTTTAGGGTCTTAGAGTTTAGGTTTTAGAGTTTTTTTCCTTGTGTATGAATGAACTGATACCATTAGAGGGCACGGCCTCAGCTGCCAACCTAAACCCAAATCCTGCAGCGCACGAAAGCCTCAAACCCTGCACCCTAAACCCGAAACCCTAAACCCTAAACCCTAAACCTCCGAAGGCCGCCTCAAACCTCAAACCTCCAGCCCTTAACCCCAAAGACCCCAAAACCCTACAACCCCGAAAACCCCCAAAAACCCAAAAGCCCATAAGCCCCAAAACCCCTAAAACCCCTAAAAACCCTAAAACCCTCAAACCCTAAAACCCTAAAACCCTAAAACCCTAAAACCCTAAGACCCTAAACTCTAAACCCTCAAAGCCTGAAATCCCAACAGCCCTAAACCCCCCAAAAAAACACGGAAACCCTGGCTCTACTTGGAGGATCAAGGGATTTAGTAAGTAGGGTAATAAGTACTCTAATTGGGGTTACAAGTAATTGTTACTATAGTTGCCCTAAATGTAAACCTACTTACTAAGTCCCCTGATCCTTAAGTAGCCGCCCAAACCCTAAACCCTATATAAACCCTAAACCCTAAACCCTAAACCCCTGATCCTTTAAGTACTGGCCTTTGATTGCACCGCAGGCGGTGTGACCCAGCCTCAGAGGCGCTAAGGCTTAGGGTTTAGGGTTTAGGCTTTAGGGTTTAGGGTTTAGGGTTTAGGGTTCTAGGGAGACGAGGCTTTGACTTGGGGTTTGGGGGTCTGGAGGGTGTCACCCCAAACCAGTTCAGGGTTTACGGTCTCTGGGTTAGGGTTTACCGCTTAGGGTAAACCCTAAACCCGAAACCCTAATCCCTACATCGGCTGTGTCTTCATTCGTGAAGACCCTAGCCTCAAAAAGGCTAACCTTTCATTTATACTGGGACTCTATATATCCAAAAAAAGTTAGAGGTTACCTACCCATTTCCTACGTTCCTTTGCGAGGTCAGGGGCGAGGTAAGGACCATCTTCCACGCCTCCACAAGCAATGCCGATATAAGAGTTGGTCCGAATGCTTCAAGTAGGCCCTTTTTGAGTAAGTCATGTACTAGCCCCAAGCCCCCACAGCCTAAACCCTAAGCCCTAGCCCCCAATGTAATTTATCCTTGCATAGCAACTATAGAGCTTGGGGCGACGCATAAGCCCATAAACCCTCGAACCCACAAACCCTTAGGGTGTAGGGTTGAGGGTTTGGGAAAGGCAGTGGCCGTCTTGGGAGTATGTCTACAGCCTTAAGTTCAAACACCTGCCACCATGAAACCACCAGTGCTCCCATGTGCCATGATTAAACCCTAAACCCTAAACCCTAAACCCTAAACCCTAAACCCTAAACCCTATAAAAACCCTAAGATGGCCTCTTCTGCTTCGGACCCTGGGCCCTTCTCGTAGATGTCGCGCAGCTCGTTCACGTTCTGGCGACATTCCTCGCGGTTCTTTTTCTCCCACTCATCTGGCTCGGCAGGCTGCGGGCCATATACTCGGGTGAAAACTCCGCAAGCCATGCGGTCCCATAGCTCCTCACGCAACTGCAAGGCCAGCTGCAAGGAATCAGGGAAGATGGTTTGTCGCTTGCAGTGCTGCGCCAACGGCGCTGTCTGGCGCAGGAGACCCTGCATCAGGGCTTCCGTGGCAACTAAATCCCCTAAAACCCCAAAACGCAAAACCTGAAATCCTAAACCCTGAAACCCTTAACCCTAAAACACCTAGACCCTAAAATCCCTAAACCCTAAAACCCAAAAAGCCTGAAACCCAGAACCCCAAACCCCCTAAAACCCTGGACCCTGAAAAGCCCATGAGCTGCTCTTGAAAGCCAAGGTGCTGCATACCCTAGCCTCAAAAAGTTTTATATATAGTATTCTATAAAAAAACCCTAAACCCTAAACCCTGAACCCTGAAATTCCCACCCAGGCCTGCTTAGGCCGTACCCACCCTTTTCAGGGTGCCTGGACCCAGCACTACACCCGACAGCGATTAACACCATCGCTTGGAGTTACTATGCAAGCCTAAAGAGTTGTGTTGAGCGTGAGCTGCACCTCCAGTGCCGGTGCAGTACCCCGCCTGGGGTACCCCGCCCCCCTTCTCCGATTCTCAAGTATTAAGAAACCCTAAACCTGGCGACCTGTTAGGCAATACCAAAAGTGGCTTCTGCAGGTCGTCCCTGGGCCCCCCTCCGGAGCCCCCTGGTGCCGGGCCCTGGCGGAGCGTGTTCAGGACCAGAGGGGCTGCAAAGCCGAGTGCGGTTTTTTGTGCCCTGACCCCGCCCCGCCGTCGCCCCCCCATGAAGCCCCCTGGTGCCGGGCCCCTGCCGAAACGTGTTCAGGGACCAGGGGGGCCGCAAGGCAGGTCAGCCTGGGCGATTGCTCAAAACCCACTCCGAATGTGGTTTGGCAGGCCCTGCCCCCTCGCCCCCTGGCCCGCCCCCCCCCTCCCCCCCCTCCCACCCCTCCCCCCCCTGCCCCCCCTGCCCCCCCCTCCCCCCCCTCCCCCCCCCCCCCCCCCCCCCGCCCCCCCCCTCCCCCCCCCTCCCCCCCCCTCTCCCCCCCCCTCCCCCCCCCCCTCCCCCCCCCCTCCCCCCCCTCCCCCCCCCCCCCCCCTCCCCGCCCCTCCCCCCCCCTCCCCCTCCCCCCCCCCCCCTCCCCCCCCTCCCCCTCCCCCCCCCCCTTCCCGGAGATAAGGGCCGCCGGTCTGTTTTCTGGGTCTGTTTTGAAAACCCTGACCCGTTCAAAGGATGAGGGTGGAAGTGTCCTACCCAACCGTTCAAAGGATTGGGGTGGGAAGTGGGAATTTAGGGCGTTAGCCCGAAACCCTAAAAGGAGAAAAGTTGGGTGGATGCCTGCGTAAGCAGGGGGTGGGAAAAATAAAACAGCCCAACCTTTCTGGTTGTGGTGGCTCCAACTTCAATATACGCCGCCGCGACATATGCCGCCCCCTCACACCCCCTGGGTGTGTTGGGGCGCCATCTCCGCATGCCATCTACTGCCGCGGCGCGGCGAGACGCCCTAAACCCTAAACCTTAAACCCTAAACCCTACCCAGTCCCTAAGAAGCCAAGGTGCACCAGCACGAAGCGAGTCTTCAGAGCTGCGGTGCCTTTGGTCACGAGCTCCAATACTCCTTTAGTTTAGGGTTTAGGGTTTAGGGTTTAGGGTTTAGGGTTTAGGGTTTAGGGTTTAGGGTTTAGGGTTTAGGGTTTGGGGTTTAGGGTTAGGGGTTTGGAGGAATAGGCCTTGAATCATATGAAGGATTCCTAGATGAGTTAGGGGTACTGGGGCTCTTTGGGCACCCTACTCAACCAAGCGTGTTTTTTGTTTGAAAAAAGGGTTTAGAAGGTTTAGGGTCGGGTTTTGGCAAATTTTTTTCAGGCTTAGGAGCTTGGTAGCCTGTACTAAAGCCTGCACCCTAAACCCGAAACCCTAAACCCTAAATTACCCTAAACCCTAAACCCTAAACCCTAAACCCTGAATTAGGGGCTTGGCAGGGGCTTCGTAAGGGGGTTAGAGCTCGGGCCTCTTACAGGGCACCCTAAAGCCTTCCAACAAGACCCGCCGCAAAACCATCTCGACTCAACCTCCGTGGCCTTCAAGAGGGCTTAGGGCATTTAGGGTTTAGGGTTGAGGGTTTAGGGTTTAGGGTTTAGGGTTTAGGGTTTAGGGTTTAGGGTTTATCCCGACTAAGGATTGGTAGTATAAGGGGGGAACATCCCGGGGCATAGGCTTTAGTATTGAATATGGTCATCTTTCTAAATACGGTCCTTTCGGGGGATTCTGATTCTACGGCGGACCCTCTTTTTTAGGACACCCAAAAGGGACCATAACTACTATTTGCTTACCCCCCCAAAAAAAACGATAATCCCTGCATTACCCTTATTAATCCCTGTATTACCCTTATAAGGAGGAACATTTAACTTTTTGGGGAGTTCTAAGCACTTCGTAGATAATTTAGAGAACTGACCATCTGCAATCCGAAGCTTCATACATGGAAGGCATGCAAGAGCCGTGACGGTCTAAGAGGCCAAGTTCGCGAGTTTCTTGAATTCCACATGGAAACCATGAAATTTGAGGGTAGTTTTTAGGGTTTAGGGTTTAGGGTTTAGGTTACATGGTCCCTGAGTATGAGCCCTTAAACGGGTACCCGTTGCACACCGCTTATATTCTGGGCTCAAACATCAGAACCTTTAGGCTTCTCGGGTTTTCGGTTTACAAGGTTTGGGGTTTGCCTACCCTCACCCGGAACCCTATACCCCAAACCCTGAACCCTAAACCCTGAACCCTGAACCCTCTGGCCATGGCAGGTTGCAGAACTCGAGGCTGCCAACGATGCTGCCCCGCGCATGCGTCACGGTGTTTCCTGCCTGGCATAGGCGCCACAGGGGTTTAGGGTTTATAGTGTTCAGGGTCTAAGGTTTATAGGGCTTAGAGGGTTTATGGGCTTTGTAGGGTTTATAGGGCTTATGGAAATTGTAGGGTTTATAGGACTTATAGGGTTAAGGGTATATAGGGTTTAGGGTTCATAGGCCGTGGAAGGGTTTATGAGTTTCGGGGCTCTGTGGGTGTATGTTTCCTTCGGGAACCCTGTCTATAGCTCATGGTGCAAAGGAACGCCGTAAGGATTCTCGTAGCACAGGGTCGATGATCCCAGTGTTTGAAGGCTCGTAAGTTTCTGGTTTAGGCATTAGGGTTTAGGATCCATCTGCGCTAGGCCCCTAACAATAGTAGGTCATCGCAAGCCCACACAGGGTTTAAAATGTTGTCCTTGATATGTGCGTTTTGGCGAATGTCGGGCTTGTTTGACGCAGCAGTGAGGGCCTAGCGCCGGCGTTGGCTTCTTGAATCAGGGTGTAGGGTTTGGGCCTTCTTCCTCGTCTCGACAAAGGCTTTCGTGAAATTTGAGAGACACGGAAAAACCTTCACCCGAAATCCAAACCCGACGATGCAGTGCCGAGTGTCGTTTCGCATGACAAAGACGTCGCCAGGCAGCACGTCAAACACGAGCTCGAGGGGAACCTCTTTGACACATGTTTAGAAACTTCTACATTGGCCCCTAGAACCAACCCTCCGAAAAACACTCCTAACATGATCCTCTCAAATGGAAAAACATGACATATTTTCAATAGGCGTAGGAGGCATCTTTCGGGGGTGTACGCCCGGACCCTGAGACAGCTAAGCTACTTTGGGTTCAATACCTAGAGCGAACGATGACACCAACCCCTGCTTGGTTTGAGGGATTGGGACAAACAAATAACTTGGTAGCCCACTAGCCATGTCATTATCGGGGCACCTTTTTGTGGTTGGCTACGTTAGAAGGGAACCTTGAATCAAACAATGGCAAAAGCGTACCACTGGGCTGTAGCCAGAATAGTAAGCCCCGGCAACTGAGGCAAGTCCTCAACTGGAGAGTCGCTGTTTGTGACAGAAATTCACAGTGCAGGGCTTAAAGGGAAGCTTCGCTTGAGGGGCTCGGGTTCTGGGGGGTCCAGGGATTTGGGGTTAGGGCTTCAGAAAGTGAAATCCTAGGCCCGCCAAACCACGACCAATGTGACTGTGGACCTCAAGCCATCGCCGAAGGCGATCTTGTGTTCGAGCTGTTTGGATGCTACTGGTTTTGTGCTGCCTACTCTCCCGAGGTATTTTGAAAGCCGGATATCCATAACAAGCCAACAAAGCGCCTTTTCATTTCAAGCCCAAGAGAGCTCTTGATCTTTCCATCCGAAAGCGATCGCCTTTAAGGAGTCACCCTAAACCCTAAACCCTCAACCCTATACCCTAAACCCTAAACCCTGAACCCTAAACCCTAAGCCCAAAGCCCAACCCTGTAGACAAGGAGTCATCCCAAGTCGTGCCAAAGCAACGCGCGAGTCGGCGCAGCCGACGATGGCCTCGGGGAGTCTGCTGCTGTGCCAGATAAAAAATGAAGCACTTAGCTTTGGAGTAGACCCTGGAAAAAAGTATACACTTTTTACGTATAAGTAGCTATAATAGGAACCCAGAACCAAAAAAAGTATTAAAGTATAGTACTCCAAAACCCAGGCAATGCAAACAATAAGAGACGAACAAAAGGGTTTCCTAAAAGTAAAGGTTCGTTTTGCGAGTTCTCAGAATGTGTATGTCATTTTTCTTTGGGGGGGGGGGGTGTATAAGGCGGTCCGCTATTTTGGGAAATACTTGCGCAAATATATACGCCTCGTTCCTAAGGGCCCTTTTGATGTCAGAAAGCTTCGGAATCATGTCTTCTTCGGGCTCAGGCTTAGGCAGAAGCCGGAAGTGAATAGGGGTTGATCCCTTTCTTCGGTACCCAGCGTTTTGGGCTTGCTCCGACTTGGAAAACAGACTTGCTAGGTTCACAAGCCCCAAAACAGTGTACACTTTCACTGCTTTTGGGGATTACAGCATCCCCAAAAGTGCACTGTGTACTCATTCCGACTTGGAAAGAGATGGCCGTTCCTCGACGCCCTTCAAGGGTACTTTGGAAGGCCGCAACGAGCCCAGAACCGTGAACCCCGGCACCGGAAACATGCCAACCTCAGCCCTAAACCCTAAGCCCTAAACCCTAAACCCGAAACGCTAAACCGCCAGGGCTCCGTGTGGGGCGCTTGGCCAATAGTCGCCAGGGCCTTACCTTGGCTCAAGGCGTGGTGCCTCGGGGTTTAGGGCTCAGGGGTGTAGCGGGGCCTATAGGGTTTCGGGTTTAGGGTTCCGGGTTCAGGGCTTAGGGGTGTAACGGGGTTTAGGGTTTGGGGTTTAGGGTGTACGGCTTACCTGAAGGCTCCAACGTAGCTCCTTGGTGGGTTGGAGGCTAACAGCTGAAGCTCCCAGGCAGAGCACTCTGAAGCCTCAATCCTAGACCCCTAACCCTAATCATACGCCCCAAACCCGAAACCTGAAGCTGTAGATTCCAAAGGGTGTTGCGTCCATAAACCCTAAACCCTACACCCTTTAGACCCCAAACCCTGTTATCCCTAAACCCTAAACCCTAAATACCTTAAACCCTAAACCCCAAACCCTAAACGCTAAACCCTAATCCCCTGAAATGTTCCACGCTGAGTGGCGCATCTCTGCATCGAACTTCCCAGCCATGGGCTTGCCAGCGACGAAACCTTTGGAAAGTTGAAAAGGAGTATCCCAGGTTTAGGGTTTAGGGCTTACGGTTTAGGGTTTAGGGTTTAGGGTTTATTAGGTAGTCCCTTAGGAGGTTGAGGGTACTTAGTTATAACCCCAATTCTAGCTGTGACTAGAATGAGGACCCGAAGTCCTGTAAGTGGGTTATATTAGTAGACTTATCATTGGGGTTAGAAGTACCCATGAACCTCCAAGTAGGGTCTAGGATTTTGGGCTTCGGGCATGGGATGGTGCGCATTGACGGAGCTAACGCCAGACGATCTCTGGCACTGACGTGACATTCTGTATACATCCGGATAGCCTAGCTGCGAAACCTCTGCGCGCACTCCGCGCTGTGGCTCAGTTGAAGGGGGTGTCTTCCTTCTTGGACATATTTGGAGTTCGTTGTTTTTTGAGTGCTAAAGGGGCTAGGACGACAACGGCAACGTCGATGACCATTGCACGACCTCTAGGATCAGAGAAAGCGGCGCTCGTTGCCCTCCTTCATGATCTTCAGCGCTGCCTTTCTTGCTTCTCTTGAGCGAGGGGACGGGGGGGGAGGGTGGGTTTTCGTGGATTCGGGGGTTCTGAGGCCTCCGGCACCACCGGAAAAAGGATCCTAGCCTCTAAATCATCAACCTTCAATATACCCAACAAGCTACTTCAGGGCTTTGCGGGAAGGTACTGAGGAAATTGTGGATTAGAGAGACTGTGTAGTGAATAAAACCCAGAGGGTCCATTTGTATTACTATTATGGAATTAGGTACCCCAAAACCATACTGAATAGGGTTTTGGGGTACCTAATTCCATAATAGTATTACAAATGGACCCTCTGGGAAAGGTGGAAGGCTGTCACATCACAGACTGATTCAACGCCCGCAGGAAGCAAACACTGCCGGCAATGCCTCTGAAAGAAATCTTCCACCAACGCAAAAAAAGGAAAATCACACCGACCCTTTAGCTAGCACTCTAAACCCTAAACCCTCAACCCTAAACCCTAAGCCCGAAAAACGCAGGCGCTGCCTCCGGCTCCATCTGGGGATCCTGGTAGAGGGCTCCCACTTAGGCGTATAGGGTTGGTTGAGGGTTTGAGGTTTAGGGTTTAGAGTTTAGGATGAGCTTCAGTTTTAGGGTTTAGGGTTTAGGGTCCCTGGACTGTTACAGCCATAGACTCCTGTCGAGGGCTCATGATGCCCCGAACCGAGAACCCTAATCCCTCCCGTAACCCCGAGCCCTAAACCCTAACCTAGACACCTAACCCTAAACCCTAAACCCCAAAAAACTAAACACCTAACCCTAAACCTAAACCCTAAGTAAACCCTAAACACTAAACCCTAAACCCAAAACCCCTAATTAAAAGAAAAACACCTGACCCTGAACCCTTAACCCTAATTAAACCCTAAACCCTAAACCCCTAAAAACCAAACACCTAACCCTAAACCCTAAACCCTAATAAAACCCTAAACAAACCCTAAACCCAAAACCCTAAACCCCAAACCCTAAACCCCAAACCCTAAACCCGAAACCCCAAACCCGAAACCCTAAACCCGAAACCCTAGCCGAGTGTGCGTCCTGCGGGGTCCGTACGGAAGCGCTGCGCAGGGCCTGGTCCATGGAGGGCGGCAGCGAGGATGTGGAGGCCAAGAGCACCTAGAGCACGGGAAATCGGGGGGTTTAGGGTTTAGGGTTTAGGGTTTAGGGTTCAGGGTTTTGGCTTATGACTCTTTTAGGAGGAGCTTGAGAAGCGGTGGGGCCGTAATATGTTGAGTTCAGTGTTCGGGACTTAGGGCGCACGTCGCGGAAGCCAACGCCAAATCTTTCCGGTCATGTCCCTGTTATGAGGGTCTAAGGGCTACTGAAGGGTTCAGGGCATAGGACTGGTGCGTGGCTTTGGGCAGGGCTTAGGGTATATCAGGGGGAGCCCTGGGAGCTTTCCTCGAAACTTGCAGGCTCCGGGTAAGCAGAACTGGATTTGTATCCCAAACAAGCAGCGCGGCCAGCTCCGCGCGAAGCAGGGTTCACCTGACCCTAAACCCTAAACCCTAAACCCTAAACCCTAAACCTTATAAACCCTAAACCCTAAACCCTAAACCCTAAACCCTAAACCCTAAACCCTCGAGGCTTATTCGATGGCCCGTGTCGGCGCCGCGTAAGACTGCCCAGCGTAGACCATTGAGCTCTTCTAGCGCCAGCCAGGCGATTCTTCTGAGCAATACAACCACTGTCCATCCCCAAAACCTTAACCCTAAACCCTAAACCCCAAGCCCGAAACCCTAAACCCTATAAAGCCAAAACCCCAAGCCCGAAACCCTAAACCCTAAACCCAAAACCCCAAGCCCTAAACCCTAAACCCTAACAAACTTCAACCCTGAACCCCACCACCGAAAGGAAGCCCTAGACCACACAATCAAATTCACACAATCAAATTCCGGGGTAGTGAGTGTTGGGGGCGCCTTGTAGGGTTTAGGGTTAGGGGTTTGGGGTTTAGGGCTTAACGTGTAGGGTGCTCTAGATATACTCTGCGCGCTTCTGGTCGTTCTTTTTTGAGGCACTCATCACCCCGCTCTTGCTCTTCGCGCGCCTTCAAGGAAGCACCTCAATCCTAAACAGCTAAGGCCCTAAAGCCTAAACCCTAAACCCTAAGCCCTGAACCCTGAACCCTAAACCCTAAACCCCAAGCCCTAAACCCTAACTTAACCCCACGGCTGGGCGCAGACTGCTCTGGGTTGTGGCCCAGGAATTCCACTCGACCAGTCTCCAGGTGGTAGACGGCACCTGTCGGCTTCGGGTTTAGGGTTTAGGGTTTGGGGTTTAGGGGTTGGGGTTTAGGGTTCACGGTTCAGGTTTTAGAGTTTCGGTTTAGGGCTTAGGGTTTAGGCTGCGACCAGAGGCGAGACCCTCCCTCAAAGGCCCATGCGTTCGAGCAAGCCCTAAACACTAAACCCTCAACCCACCCTCAACCCTAAACGTTTTCCTAAGCCCCAAGCCATAAGCCCTAACCCTAAACCCTAAACCCTAAACCCTAAACCCGGAACCCTAAGCCCTAAACCCTAAACCCTAAACCCCGAATCGCGCACGCGGAGGACCTTGAAGGTCCACCTTGCCGCTGGCCACGGCCTCGCGGAGGGGCTGACCTCGGTCGGCTTTTAGGGGTTGAGGGTTTAGGGTTGAGAGTTGAGGGTTTAGGGTTTAGGGTTTAGGAATTAGGGTTTAGGGTTTAAGGTTTAGGGTTTAGGGTTTTAGGGTTGAGGGTTTCAGGGTTGAGGGTTTAGGGTTTCAGGGGGTTGAGGTTGGGATGTTCCCCCTTATACTAGTAGTCCTTTTATAGGGTTTAGGGGTTACCTTCTAAATCTTAAACCTACTTTCTTGTGTGGGTTGAAAACGAAGGACCTGGTTTTTCCTCGTCTTGCGGGAATGACCTGATGTTTTTCAACTGGGTTCTGGGGATTTTGACCCGTATTTTCGCCGCAATTTGCCCGTACTTTCCCGTAGTTTACCCGTGTTTTCCCGTCATGAGAAGCCTGCTAGGGAAAAACCGGGTTTCTCCGAAAGAAACCTGGCTTTTCTGAGCAACCCAAGAAGTGTAGAAACAAAAAGATGTTCTAGGTAGGGTTTAGGGATTGCAGTAGGGGGTAGTTGCAATCCCTATTGAGGAGTGCTAGTATGGAGCAGCCCAAGGTTGAGGCGTTTAAGGTTGCGGGCTTTATGGGGAGTAAGGGTTGAGGGAGTTGAGGCCTGGGTTTCTTTTGGATTTTGGGTTGGAGGCTACGGGGTTTTGGGGGTTTTACAAGGAGTGATGATTGGGAATTATCAAGACCCTATGTTGGGGTGCTATTTGGGCACGCGTAAACCCTCAAACCCTCAAACCCTCAAACCCTCAAACCCTCAAACCCTCAAACCCTCAAACCCTCAAACCCTCAAACCCTCAAACCTGTCCCAACCCTGTAAGGCATGAGGGCTTCCAAAGGCTTCCAGGGGTTGGGTGGTTGCGGGATTGGGGGTCCGGTCGAGGGTTTAGGGTTTAGGGTGTTTAGGGTTTAGGGTTTCAGCGTTTCAGGGTTTAGGGTTTAGGGTTTCAGCGTTTCAGGATTTGGGGGCTAAGGGTTGCTGCGGTAGCTCGCACTCTTCCTGCCTAACCCTACGATGCTCAACAGGAACCTGTGTGTGAGTCAGCTCTCAAATTCACTTGTAATCCCCTGTAGCGGGGACCCCAAATGGGACGATCACGTACAGTCCTGACTCTCTGTGGCCCCAAAGTGGCAAGCACACACAGCCACAGTACGAAACAAAGATACTTTTCAACGCCCACCTTGTCGCAAGAGTTTTCCATGAAGGCAAGTCGCTGAACTTCAGCAGGAAGCTCATGGTGTGGAAAACGTTCACCTGAGCTGCCCTGAACCCTAAACCCTAAACCCTAAACCCTAAACCCTAAACCCTAAACCTTAAACCCCAAACCCCAAACCCTAAACCCTAAACCCTGCTTGTTGAGGTTCAGGGCCTGCGTAGAACCTACCCCTAACACCCTAAACCCTAAACCCTAAACCCTAAACCCTAAGCCCTAAGCCCTAAACCCTAAACCCTAAACCCTAAGCCCTAAACCCTAAACCCTAAACCCTAAACCCTAAACCCTAAACCCTAAACCCTACTCCTAAACCCTCATCCTAAACCCCAAACCATAAACCTTTCGCGAGGTCGGTGTGCAGGATGAGAGCAGGTTTGAGCTTAGGACAGGGAGCCAGGAGCTTCGGGGATTTTTTGGGGTTAGAGCGAAAGTAGGGTTTAGGGTTTAGGGCTAGGGTTTAGGGGCTCGGGGTCCGAAGCTCAGCGGAACCAAGATTTCTACGTCACACAGCCTCTCTGTGCCCTAAACTCCACTCCTAAACGCCCTGGAAGCCCTCCAAGCCTTCTACAACCTACACGGGGGGTTTACGATAACAAGCGACCCCAAATTATAGACCCCCCAGACAGTAGGATTCCTTATAATAAGGACCCCAATAAGGTACCCCTAATTTCGGCACCCCCTCCATCTACAGCTAGGGGGCTTTGTTTGGGCTGCCGGGTTTAGGGCGTGGGGTTTCTCAACGGCTGCACCCCTGTACACCCCAAATGCTAAGCAGCCTGGCAACTGAGAAGCTGAACAAATGCCACTCCTACATCCAGCACCCCCAACACAGACTTGCAGACAGGTTTTACGATTATGTGTTTTTGTTTTTTGTTTTTGTGGGGTGGGGGGGGGAGGCTCCGATGATCGGAGCCTGGCATTAAGCAAGCCCCTAGAAGCAAAACTGAACCCCAAGAAACCCTTGGACACCCTGTCCTGGCAAACCAAAGTTCACATAAACACTAAACTCAATCCAAAGCCCAAACCCTTTCTTCGCAAACCAACACTTTCATAGGTCACCAAACCCTCAACCCCCAAACCCAAGCCCCTCGACCCCCCAAACCCAAGCCCCTCAACCCCCAAAACCCAAGCCCTACACGCCAAGCACTTGGAGATTCATGGGGAGTTATAAGTAGGGTTGTAATTGACGGTAACGATACTTATAACCCTGCTTAGGTACTTAACCCGAACCCCTACACTCCAAACCCTAAACCCTAAACCCTAAACCGTAAACCCTAAACCCTACACCCTACACCCTACACCCTAAACCCTAAACCCTACCTACAAGCAGGGTCACCTTCACGGCGTGCGCGGCGATCTGGTCCGCGGTGGCACCCCGTCCGAGCTCGTCGGCGGCCTTCTTGAGGCCGGGGTCGAAGGTTGCAGACACCAGGGCCCCTAAACCCTAAACCCTAAACCCGAAACCCTAAACCCTAAACCCTAAACCTTAAACCCTAAACCCCAGACCCGAAACTTCCCAAAACACCCGAGAAAGAACGAGGGGCCGGATCACCAAGATTCTCGTTTCTCTGTTCTATGGGCATCCTAAATTCCCAGAGATTTCAATACTCTTTCCTTCGGGGATATTCCTAAACAAATTGTCATGGGGATCCTAGTGTGGCGTGGACCCAATTGGGAGGTTGCGATTGCGCAGAAGGGTCTTACGCTAACCCGCCCTGAGCCCACATGAAGGGGCAGGTCTAAACCACAGGCCGAGTGGGTATATGAAACAACAATAACTTCAACTCTAAACCCTTAACCCTAAACCGTGTACCCTGAAGGTATGGTCTCCGAAATACAGGCCCTGAGTTTGTCCCTTGCGCCGGCTGCTATCATGAGGCTTGCCATGCACAACTCATGACAGATTATGGGTTCAAGGTAATTGAACCCTAAACCCTAAACCCTAAACCCTAAACCCTACACCGGGGTTTTTCGTTTCGAGCGGAGGGCGTGCCTGGCCAGCCACACCGGCGAGGTCAAGGAGGAGTCCCTCGAGCGCGCTGCCTCAAGCGTGGGAGCACAATTTCTAAGGGTTTAGGGTGTAGGGTTTAGGGTTTGGGGTTTGGGGTTTAGGGTTTAAGGTTTAGGGTTTAGGGTTACACCTTGAGGTGTTCCCCCTTATACTATAGCAGTCCTTAATAGGGAGTTATAGTACCCCCCCCTATTGCAACCCCTAACCTTACTTGGCCCAACACCCAAGGAAGTAAAAGTTGAAACTTTCAGAATAACTGCCTTATAAGAAGCACAAAAGTTGAAAACTTGGGTTTTGAGTTTTGAGTCAGTAAGTAATAAGGACTGTTAGTATCAGGGGGAACATCACACCCCTGATAGCTTAAGCAACCCGAAGAGACTGGAAAGCAAGAGCATCCCAATCACCCAAACTACTTAAAGGATCCCTTACCTTGGCTGCACTTAATTAAACTTTTAGCTGCCTTAATAAGAAACCCAACAAACCCAAAAAAGGTAAGGATCTACAGCTACAGTAAAGTACCACAAAGTTACAATCAACCCCCTCAAGGCGCCTGGCGGCAACTTTTCCTTGCGGGAGTCCTTGGCAGCCAGGTACGTCTGCGTCGCGCCCACGATGGCGCCGCACTTTGTGTGGCCCAAGACCTCTTCGCATGATGAAGTAGGGCTTATATTTTTTGGTACCCCCAAAGGGGCACCAGGTATATACACTCACCAAGAAGAGTAATGGTAACCCTGCGTCACATCCAGGGCATACCTGGGACCCTATTTACCTGCAGTTGCTAAGGGTACCCTAAACCCTAAACCCTAGACCCTAAACCCTAAACCCTAAATAGGGGAGGGTACTTCTGTAGGTAAATAGGAGGCATATATATATATATATATATACGTAGAAAACATACAGGGCTTAAGGGTTCGGAGTTTGAGGGTATAAGGCTTGGGGCTTCGGGAGGGTTGGGGGTTTGGAAGTGGGGCAGAAAAGGTTCCGTATCAAGGACTTAGAAGTGTTCTTCGAACGGTCTGTCTGTTTACAGCTTTCAGTTCAAAACTAAACCCTAAACCCTAAACCCTAAACCCTAAACCCTAAACCCTAAACCCTAAACCCTAAACCCTAAACCCTACACCCTACACCCTACACCCTACACCCGACACCCAGCCAGACGAACGCACGAGACGTTGGAAACTCGTTTAGGCACCTTGCTTTCAGAACTCACCTCACGGAAATACATGGGAGTTTACGATAATACGGGACCCCGAATATAGACCCCTCAATAGCAGGATCCCCTCATCATAAGGATCCCGAGAAGGCACCCCTAAATTCGGAAACCGCCCACATCATGAAAACAAAAACTTCGGAGTCCATTGAACACTTCGAAAAACGCGGTAGATGCCTGTTGAGCTCCAAACAAGTCTAAAGGAGACAGAAGGAGTCAGTCATCAAATCATCAAGACAGCATGTGGACCCACATTCCACGGTGAAAGTGGTAAACGGTTCTAGGGTTAGGGCACAGGGTTTGGGTTTGGGGGTCTCTTATCTGGCTTGGTTTGGGATTCGCGATGTAGCATAAACCCCTCAGCCGCAGCCATGAATATACTCAAGAGCTGGAGGGGCTCTGCTTCAAGGATCTAGAGGGCAAGGCAGCGACACTGCGCCGCTCCATGAACCCTTTCGGTTGAGGGTCTAGGGTTTATAGGGTAACCCTGCACCCTAACAATCAGGGAAAAATGTATGCTGTGCCGAAGGCCATCATGAACCCCGTCGCACCCCAAAAAAACTAAGCCCCAAACTGCCCCTTAGGGTTTCGGGCTAGGGTCAATGACTGCTGCCTGCGCCCCTAAACCCAAAATTCTAAACCCTAAACCCGAAACCCGAAACCCTCAACCCCAAACCCTAAACCCTAAACCCCAAGCCCGAAACCCAAAGAAGTCTCCAAGGCACCACGATCAGTCGGGAGCCAAGCTTGCCTTGCAGACCAGAGGTTTAGGGTTTAGGGTTTAGGGTCTAGGGTCTAGGGTTTAGGGTTTAGGGTTTAGGGTTTAGGGTTTAGGGTTTAGGGTTTAGGGTTTAGGGTTTAGGGTTTAGGGTGTGAGATGCTCCTCCTTGAAGGTTCATGAGCCAACCCCAAATCAAGATGCAACCACTTCGAACCATCGGTACCCTAACCCCCTAAACCCTAAACCCTATGAACCCTGAGCCATAAATAAACCTCATCTATGGCTACCATCCCCTAAAGCCCCAAACCCAGATCCCCACACCCGAAAACCCACAGCCCTCAACCCTTGGCTGCACTCAGGAGGGTAGCTAAAAAATGAGTTTTTAGCTGCCTTGCTAGGAAACCCAATAAACCCAAAAAGGCGAAGGATCTAAAGTTAACCCAAAAAGGCTAAGGATCTAAAGCTATGTAGCACTAAAAGCCCTGATGCTGACCGAGGAGCCAGTGCAGAACTCCAGGCTGCCAACCATGGCACCTCCGTGTCTCTCTGCTGGGAAACGCCCCCCCCAACCCCCCCCCAAAAAAAAAAGTACGGGTTGATGTTGCTCGTATCCCAAAAAGGACAACCAGTATGCACACTTACCAGTAACGGTGGGAGACATGATGTTAAAACTCCAAAAGGTGCCCGAAAGAGCGCCGGCTAAGAGGTCTCTTAGGGTGGATGGAGTTCTAGACCCTCTGTCCTCCGTGACAGGCCGTTTTTAGTGGAGACGCATGGACAGGGCGCGTAAAAAGACTCCCCCCCAACCTAGCCGGGTTAACCCAGAACCCCAGAACCCCAGAACCCTAGAACCCTAGAACCCCAGAACCCCAGAACCCCAGAACCCTAGAACCCTAAACCCTAAACCCCAACCGGAAGCTCTGTGGCGTGGGTGGCTTCATTGTGGCTTCAGAGCGGGCCTCAATGGATGTTGAAAGCCCCAGAGACGCAGGTGGATGCGCCCGCAGGTTCGTCCGTTGGATTAGTCTGGGTGCTGTGCAGACAAACCCCTAAACCCTAAACCCTAAACCCTAAACCCCTAAACCCTAAACCCCTAAACCCCTAAACCCCTAAACCCTAAACCCTAAACCCTAAACCCTAAACCCCTAAACCCCTAAACCCCTAAACCCTAAACCCTAAACCCCTAAACCCTAAACCCTAAACCCTAAACCCTAAACCCTAAACCCTAAACCCTTGGCCACATCACGAGGCCCCTGGACTGGGCGACCAGTAAAGCAACCCAGGGCGCAGAAAGAGCCTACAGGAAGGCACCCTAAACCCTAAACCCTAAACCCTAAACTCTAAACCCTGAAACCCAGCCCGTCTTTAGATTGAGGTGGAGCTTAGGGGCTTAGGGCTTTCAGGATGTAGGGGTAGGTAGGCTTGATGGGTAAACCCAAACATCCTAAGCCGCAAGCCCAAAAATCCTAAGCCCCAAACCCTAAACTCTCCCTAACCCTAAACCCTAAGCCCCAAACCCTAGTAAGGCCCTTTCTTCCCTCCCCCGTCCGTCCTTCGGCGTGGGTGCAAGTGTTGCCGGCGTTTCGGAGCACGAAGATCTCGCCTTCACCATATGGTCAGTTGTCAAAATTATGGTTAGGGTTTAGGGTTTAGGGTTTAGGGTTTAGGGTTTAGGGTTTAGGGTTTAGGGTGTAGGGTTTAGGGGCCGCCTTATCATAAGGACACCGAAAGGGACCATCGTCTAGAGAGGTGACCACAAGTAAAACTTCAGGGCGACCCTGCAATATCCAAGATCCTTGATTAAGCCTAAGCCCTATACCCTTACATCCCTAAACCCCTTAACTCTATCATTAAACCCTGAACCCCCAAGATTTTCAACCCCAAGTCCCTAAAAGCCTGTACTCCCTAATCCACGCCTCCGCAAAAAGCAGCCTTTTAGACCAGTTTCCGCACCAACATACTCCCAGCACTTCTAATCAGGGAAAGATTCCTGAACCATAGTAGGGATGGAGCCTTCAACCTTCAACCCTAAACCCAATATCATTTAAGGAGTTTAAGGTCTCGGGGTGCTGAGTTGTTAGGGTTACAGGGTTTAAGGCTCGAGGAGTCAAGGGCTCTAGGGGCTTCGAGCACAAGAGTTTTTAGGTTGCTTTTGCTTGTTTCTTCGCATCAGATTGGGGCCGGGGCCTCCGGGTATGTAGAGCAGCAGCTTGAGCACTGACTCCGAGCTCCGGCTCTGTTAAGCCTTGCTTCGCCACCACTGGCATCGGCGCCAACAGCAACTCGTTCGCCAGTCTTGGGGTTTAGGGTTTAGGGTTTAAGGTTTAGGGTTTAGGGTTTAGGGTTTGGGGTTTGGGGTTTAGGGTTTAGGGTTTAGGGTTTAGGGCTCCGGAGAGTACGCGATGAAAGTGCCAAGCGCGGTCTTGTCATTCACAGGCTCCACATCACTGTCGAGCTTGCAAGCGCCAGGCCCAACCGTTCCAAACGCTGCGTTTGGAAGCAACAGGACGTAAAGCTGTGCTTCGCCATGTGCACATCGTCTCTCTCAGCCGGGGTATAAGGCGATGAGGTCAGTGCAACGCCGGATGCTCCTCCTTCTGGCAGTTGTGTTGTAGCGATGAGTATTGGACTCAGCTTCAAAGCCTAAACCCTGAACCACCCTTGAGAAAGCATGGGGACCCCCAAGGATAGCTGGGGGGTTCCGTCCAAAAACTGACCCATGCTTCGCAGGGCAGCAAGAACAATAGTCCCTTGGCCTCATTTGCTTGGAGGTTCATGGTACTTACTAACCACTTATAAGTGGGCTTATAACCCTACTTATAATTGGGATAACCCCTATAAGGCCCTTTAGGGGTATTATAAGTAGGGTTATAAGTACAGTTATAATTGGTTAGTAAGTCCCATGAACCTCCAAGTGGTCCACCCTAAACCCTAAACCCTAAACCCTAAACCCTAAACCCTAAGCCCCTAAGGTCCAGAAGCCATATCGGAGCAAGAAGCAAAGAGGATCCCTGGATCCCTACCACGACCCCAAGTGGGTAGTTGAAGCAGGGAAGCGAGAACATGGTTGCAGACATCTAAACCCTAAACTACCCTAAACTACCCTAAACTACCCTAAACTACCCTAAACTACCCTAAACTACCCTAAACTACCCTAAACTACCCTAAACCCTAAACTACCCTAAATCCTAAACTACCCTAAACCCCAAACTACCCCAAAAAAACCCTACATGCCTAATGTCAACTTGGAGGTTTACGGCTAGTCTTTCCCCGAAACCCCGCACGGAAATCGTCCTGGCATGGCGTCGAACAGAGTCTCGATGGGCGCCCGTGAGTCTGCACCTCGAAGGTCGCATCCGAGGTTTAGATTTAGGGTTGAGGGTTGATAGGGTTTAGGGTTTAGGGTTTAGGGTTTAGGGTTTAGGGTTTAGGGTTTAGGGTTTAGGGTTTAGGGTTTAGGGTTTAGGGCTTTCTAAGGGTAGCTAGGTAGATACATGGCCCCCTAACACGGGCCTTAAGTTGGGGAAACCGTATACATCCCTTATATACCCGATAGAACCCAAGAAGGGCTCCTGCTTCAGAGACCTGAAGGTCGTAGGGTTTCGGCGGGGTTTTAGAGGGAGCTGCTCTATTTCATGGCCCTGCTCCCAAAAGCCTACAACCTTAAAACCCTCAACCCTACAACCCTGATCTTGCTTGTGGAAGTCCATGGGTACTTCTGGCAGGGGTCCCTGGTCTAGTACGGGTAGCATCATGGTGTAACATACTTCCCATTACATCCCTTACACATTTAGGATTATTCCACAACTACAAGGGTATTGGAGCCTCTTGGCTATGACCCTACGTCCAAATACCATGACCTCCCCAACCTATCAAACCTTAGGATTGGCAGCCTGCGAGCTCTCTGGGTCATTGAGGTAGAAAGATAGCCAGCAGTGATCTACCTAAACCCCTAAACCCCTAAACCCCTAAACCCCTAAACCCCTAAACCCCTCAACCCTAAAATCCAAAGAAGGCAGCAACATTGTCTACTTCTCCCAAGGTCCCTAAGGGTGCTGAATTCCTCTGCATATGCTAAAGATCATCAGCCTGTTCCAAGGGTTCGGGGGGAATGGCCTATGACACACAATCCTAACTTAAATCCTCCTAACTCCTAAGACCCAGTAGAATAAGTGTGTGTATGTATATACACATACATACATATATATATATATGTATCCATTTTTTGATTTGCTGTATTTACATGTATATATGTATATATATATATACATATATATAGTTGATTTGCTGAATAACCCGAGGGTTTCAGGGTCGCTTTCACCCTCAATGCGTGTTGAAACCCCTAACTCCTCAACCCTTACACCGTCAACCCTAAATCCCTGAACCCTGACATGCTAAAACCCGAACATCCCAAACGCCCTTCGACTGGAATGTGAAGATGCCAAGGGCCTCAAACCCTAAACCGCTAAACCCTAAACCATGAACCCTAAACCCTAAACCCTAAACCCTAAACCCTAAACCCTAAACCCTGAGTTTTAGCTGCGGCCCCGCTGCAGCCGACGATCGCGGTGTGAGGAGCCTGTCCTGCGAGAAGGGGGAGGGGCGAATCAGCTGGCAGTTTGCTCGGGTTTAGGGTTTGTGTTCAGAGTTTAAGTTAAGGTGCAGGTTTAGGGCTTTCTTGCATTCTTTTTTGTGGGGGGGGGGGGGGGGGGGGGGCAAATTCTTGATCATTTTCAGGGTTAGCAAAACCTACTAGTTACATTGCAAGCTTGGGGCTTCCGGGTAGGGCTTGGTGGACGTCGTGTGGAGGGCCTCAACTTAAGCCAACCTCCGGGATGGCTAAGCGATGATACGAAGCCCAAGAAGAACCCCGAGGCTTTAGGGTTTAGGGTCTAGGGTTTAGGGTTTAGGGTTTAGGGTTTAGGGTAGCCCTAAACCCCACAAAGGCCGAAGCTTGCGTATACGTCGCTGTCTACAGAACGAGGGTCCAAGGCGATAGTACTTCTCACACTACTGATTGCCCTACTCCATCTGCCTGCAACCCTAAACCCTAAACCCTAAACCCTAAACCCTAAACCCTAAACCCTAAACCCTAAACCCTAAACCCTAAACCCTAAACCCTAAACCCTAAACCCTAAACCCTAAACCCGAAACCCTAAACCCTAAACTAAACCCTAAACCCTAAACAAATCATCTTAAGTAGGTTTATGTGGTGACCTCTCTAAAGCATCGGTCCTTCGCAGTCCTTGTTACAAGGCTCCCCCTCTTATTCAGGGTACCCAGAAAACTGACCCTGTAGGGTAGCGATCTAAACCATGTTAACCCCACCCTAAACCCCAAACCCTAACCCCTAAACCCTAGACCCTAAACTCTAAACCCTAGACCCCAAACCCTAGCCCCCCCCCCCCCCCCCAAAAAAAAAAAAAAAAAAACATAATCATAATAATAATAATAATAATAACTTGAAACCACAATGAAAATAATAACAACAAAACAAAAGAAAACGACGCGCCTGACTTGACCAGCGCCTTCCGCATCGGCGAGTTGGCCGCGACGCTGGCGGGAGCGCCTGCCGGAGGCTTTTTAAAGTCTGTAGGCTTTTTTTCAGGATATTTTAGGGCTTTTTAGGGTTTTCAAAGGGTTGTTAGGGTTTTTGGAATTTTTCAGGGGTTTTTTAGGGTTGTTAGGATTTTGAAAGTTTTTAGGGTTTTAGAGGTTTCAGGTTTTTTAGGGAACTGGGCGCAGAGTTTAGGGCTTTAGGGTTTTGAGAGTTTTTAGGGTTTTGGGGTGGAGTGTTGAGGTCTAGGCTGGTGGGGTTTAGGGGGTTTTGATTGGGGTTTCAAGGTTAGCAACAGTTTCCTTCGTAGGGCAACTCTGCTTGCAGCGGGTCGTACGCCTTGCTATAATCATACATGACAAGCCTCCATGTCAGATCCTCCCTAGCAGTCTAGGAAGACAAGGGGTACTAGCAAACCCTAAACCCTAAACCCTAAACCCTTGTTTCTTCAACGGGTTTAGGAAAGGCCCCCAAGAGCCCCAAACCCTACACCCCTGAAGCCTAAGCCTAAGCCCAGGGGGAACATGAACATTCGAAAGTTTCTGGCCTAGGGCTGCCGAACCTCCTAGCTACCAAAGGTCACACTACATGACCGGTCAGAAGTTTCATCTCCCGGCCTGAGACGAAACGGTCGTTGCCTCGGTATCTCAAGGGTTTGGGAGCGTGCCGAGGAACCAGGGCATGGAGTCCGGATTCGTGGGCAGATGATTAGTGATACCCATATGAACCCTCCGCTCGGCACTAAACCCGAAACCCAAAACTCTAAACTCTAATGTCAACTTGAAGATTCATGGCTAGTGTTACCAGGGCATTACAAAAAAAAGAAGGCCATTGTGCTTCGCCTGATGCATCCAAGCGTCCCTCCTTCAACATCTCGAGGGCCTGGCTTGCGCGATAGGCTTTAGGGCTTAGGGTTGAGGGCTTAGGGTTGGGATTGTGTGCAAAGCCAGTTGAGGATGGGCCCCTGAGCAGGGGACTCAGGAACCTAAATCCTACAAACTCCAAGCTCCTGACTCCTGAGTCCCACTCCTGAAGCCACCCTAGACTAAACTCCTAAACCCCTAAACCCCTAAAACTCCTAAACCCCAAAACCCAAAACCCCTAAAACCCAGCAGCCCTAAACTCTAAAACCCCTAAACCCCTAAACTCCTAAACTCCTAAACCCCTAAACCCCTAAACCCCTAAACCCCTAAACCCCTAAACTCCTAAACTCCTAGACCCCTAAACCCCTAAGCCCCTAAGCCCTGAACACATAGCCGAGTTCGGTGCCACAATTCCTTCTCTTAGCATGGGTCAAGGAGGCCCAATTTCCAGAAGAGTTGTACTGCGAAAGTGCACCCCCCCCCCCCCCCCCCCAACAGTTTCGGGTTTCGGGTTTCGGGTTTAGGGTTCACTGCGTGAGACTTATCCTACACTTAGCCCGAGGCCTTACATTCTAAACCCTAAACCCCAAACCCCAAAACCTAAACCCAAAACCTATCCTAAATCCTTTTTTACCCGAAACCCTAAACCAAACCCTAAACCCCGAACCCCAAGCCCCAAACCCTAAACCCTAATTAAAACCTGAACCCCAAACCCCAAACCCCAAACCCTGAACCCCAAACCCCAAACCCTAAACCTTAAACCTTAAACCTTAAACCCTACACCCTAAACCCTAAACCCTAAACCCCCAAGCCTTGTCGGGTGCCACGGACGCATCGTCGCCCGTGCGGACGCCGTGGACGCCGCGCTTGGCGGCTCCCGCCTTGCCTCGGGAGTTTAGGGTCTAGGGTTTAGGGTTTAGAGTTAGAGTTTAGGGTTTAGGGTTTGGGGTTTGGGGTCTGGGGTTTAGGGTTTAGGGGTTTACCTGCGCAACTACCCGATAATAAAGAGGGCTTAGCATAAGGGCCTCAGGGTGCAGTGCTTCAAGGGTTTAGGGTTTAGGGTTTAGGGCTTTAAGAATGTCAGGGCTCTATCGAAGGTGCTTTGAGGCTTGTGTAAGGGCGTTGCGGGTCTGGGATGCAGGCGTAAGGAGTATAAGGACCCGGTCTAGACGTGTAGAGCACCCTTCTGGGTGCACATAATTCTCTCAAGAAGGTACCCTTAGAGCACTTGCCTTTTTGAAGGACTACCCAAAACCCTAAACCCAAAAACGTCACCCGTTCAGCATTTCCTTCCGGTTTCTGTGGGCTTTGGTTCTCATGGATTCTAGTACGTTTTGGGGTTTAGGGGTTAGGGTATCGGGTTTAGGGTTTAGGGTTTAGGGTTTAAGAAGAGGAGAGGCTGATCTTGAGCATCGATGGCGGAATGGCTGCCGATGCATCGCTCAGGAGTTCCGCCTGCCTGTGGGAGAAGGAGAGCTTGGAGGTTCATGGGTACTTATGAGTAGGGTTATAAGAAATAAGGTTAGAAGTACAGGGTACTTAGAAGTAGGGTTATAAGTACCCTAAAATAAGGTTATAAGTACAGTTGCCAGAATTAGAACCCTACTTATAACTTCCCCATGAACCTCCAAGAGGGGGGGGGGGGGGGGGGGGGGGAGGAGGAGAAGGGATGGCAAACAAAAATGGCTTAGGTTTTCGGGGGTTCGGGCGCAGGGGTGTGACAGCGACCGAAGTTGCATGAAGAACGCTTCCCGGAAGGTACAGGACTTGGTTGGCGTTAAGGGCTTAAGGTCGGGTGTACGGGGGATAGATAGAGCAACAACAAAGCAATTCAGGCAAGGCGTTAGAAGGAGACTCTTCTCAGCTCGTTTAGCCTTAAACACTAAAGCCCCGAAACCCTATAAGCCTAGAACCCCGAACCGCTAAAGCCTAAAACCCTGAAACCCTAAACCCCAGAACTGCCAATCCCTAACCCCTAAACCCTAAACTCCTTAAACCTGGATCCGTGGAACCCTACAGTAAATCCCTAAACCCCTTAAACCTCTTAAACCTCTGACACCCCCCGGCAGCAGAAACATACTGAAGCGCTCCTACTTCTGACCGCGCAGAACCAGACTAAACCACTCGGGGAGACTGCAAGCTCAATTGGCTCACAGGCTTAGGGCAGCGAGAAGCTCTTAACCCCCCCATAAACCCTTTTAAAACCCGTAAAACCCTTTTAAAAAAGCCTGGAAAATCCCAAACCCCCTTGGAGCCCCTTAACACCCTCAACCCTTTCCCTAAGCCCTAAACCCTAAACCTAAACCCTAAACCCTAAACCCTAAGCCCTAAACGCCAAACCCTAAACCCCAAGCCCTAAGCCCTAAACCCTAAACCCTAAACCCTAAGCCCTAAACCCTAAACCTAAACCCTAAACCCTAAGCCCCAAACCCTAAACCCTAAGCCCTAAACCCTAAACCTCTAAGCCCTAAACCCTAAACCCTAAACTCCAAACCCTAAACCCCTAAGCGGCGCCTCGGGGACCGGCCGATGAACTCCACAAGGCCCGTGGAGAGGTCGTAGACGCCGCCTCGGAGGTTTGGGGTTTAGGGTTTAGGGTTTAGGGTTTAGGGTTGAGGGGAGGTGGGGTAAGACGTGGTAAGAGTGTGGGTAAGAGGGGCTCCTGGGATCCTCTGGTTTCTGAGGGGCTTTGGGTTTGTAGGGTCTGAGTTCTTGTTTTAGGTTTTTGTTTAGGGTCTTTCGGGGTTTCTGGGATTTTGGGATATGAGGCTTTGAGGGTTTTTGGGGTTAAGGGTTTCGGGGATCCAAGCATTCTCGTTCACGACTCCGATTTTGTTCCTCTTAGCTCCTTATTTCGTGCATTCGATGTTTTTCTTCTTATTCAGCGTATGTGGACGGCGTTTGTTATCGCATGGACGATGTCTTAGTAGCCCAGTAAACATACTATAGCAAGGGTACCCTTTTTTAGCACCCAGAACCCAACATTGGGAAAAAGGGTACCACTGGGCTACCAAGAAAGCCTAAACCCGGAACCCTGGACAGTAAACTCACTAAACCCTAAGCCCCCAACTATTTGCACCCTAAACCCTAAACCCTAAACCCTAAACCCCTAAACCCTAAACCCTAAACCCTAAACCCTAATTTTGTCGTTTGAGGGCTTCGGGTCTCGAGGTTCCAGGGGGATTTAGGGCTTTGGAGTCTTCATGGGCTCCAGGGTCTGCGGGCGGTAGGAGAAACAGGGTTGAAGTTAAGGTGTTCGGGTTAGGGTTGAGGGTTATAGGGTTTAGGGTTTAGGGTTCAGGGTTTAGGTTTCAGGGTTCAAGACTTTGAGGTGTTCGTGGGCTGAAGGGGTCTGAAGGGCTTAGGGTTGAAGTGAAGGGCTCATGGTTTTGGGCTTTAATAAACCCCAAACCCTAAACCCTAAACCCTAAACCCTAAACCCTAAACCCTAAACCCTAAACCCTAAACCCTAAACCCTAAACCCTAACCCTAAACCCTAAACCCTAAACCCTAAGCCCTAAACCCTAAACCCTAAACCCATTAAAGGGGCTTTTGAGGAGCTTCGGGGGGCCAGCAGCTGCAAGATGTGTGTGTGTGTGTGTGTTTTAGTTGTTTAGGGTTTAGGGTTTAGGGTTTAGGGTTTAGGGTTTAGGGTTTAGGGTTTAGGGTTTAGGGTTTAGGGTTTAGGGTTTAGGGTTCAGGTAAAGGTGATTTGGGGCTTTGAGGGCCATGAGGGGGTTCAGAGTGTGGGGCTCAGGATTTGGGGTTCCAGCTTGAAGTTAAACCCTAAACCCTAAACCCGAAACCCTAAACGCTGTAAGGGGCTTCAGGGGTTCATATTGGGTTTAGGATTTAAGGCGATAAGTTGATCTTGCAGGCTTCTGAGGTTAGGAGCTTTGGGGTCTGAGGGTTTGGGGCCAGAGCCTGGTCCTATTCCTTGAGGACATACGGGCCTTGAAAACGGTAACAGTAATTCAGGTAGGGGATGTTGGTAATCCTTCGTGTCCTGTACTACTCCATCACATTTGCAGGGCTTGGGGGGGGTTTAGGGTTTATAGGGCTTAGGCTTAGGGTTCTCAAGCTAGTGGGCCGTGATTACAGTCGGCTTCCTGCCTATGGGGATCAGAAGGGTTTGTAGGCTTAGGGCTGAAAGGCAGAGGGGTTGAAGGATATGAACCTAACCCTAAGGGTCCATGTGCCTCATTATAGTATGCTTGGACCCCAAAGTCCCTTTATAGGAGGTACTTCAAGGCCCAAGTATTCCCCACTTAGGTGCATGGGCCCTTAGGATAAGGGCTTGTACAGGACTTAAAAGTTTGGGGATTGGTTTAGGGTTCAACCCTCAACCCTCAACCCTCAACCTTTAACCCTACACGCTAAACCCATAAGGCTTAGGAGTCAGAATCCGAAGCCACACGCAACACTCGGAGGGGCCTTGGATCTCAATCTGCCCACTCTTGACGCCCTCGCGGATGCCCTTGCCTCAAAAGCACAGGTTGTAGGGAGGTCGGGGTTTAGGGTTTAGGGTCTAGGGAGTCTAGGGTGCCGGGAGCTAAGGGTTTAGGGCTTGGGGGAGCTTGGGAATGCAACATGTCAATCGGAAACCACCGAGGCTCTGCGACGTTTCTGGCGATCCCACAAAAGTAGCGAGTGCACAGTAGCGACAGTATGGCTCCTGCATTGCTGCATTTGAACAATCTACACAATTCATGCAATTCCTTTTTTTTTTTTTTTTTGGGGGGGGGGGGGGGGGGGGGGCGGTTCATTGCTACCATCTAACCCTAAACCCTAAACCCTAGCCCCTTAACCCTGACTGCGGCCCTCAACCTAAAGGGGCCCGTGGCCCTACTCGTATCTCCCAAAGCGCACCCAATATATGCATATGTGTTTATATGTAGAAATGAAAAAAAGTATATATACATATGTATATATATACATATATATATATACATACATATATATATGTACGCATATATTTATATATATATATATATATATATATATATATATGCGCGTATATATATATATATATACACATAGACATACACATATGCATGTACATGTACATATATACATATACATATATACATATATATATATATATATAATCTAGCAAATATTAACACTATATACACTGACCAAGAACAGTAAGTATAACCCCCTCCCCCCCCCCCCCCCCCCCCCCCCCCTCCCCACCCCCACAATTTCATATGGCCTTCCAATGACCCCAACATCCCCCCTCGACCAAAGGCCCTACATCGACATCCCAAAAGCTCTCAAAGTTTGGTCGGTCCTGAATCACTCCCAGGCCTAAGCCCTGCAGGGCTTGGGGATTTAGGGTTTAGGGTTTAGGTTTTAGGGTTTAGGGTTTAGGGTTTAGGACGTAGGGTTTAGGTTGTTTTAACAACCCCAAGCTGCACCACAACACCCCTAAGTCCCCCCCCCCCCGAAACGAAACAACCGAAGGCCCCCCCCCCCCCCTAGACAAGCCACCACGAATACGAAACTTCCAATAAAGACGCAGGCTTGGGTTTAGGGTATTTGGGGCCGGTATTTGGGGCCCGATAAACAGACTTCAGGAAACATCTTTGTGAGAGCCACCATCAAGCCACGGGCCTTGGACATAGGCAATCGTTTACTAGACCCAAGGGTAACCTAGGAATGGGTGCCCCCTTAGGTTTAAAGTGCTTGCAAGGGAACCTAAACCCCCCAAAAAAAGGGAACCTAAGGGCCTACTCTGGGTCCGAGTTTAGGCTCCGCTACGAAGCCCTGAACCCCGAGCCACGATTTTGAGGAACCCCCGAAACCCTAGACCCTAAGCCCTAAACCCTAAACCCTAAACCCGAACCCTAAACCATAAAACCCTGAACCCTAAGTTCACCGCCGAGCTTCTGTATTGCAACAGGAAGTTGATGGTGTGGAAGACGTTCACTCTCACCTGAAGGAGGGGCGAAGGGTAACCCCAAAACCCTAAACCCTAAACCCTAAACCCAACCCTAAACCCCAAGCCCTAAACCCGAAACCCCAAACCCGAAACCCTAAACCGTAGCCCGAAACCCGAAACCCGAAACCCTAAACCCCTCACAAGCAGCTCTTCAGCTTTGCCACGGCGTGCGCAGCCACGAACTCCTCGTCCGCCAAAGGGCCCATGTCATATTCGGCCTTCGCAGTTGGGAGTTTAGGGTTTAGGGTTTAGGGTTTCGGGTTTAGGGTTTAGGGTTTAGGGTTTAGGGTTTAGGGTTTAGGGTTTAGGGTTTTTGGGGATGAGGGTTTATGAGGGTAGCTTCCTGAACCCTACCCCCTAAATCCTAAAACTTCCCTAAAACCCTGTTCCGGGATAGCAGCCCCAAGCAAGCCCTAAGCCCTAAGCCCTAAGCCCTAAGCCCTAAGCCCTAAGCCCTAAGCCCTTGACCCAGAGAGGGCGAAAGGGTTCTAAGGTTCTGTCTTCTGCGACTTCGCAGAGACCCTAACTCTGTTTGGTCCCTGAAGCTTGCTAGATTTTGTCATGGCTTTGGGTGTAGGGTTTTGGGTAAGGGTTCAGGGTAGAGGTTGGTTCTTTGTACAAAATACGGGTAGGACAGCTACAGTTCCAACTGGATAGAAACCTCTTACCACACTTATCTATGCATGAACCTCCAAGCAGGCCCTGAACCCTACACTTCAAGCCCCTAGACTGGGTGGTAATACAGTCATGACTGGCTTAACTGACCTGGACAAATCTCTTCCATCATGGGCGCAATCCCGGAGAACAAAAAACGTATATACCTCAACTTGATGCCCTTGAACATAATCAACTTCGTTGTCCCTTCGAAGCCTGGTCATGAGCATCAGCTCGGCTAAAACCCGATGTCAAATGCGGCCTACCTGATACCTTAGACCCTGAAAAGCCAAGGCCCCTCCCCAAACTCGTGACCGGGGATGAGGGTGTAATGTGGGGGCTTACGATAATAAAGGACCCTTAATATAGACCCCCAAAACTGTACGATCCACTGAAAAGAAGAACCACTAAGGCCTAATATCGTAACCCTCAGGGTTTCCCTAAACCCTAAATAAACCCTAAACCCTAAACCCTAAATCCTAAACCCTAGGGTTTGGGGTTCAGGGCAAAATTTTTAGGGACCAGGACGGCCTGTTCGGCCACGGCGCCAAGCCCTTCCAGGAGGCCCTCAAGCGCAGACCTCTGCAGTTCCCTTCAGCCCTCCTAACCCTAAACCCTAAACCCTAAACCCTAAACTCTAAACCCTAAATCCTAAACCCTAAACCCTAAACCTCCAAGGCCACTAGTGCCTACAGCTTCCCCCCTAGAGGCCCAAAGCCCTCTACCCCCTGCGGAGTCGGGGCTCTCAGGTTAGCACCTGCCAAAAGACTCGAAACTTAATGTAGAACTTTAGGGTTTAAGATTAAGGTTTGGGGTTTGGGGTTTAGGTTTAGGGTTTAGGGTTGCAGAACCGATAGATGCAGGGTTTAGGGCTTTGGGTTTGAGGCCTAAGGTTTACACATAGAGCCATAGAGCTGAAGGCTCACGTTGAAGCCGCTGAACGGAAGCCTAAACCGTAGCCTAAACCCCGAACCCTGAACCCCAAACCCTAAACCTGAACCCTAAAACCTAAAACCCTGGGGCCTACTTAATCAGAAGTGGCGGCTGTCTGGAGGACCTGGGTGCCTCGATCCACACTCCCCTGAAGAACCGTGTGACTCTAAAGAGCATAGGGTTTAGGGTTTAGGGTTTAGGGTTTAGGGCCTGGTTTAGGGTTTAGGGCCTGGTTTAGGGTTGAGGGTTTTAGGGCCTGATTCAGGGTTTGGGGTTACACAGTATGACACGGAGCCGTCTGTGTGACGCGACCTGAAATTGCGTTCACATCCTGAGCCCTCCTAGCTGCCTCTAGGGTTTAGGGTTTAGGGTTTAGGGTTTAGGGAAAGTTTCACGGATTGCGGAGGTTAGGGGGCCCAAAGAAGTACTCTTTATCCCAAAGGAATAGGCTGAACTAAGGCCCCAAACCCCAAAAGACCGAAACCCTAACCTCAAAACCCCAAACCCCAAACCGCCAAACCCCAAACCCTAAACCCGAAGCCAAACCCCTAAACCATATACCCTAAACCCTAAACCCTAAACCCTAAACCCTAAACCCTAAACCATAAACCCTAAACCCTAAACCCTAAACCCTAAACCCTAAACCCGAACCTTTGCTTGAAGGATCCAGGCTGCTGGGACTCGGCTGCTTGCTGCTTGCGGGCGAAGTGTGCCTCTTCAGGGTTGCAGGGTTTAGGGTTTAGGGTTTGGGGTTTAGGGTTTAGGGTTTGGGGTTTAGGGTTTCGGGTTTAGGGTTTAGGGTTTAGGGTTTGGGGTTTGGGGTTTAGGGTTTAGGGTTTCGGGTTTGGGGTTTGGGGTTTAGGGTTTAATTGTGCCTGTGGAGATTTCCCCGGTTCCCCAACCAAGGAGCAGAACTGGGGTCTAGGGTTTAATTAAGGTTAAGGGTTTAGGGTTTAGGGTTTGGGGTTTAGGGTTTAGGGTTTAGGGTTTGGGGCTTGGGGTTTAGGGTTTAGGGTTTAGGGTTTAGGATTTAGGGTTAGGGTTTAGGGCTACTGCCTCTTCAGGGTCTTTGATGGCCTGTGAGTTTAAGGGTAGGTTTCGTGATCATGGGCCGGAATATGGGCCCTCTGACCTCCTGAAAAGGGTTCTGATGCATGGGCCTTTTGCTGGTGTAGCTCAGAGGGTCCACTTGTATTACTATTCTGGAATTAGGTACCCAAAAACCATACTGAATAGGGTTTTGGGGTACCTAATTCCATAATTGTATTACAAATGGACCCTCTGGGTAGGGTACATAAGTTCGCCAGATGCGTAGATGCTTGCTTTCTCCGTCCTCCCCCCTCACCTTCTTGCAGGACTGGCTGCATGCACCACGCCAGTGCCTGAAGTCGCCCACGCGACAGCTGCTTTCCATGTGCACCACACGCCCCCTCTCAATGCCCCTGTGAAAATCGCCGGGTATGGGACCATGTAACTACCCTAAGATTGAGCCCTCTGAAAAATGTTGGGAATTTTGGACCCTCTTATGCCCATTAAGAGAAATATCCCAAAGGCCTACCGAGGGGTTGTAGGGCTTTTGGGGTTTAGTAGGGTTCGGGGTTTGGGGTTCGGAGTTCAGTGTTTAGGGGTTTAAGGTACTAGGGTTTAGGGCTTTAGGGTTCATCAGGGTCTGGGCATTTTAATTCTTGGGGTTTTAGGGTCTGGAGTTCAGGGTTTAAGGTTTTATGCTTTAGGTTCAGTTTAAGGTTTTAGGGTTTGGAGTTCAGGGTTTTAGGGCTTAGGGGTTGGGGATCAGGGTTTTAGGGTTTTAGGGTTCAGGGTTTAGGGGTTTAAGGTTTAGGGCTGTAAGGGATTCTAAGGTGCAGGGTTCTGAGATCTAGGGTTTTGGGGGCTGTCCTCTTTGATACACAGCTGATCCAGACTGAGATAAGCGTGGAGTGTACATGTAGGGTTTAGGGGTCACGCTTCTCCTCAACCAGAAGCCGTCCCTTAGCCTTGCAACACACTAAACATACCTCCATACTTCCATGTGGGTGTCCATAGTCGCGCACGGGAAATCTTTACAGCACTCCACCTAGCCCTGAACCACTGAAGGGGCGTAGGGTTTAGGGGTTTAGGGGCTTAGGGGTTTAGGGTTTAGGGTTTAGGGTTTAGGGTTAGGCTCAGGGGTTTTGGGGATTAGGGTTAGGGGTTTAGGGGTTTAGGGGTTTAGGGGTTTAGGGGTTTGGGGGTTTAGGGGTTTAGGGGTTTAGGGGTTTAGGGGTTTAGGGGTTCAGGGGTTTAGGGGTTTAGGGGTTTAGGGGTTTAGGGGTTTAGGGGTTCAGGAGTTCAGGAGTTTAGGGGTTTAGGGGTTTAGGGGTTTAGGGGTTTAGGGGTTTAGGGGTTTAGGGGTTTAAGGGTTTAGGGGGTTAGGGGTATAGGGTTAGGTTCAGCGGTTTAGGGGTATAGGGTTTAAGGTTTAGGGTTAGGCTTAGCGGTTTCGGGGTTTCGGGTTTAGGGTTCAGGGCTTTAGAGGTTAGGGTTTCCGAAGCAACTAGTGGGATGCCTTGGTTGCCCCGTAGATCGCCCCACACTTCGTGTGGCCCAGGACCTTGCTGCTTCTGGCTTTGGTGGCTGTGGGGTCTGGGCTGATCGGTTTGCGTTTCAAAGGGGTTCTTTAAAACCCTAAACCCTAAACCCTAAACCCCTAAACCGCTAAACCCTAATCCCCCAAACCCTAAACCCTAAACCCTAAACCCTATAAACCCTGAACCCTAAAACCCTAAAACCCTAAAACCATCAAACCCTCAAACCCTCAAACCCCCAAACCTCGACCTTGAACCCAGGGTGCCAGGACGAGTCGGCTGCCCAACTTGCCAGTGCAGAACTCGAGGCTTCCCAGCATGCTGCCTGGAGGACTTGGGGTTTAGGGTTAAGGGTTTGGGGTTTAGGGTTCAGGACTTCGGATTTTAGGGCTTCCAGGTTTAGGGTTTAGGGTATCAGGGTTTAGGGTTTGGGGGTTCCAGGTTTAGGGTTTAGGGTTAGGCGGTTCCGGGTTGGGTATTTGAAGCCTAGAGTTTGGAGGCTCAGGGTTTAGGATGCAGGATTGAGGATTGGGGTTTAGGGCTGAGGGTTTAGGATCCTGTGTTGAGGGTTTTGGGGGTTTAGGCTTTGGGGCTCCGGGTTGAGGATTTGGGGTTAAGGGTTTTTACGTTTAGGTTGCAGGGTTGGGGGGCTTAAGGCTTTGTCAGCGGTCAGCTTTGGGGACTCTGGGCTTAGGGACTCCTAGGCTTTATGTTGTGGAGCAGTGTAGGGTGGGTTTAGGGTTTAGGGTTTAGGGTTTAGGATTTGGGGTTTAGGGCTGAGGGTTGGGGGGAGTTGATCAGAATGCCTGTTCCCAAAAATGACCCCTAGATTTCCCTTATAACCCGCTTGCAAAACACGAGACGATGTCCCAGAAGAACCTCTAAAGTCAACCCCCCCCCCCCCCCCCCCCCCCCGCAAAACCCCAAACCCCAAACCCTAAACCCTAAACCTTAAACCCTAAACCTTAAACCCTAAACCCTAAACCCTATCACACTACAACGACCCAGGAACCTTCCAAAGGCCAGGGCTTGCAACTTCAGGGGCTTGGCCCCTACAGTGCTCTTTCTCTCGCACAAACCGTGAGCCCTCTGAACAGGAAGTGGGGTCGCTTTGGGGTGGAAGCTGGAGTGCGCGAGAAGGGCTTGTGACGGCTTGTGACGCTGAGAGGCTTGATTTTGGAGATTTTGGGGTTTCGGAAAACAGTCTTCTTTTGACCCTAACCTCCAACTAGTTCGCCAATCAATGATAACTCTTGAACCCGCCCTGATAGCGCGAGCCTTCCGCGTGGGTGCACGTGTTGCCCGCGTTTCGGAGGACGAAAATGTCGCCCGGCAGAGCATCGAAGATCTTGGCTGACTGACGTGCTCACAACTCTACCTGGAACTCTACTCACCTACACGGTTAAGGGTTTAGGGTTTAGGGTAGTAACTACCCTGAATTAGCAAGTATAACTCATAAAACTGTAGGTAAAGAGGGTCCCAGGAACGCCCTTTCCGGAAACCCCAACCACAAAAATCTACGCCGGACTGAGCTTCGGACCTCAGAGATCGAAGGACTTAGGAATTCAGGGCTCAGGGCTCAGGGCAACGACCAAACACATGATCAGATATTAGTTCGCTTTGGCTTATTGGAGGTTCATGGGTAGTTATATGAGTAGGGGTTTAAAGGGTTTAAAGTATGGCAACTGTAATTAGAACCTTATTTAAGGTACTTATAACCCTACTCATAAGTACCCATGAACCTCCCTAAACCCTAAACCCTAAACGCTAAACCCCAAACCCCAAACCCCAAACCCCAAACCCCAAACCCCAAACCCCAAACCCCAAACCCTAAGCCTAAACCCTAAACCCTAAACCCTAAACCCTAAACCCTAAACCCTAAACCCTAAACCCTAAACCCTAAACCCTAAACCCTAAACCCTAAACCCTAAACCCTCTCTCGCGTCCCAAGAGGCCACTTCCACCGGAGCCCGCGAGTCGGCGCAGCCGACCACTGCTGTGTGCGGCGCCTGGCCTCAGGGGGGTTATGGTTTAGGGTTTAGGGTTTAGGGTTTAGGGTTTAGGATTTAGGGTTTAGGGTTTAGGGTTTAGGGTTTAGGGTTTAGGGTTTCGGGCTTAGGGTTTAGGGTGTTGCAGGGCTTACAGGGTTTGTAGGGTTTAATTATCGGGTTTAGAGGGTTTAGAGGGCTTGTGGGGGTTTGTAGCCTCGGGGGGATTTTATAGGTTTAAGAGAGCTTTTTAGGGTTTGCAGGGTTTAGGGTTTCGGGTTTAGAGGGCACCTGGCCTCAGGGGGTTTTGAATGGGTTGAGCGGGCTTTTTAGGGTTTGCAGGGTTTGTGCGGTTTAAAGGGTTTCTAGGGTTTGGAGGGTTTTAGAGCGTTTAGAGGGCTTAGAGGGTTTATAGGGTGTAGAGGGTTTAGAGGGTTTAGAGGGTTTATAGGGTTTAGAGGGTTTGTAGGGTTTATAGCGTTTGTAGGGATTATAGGCTTTACAGGGTTAGAGGGTTTGTAGGGTTTACAGGGCTGACAGGGTTCATAGGGTTTACAGGGTTTATAGGGTTTGAAGGATTTTCTCAGGGTTTTGAGGGTTTATAGGGTTTAGAGCGTTTAGAGGGCTTAGAGGGTATATAGGATTTGTAGGGCTTAGAGAGTTTAGAGGGTTTAGAGTGTTTGCAGAGTTTATAGGGTTTGTAGGGTTCATATCGTTTAGAGAGTTTAGAGAAGGCTTATTATAGGGCTTACAGGATTTCGAAAGTTCAGAGCGTTTAGAGGGCTTACAGGGTTTAAACGGTTCATAGGGTTTAGTGGGTTCATAGGGTTTTCAGGGTTGGGTTTAGAGGCATTAGGGGTCAGGGTTGAAT